>MU225095.1:2185201-2204684 GCA_018584345.1 Thuja plicata
AGGATTTATGAAATGGTTGTTAGACCAACTCTGCTAAGAGATTTCGGTATCACTGCTACAATGGTTAGAAAGTAACAATGAAGTGACCTGAATTAAATGCAACTGATCTTGCTGATACAGATCTCTGTTCTGCTCCAATAGATCCTTACTGATCAAATATATCTTTGAAGAACCTCAAGGATATCTCTAATCCTTCATCAGAATTCGCACATTCCTTCTGCGTATCATATTCTTGCTCGCACACGCTTCTTCATATTTCCACACTTCTTACTCTGCTTGAATTCGCAACTTGATCTTCATATATACCCTTCAGGTTATCAAGTCGACTCAATTACAAGTTTCAATTAATAAATATTACATTAGTCGGCTGCACAATCATTTCACAAATAAAATCCTTCGCAGGCCGACGCTGTCCAGAAATGGTATTCCAGTGTTGACCAACTGATGCTCGGTGAACACTGCAGATTCTGCGAAAATCCTTTGGTAACCGAGTGAACTCGGTAAAGTCTAACTTTCCGTCACATATTCTTTGATGACCGAGTGAACTCGGTAGAGACTAAATTTCTTTTTTCAACCGAGTGAGCTCGGTAGTAACTAACTTCTTGGTATAGTATTCTGGAGCACTTGGTAGACTCTGTAAATAGCTTCTCTTACCGTCTAAGCTCGGTAGACTCTGTTAACTGTCTTGCTGAACATTCTGAGCTCGGTAGACTCTGTCTAATGACTGATATGACATTTGTGTAACATTAAGGACAATACACAATTAAAAAATTGTTTCTAACAATGGTATGACTATTAATACTATAGGAGTCATTAGAAATCTTGATTTGACCCTATAGGCTTGTCCAAACTTCTCTATCCTACATGATATCGATGTCATTGAGTTGCTTCCTTACTTTTTGATATGTTTGTCAAGGGATTTTACCGCCAATATTTGTGGTTATTTGTCTTCAGATTGGTCCCACATGTTGTTTAGAACCAGGTATGGCACCAAAGTTACCATAAAATCTGAGCCTATTTCCAAGGATCATGTTGACCTTACTCCCCAAGTCCCATTAATTCCAACTTGTTGGAAAGTAAACAAGAGGGGCAACCTATTGTTCAAGAAGGAAACACTCAAACCAAGATAATACCAGATATACTCCTTGATGAGTGGGCTACTCAAAATCAAGCAGAAAGTATTTATGATCAACATTCGAGACATGCTAGTTTGGGTATGTATTTAATACATGAAGCTGATGCATTCATCCCTAACCTTGAAAAAGGTGCAAAACAACAATTTGGGCAACAAAGTGACGAAGTTTGGGAGTTATTTTTTGATGGTGCAAGGAATAAAGTTGGGGCTGGTGGAGGTTGCATGCTGGTTTCTCCAAGTAACGATAGATATTATTCAGCTTTTTGGTTTTGTTTTAGTTGTTCCAATAACACTGCCGAATACAAGGCTCTTATTCATGGATTGGAATGGGAAAGAAGAATGGGCATTGGCTGTTTGAAGGTTTATGGTGACAAAAAAATAATAGTTAATCAAGTGAGAAACATCAATCTGAACAAGAATGAGTTGCTGAAATCTTACAAATACAGGGGATGGGACCTAATAGAGGGCTTTGATGCATTTAATCTGGTACCTATACCCAGAAATTAGAATAAAAATGCTGATAGGTTGGCTACCATTGGGGCTAAATTTGGCATTCTGAAGGAAATCAACAGCAAAAGAAAAAAACCAGCATGTCAAGGTCATTATTAGACCTGTTGTACCTCATAATGGTACTCATTGGTAGGTCTTTGAGAATGACCAGAAAATAGTCAACTTCTTAAGAGAGGAAGCTAAATTCTCACATGTCAATCAGGAGAAGTTTCAACATGAATATGATGACCAAATCAGCCAGCATAAATTTAATAAGGTGCCAAAAGGTTTGGTCACCCTTGAGTCCATTTTTAATACCAATGATGAGACTAGAAGGTCAAAAGACAACATAGAAGTTACACAAGAATGCTATGAGGAGGTGGAGGTGTTCAAAGGAAAGTTTCTTAAGTTGGGTAAGGTATGTAAAACATAAGAACGACATTCATTTATTCAGATTTTTCAGGAATTTAGTGACATTTTTTCATGAGAGTAAAGTGATTTGAAAAGTTTTAATCCCCAACTTTCTCAACACACTATCAAGCTTAAACTTGATGTAAAACTAGTAAGACAAAAACAAAGGCCCTTGAACCTAAAGTTAGAGCCACTTATGCAAAAATAATTGAATAAACAGATTGGAAGCTGGATTATCTTCCCTATCAAACACACTTCTTGGGTCTCAAACCTTGTTCCCATTAGGAAAAAGAATGGGGAGATAAGGTTGTGTGTAGGTTTTTGTGATTTAAATAGAGCCTCATTGAAAGACTGACACCCCTTACCTTCTATGGAGCAGATCCTTCAAGTAGTCTTAGGATCTAAGAGATTTCCTTACTAGATGGGTATTTTGGTTACAATCAGATTCTAGTAAGTGAGGAAGACTAGTTCAAAAAAACTTTTACCACCAAGTGAGAGACCATAGCCTACAAAAAGATGCCCTTTGGCTTGTCCAATGCTGGGGAACCTTTCAGAAGGCCATAGACATATCTTTTGACAAATTAATGTATAAAATTATTTTGGTGTTCTTGGATGACATCACTATCTTTTCCAAGGAGGAAAAAGACCATTTAAAGCATCTAAGGTAGATTTTTGAAAGATGTAGAGAGTTCGGGATATCCCTTAATCCCAAAAATGTGTTTTTTCTATCCATGAGGATAGATTGATTGGTTATGTGGTGTCTAAATAGGGTATCACTATTGACCTTGAGAGAATAACAACAATTCTAGCTCTTTCCTTACCAGCACATAAGAAAGGTTTGCAAAGTTTCATTGGTTGAATAAACTGTGTTAGACGGCTTATCCTAGATATTGTAGATTTGTTGAGTCCACTAACATCCATGTTAAGGAAAAATGTGCCATTCAGCTAGACTAAGGATGGAAAAAGAAGTTTTGAGCTGATTAAAGAGGCACTTGCAGAAGCACCTACACTCATAAATCCTAATTTTTCTAAGGATTTTGTTTTATATGCCTATCGAGATATTGATTCTATCTCAGCAATATTAGTGCAACACAATGATGAAGGCATGGAACAATTGGTGGCATTTTTTAGTCAAGGGCTTAAAGACTATGAGCTTAGGTATTCATTTGTAGAGAAACATGTGCTTGCTGTCATAAGGAGTTTGAAAAAATTTAAACACATGTTATCTAATAACAAGATTATTCTCATGGTTTCTCATCCGAGTGTGAAAGAGTTCCTTTTAAGTAACGATTTAAGTGATAAGAGAGCTGGTTGAGTGACTAAAGTAATGGAATATTATGTTGAGATGAAGGTCACCAAACTGGTTAGAGGAAAAGGGTTGTGTGAATAGCTTGCTGATGCTATAAGTAGCCAAGAAAAGGGTGAGTACGATGCTATTTTAGTTTTACAAGATGATGAACAAATAATTTTAGACTCTATCATTGATTGGATACAACAAATGACTCATTTTCTGCAGACTAGTGAATTTCCACAAGGCTTAGATAAAGACAAAAGAAGGCATTTTAGGCTGTAGTCCATTCCTTACGTTTTGTTGAATACCATTCTTTTTAGAAGGGATTTTAATGGCATCCTCTTGAGATGTGTTAAAACAAACCAAATGGACAAAGTTTTGCATGAGTTCCATAATGGGTTAGCTAGAGGTCACTTTTCACCTAGAGAAACAACTCTTAAGGTGATGAAGGGTGCCTATTATTGGCCCAATCTGTTCAAAGACGCACACTTATGGGTTAGAAAGTGCAAGGAATGCACACTATTTTATGGTAAAGAGAGGTTGGCAGCCTTACCCTTGTGGCCAATATAGGTTGAGTAGCCCTTTATGAGGGGGGGTTTGGATTTCATTGGAGTGATAAACCCACTGTCCAATGTTTGTCACAAATGGGTGTTAACAGCTATAGATTATTTCACTAAGTAGACCAAGGCGGTGTCGCTTAAAGAGGATAATGAAAGTGTTATCCTAAATTTTTATTAGGAGCTGGTCTTTAGGTTTGGTGTTCCTGAATCCATTATCTCAGATAATGCTTTAGCTTTTGTGAGTTTCAAAATTTCTAATTGGGCTGTAAGAAATGGAATCTATCTAAATACATCCTCCAATTATTATTCACAAGGCAATGGCCAACCAGAGTCTACTAACAAGAATCTAATCAGAATCATCAAGAGGACTATAGAGGGTAACTATACAACATGACATACACAACTAAAATCAGCCTTGTGGGATGATCAAATCACTCAGAAAAGATCAACCAAGCAGTCACCTTTCAGACTTGTTTATGGCAAGGAGGCTCGGTCACCTATCTCACTTGAGCTTCTAGCTCTTGACTTGGCCAATCAGCTTGATATGTTAGAAGAAGAGCCAATGACTATGAGGCTAGCTCAATTGGTTAAGCTAGAGGAAGTTAGAATAGAGTCCTTAAAAAAGATTGAACATCATCGAGCATAGATGAAGAGGTCTTTCAAAAAAAGGGCATCTCCAAGAACTTTCCAGGAGGGTGACATAGTACTAAAATGGGATGAACGTAAAAGCAAACCTAGAAATCATTCCAAGTTTGATGCATTTTGGAGAAGGACCTATATTATCTTAGAATGTAAACAACACAATTCTTTTCAGCTGTCAAGGTTGGATGGCAACATGGAGTGGAACCAAGTAAACAAGATTCACCTCAAGCACTATTGCCAAGGTAGGATCTATCCTTGTACATACTGCAACATTTTTGAGTCCAATAAGTGCTATGGCACAATAGTTTAGTTGTGGTTTTCAGCTTTCCCTAAGTGTTGTCCAACACATTTAGTTAGTTCTAGTTTTAGTTTTTCCAGCTTTCAATAAGTATCCAAGAGTTCTCAGTCATCCAAAGTTGCAAGTGGGAGGGGTTGCTACTGTTGGTCATTCCTAATTCATGGGGAATGCATATATAGTTCATGCAGTAAATTTTGGTTTTACTATCACAAACCATGCACCCATTCTCAGTGAATTAGTAAGCATCACAACTATTTAAAAAAAAGGTTTTTTTTTTTAGTTTCAATTTTCTATTATGAAGTTTCTGTTATGTTTTCTAAGTGACTCTATGCCTAATGGACTATTCAAGGCAGCTAGTCTTATATGCTTAGCAGGCAAGCATCACACAGATGTTGCCAAAAATGTTACTAATTTTTACTACTGATTGCATCATAGTGAAAATTAAACATATCAAGTGAAAGAGGTACATATTTTATCAGAGTCAGTGCATCAAAAGATTACAAGTACAAGTATTCAATTCAAATGTTTCAGTTGTATTCAAAACATAAAAGATTACATCTTTTTATGCAATTGTAATAAAATTAATTTTCTGAACATAAAACTCTCACATAGACTATGAGAGTGATCTCAACTATTCCTATGTAAATTGAAATATTAAAGGTAATACAAATGTATAGGAAATAGTAAAGGGACCAGCCATTTCTTGGGGGTATATGAATGGTGTAGATCCTCTTGGTCCAGCTTGCCATGCATCTGGTTGTTGTCCCATTGTCTCCATAGAGTCCAAGACCTGAAAAGATGAAAAGAAGTGGGTTAGATCTTTAAAGATCTAAGGAATGTAAGATTCCTAATACTACATACAATGCACTCATACTATCTTTCATACCCCTACCTACATAGGAATAGTCAAGATCATCATCAAGTATAAGGAGATTTTATACTTAATATGTTTTTTTCATGTGCAGGTCTAAATTTATCTATCACTAATATGTGGATGTAAATGAGTCTCCCACAAGGGTTTGATCCCAACATATCAGTAATAGATGGATTCAGTTACAAGCAAATATACATAAGAAAGAAGAATCTGATATACATGTGATTTAAAGCTATGAATCTATTTCATATGAAACATTATAGGGGAATTTGCAAGATTGGTTGCAGACAGAATCACTTTTTCATAGAAAGGAAGGAGTAGTGGTTGAATTATTTAAAAGAAATGAAGGTGACAACTTCTGAAGTAATTTCAGAATAAATTTTTGATTGGAAAGCATCAACAAGAATGGTATTTTAGCAATTCAAACAGATCAGCAAGATCCCAACAAAAAAATGCATCAAGTCAAATAGAATTATGGAAGGATGGTATAATCATTGTTACAAAATAGATATACTAGCATTTTAGCTTCAAAGTGCAACTATTAATATCAATCAAATGCAACAGCAATACTTGAACCAATGAAGATCAAATCTGGAACAAATATTGTCATATGAAAAGAGGGTTAATAACCGTCATATGAGAAATAGGGAATGCATTATTATGAAATGGTAAATACAGATGTAAGGCTATCCTGAAATGAGCTACAAAGGTGTAAAATAGTGATAAATAACTATATAACAAAAAAAATTCAGTACAGATCAGAGGTACAATGTCAAGAAAGTAATCATGAGAATGGTGCTAGTGTTGATGCCATAATAGTTACAGGGATAGCAACAAGATCCAAGGTGCAATTAAATCATTCATTTCTATTGGTAAAAATGTAATGGTAATCTAAGAAGTTCAAACAAGCATCAAACACTATTATGATTAACACATACAATGTGGAAACATGATATAACAATCCAATGATAGCAGCAATGCTACAATAGTAAAACAACATTTCAGATATGATCAACATGGATAAAAAATAGTGACATAAATCATGAAAGAGCATAGGGAAAACATTCTATCAACTCATGTATACATTTTTGAGAGGAAGGTCGATATAAAATAAGTTTCATGTCAATTTTGCCTTTAATCTGAGAAGAGATCAAACAAAGTTTCCTGATAAGAGCAACGGGTGGTGATCAAGATAGAAGTTTCCAGTCAAGGAGCCTTATCAGAACATAATATTCATGTCATCAAGGACAATGAGAAATCATGTGTTGTGATAAATTTATCATTATGTTACAAGATTACATCAAAAAGATACGGGGACATTACAATAAGGGTTTTGTGCCATACATGAGCTACAAGAGAAATGAGTATCAGTCATAAAATTCATCATAGATTCATGGTGTGAAAAACAATGGGGGTTACTGAAAATTAGCAGGTTACATGGTTAAATCATATCATACTATGTAAACATTTAAGATATGAATTTAATATGTCAAAATCTGAAGAGTTCAGGTAATCATCACAGTGTAGAAAATACCAATGTAATCAAAATGTCAGTGATATAAAGATAATTCATGCTTAAAGACAAATACATTACTAAAAGAGAAGCAGCTTAAAAATAAAGTGATTAGAGAACTAGTAAGATGCTTCAAGTTATAGTAATGGAATGTTGTTTAACCTTAAGTATGCATTCAACAATGCAAAGAAACATTGATATGATAACACTACATTTCAAAATAGCATGGATGCATAGTTACAACTACAAGAGATACCATGCCGTCAATGAGAAATTATAAATCATGCTATAGGAGAAGTCAAAGCATCATGCTGGGATAATGAAGATGCCATCAATATTGAGGTTCAATCCATCAAGAACAACATAGCATGATGACAACATAGATAGTAGAAAAAATCACAATATGGTCTAAATAAAGGAACCGTGAGCATGTGTATCTACAGTTTAAGAATGAATGGTATCAAGGGTTTGAATAGGGAGCCACAACTATAATGGAGGTGAGCCCAAATCTAGCCAGAGAGCCCTCAAGTTTTATGCTCCCAGAGTTAAAAGATCTGAATGAATTGAGACCATCCAAACCCTCGTGCCTATAACCAAAAATGGAGCAGATAGTAAAGAGCATGGTACATCAAAAATGCAGTGTTCCTATCTACAAAATTGGAAGGAATCTATACAAGGAAAGGATGAAGGTCACCATGAAAGAATACAAAGAAACAAAGATGCCCTTTTTTTTACCATAAAACTCATAATCTTTCAAGGTCTATTGCCAATGAATACCCACGTCAGCTCAAGCATGGATTTTCAATAAAAGCACAAATATTGTTTAAGATCAATAGTACTTTGCTAGAAACCATTCAAGGAACATAAAAAAAGGTGATCCACAGTAAATCTGGAAAAGGAAAAGAAGCCGCAGATGGACATAAATGCAAGCTATTTTTGGCATATTGTGCAGCAGAGATCTAGAGATTGAAACCCATGTTTCTAGCCAAAGAGAACACTGAGATATAAAAAATCCTCAACCTTTTAAAGTAGAGAAATTCAATCAATCAGAGGAAAAAAAAAAACCTATAAAATAATGGTGGCCTACAACAACAACTACAACAGCTTACAACAATAGCTACACAGATGGCTGCAAGAAGATCTCCATTCGAACCCTTTCTAGTGAAGGAGCACCTAGGCTATCCTCTAAGACATAGAATGTTTTGGCTTGTAAATGACCTTATAAAAGTTAGTGTGTGTTTAATTTTGACCTTAATAGGTCTTGCAAGGTGTGTTACTAGGTGGATTGATAATTAGTGTCAAATCCAACCTAGTCTAGTTAGTTTACTTTAATGCATAGTTTTGGCTTGAGTAGGGAAAATGAGTCTTAATGGGTCCTAGAGTCAGTTAGGATTGGGAAAGTGCCTAAAAAGGCCTTAATTATTTATATTCCTCATATGAAGCATAGTAGAGGTCATAAAAGTTAGTTTCAAGAATTTATGTAAAAGATGCTACAATGTTGTCATGGAAACATTTTGCATTGTTGCAATGTTGCATGCAACATAGACAACATTTGGATTCCTCTCGATATGGAGGTGAGAAATCAATTCTAGTGGCATAAAATAGTGGAGGAAGTATCCTAAGATGCTTGAGGACTCATTTCTTGAGGCAAATTGAATGTAAGCAAGTTTTTGGAATAGCAAGAAGCTCTGCAATTATGGTTCTTAGCAATATTCGAGCATTTTTGAGTTAAAGAGAGATTAGATGGATTGAATTGATCAATGTAGTGTTGGATTTATGTTGTTTAGGTAGATTTAAGACTTTTTAATTCATTGTGAAAGTACTGTAGAGTTGATTTATTAGCATTTGTAAATTGATTAAGATTTAGGGAGTCTGTTGGTCCAGTCTAGAGTAGTTTGTGTTTCCATGGCTCCCCCATGAAATCTAACCATGGGAATATCCTAAGGGTGGATGAATGTTTTAGGGGAGCCCATGTATAGTGTAAATATGCAAGGAGAGGTACTTAAGATTCAAGCTTCTATTTTTAAGTTTATGCTCTAGGCGAACAATGTATGTCCATTAGGGGTGTAACAGAGCAAGAATCAAGTGCCATTGCAAAGGAGTGCGTGAGGGAAAAAAACCAAGTGTGGTTCTAGGAGACTTATTGTCTAATTGAACGCTTCCTATGAGCCCTGTCCAATCCATCTTGACACATTTTTAGGAACAAATCAGTGTGTTACTGTCAGTGCTTAAAAAATAGGCCTAAAAGACCTACATTTTAGGACAGTAGTGTACGGATGGTTTGAGGAGCTAAAACCTTGAAAATATTTAAGGTCTTGGAAAAGGGTATTCGAGTCCTAGGTTTGGCTTTATGGTTGTGTGAAATTTTTTGACAAGAATCCAGAAAAACCCTTTGGATAGGGCAAATAGGGCTACTAGGCCTAATAGGTTCAAAAGCATTGTGAAGGTGAAACTCAATCACTTTAGGATAGAAGACCCATTCAAATGGGATTCAAAAGATGTCATATGGATGTATTGAAGGTAAACATGTCCTTTGTAGCACTTTTGAAGATGTTTTGGAGGATTTGAGCTTGGAATCATCCGAGGAAGCATAGAGATAAGGAATACTTTCAATGGTGGAAATCTTTCAAGATTGAGAAAAAAGAAACTAACTCTTAGTGTGGAGTTAGAATAGTCTTGGGGTGAGAAGACTCAAGAATTTGGTGGATTATAGAAGAGAATTAGGATCCTATTAGACTGAGGCAATTTAATACCTTAGTTGAGTAAGTGCAAGCCAATCTTGGAACACTTCCATCAGATTGGTATCAAAGCCTCTTTTGACCAGGCTTGTGGTTAATGTCGTAACCAGAAGAATCAATTGGAGAGTCAACAATGGTGACTAATACTGAGTTGGCTAAGAAGGTAGATGAACAAGAAGAGGAGAATAGACTACTCCAAGATCGGTTGGCTCAATTGGAGCAAAAGGTGGATGAATTCGATGTGAAAGTAGATGAAGTGAAGGACACAATTGAAGGGAAATGCAAGGAGATTAAACTTGAAGATGAGATCCCTGAAGCTGACCTTGTCCTTAATGAGGAGCCATTCCTGAAAGATATAAAGGCTATGAGTGGAAAATCATTGGAAGGAGTTCCTATTTGTAGTTGAAAAATGGAACCAGAGGTAGTCCTTGATTGGATAGAGGGACTAGAAAATGATTTTGAGTGTGATGGTATCACTAAGGCTCAAAAGGTGAAGGTTGCAAAAGCTAGACTGAGAGGGTCTACACTCACTTGGTGGAAATCCATCCAAGATGAGAGAGAAAAGGAAGGTAAAAGGCCTAGAGCTTCATGGAAGGCTATGGTAGCAAAAATTAGAGATGCTTATATCCCTGACGATTATAAAATCCAATTGCACAAAAGAAGAGAAGGTCTAAGGCAGAAGGACCTAGATGTAAAATCATACATTGAAGAATTTTGGAGACTTTTTATGAGGTCAAGAGTAGTAGAGGATGAGAAAGTGAAGGTAGAAAGATATGTTAATGGACTTAAATGGAACATCCAATATGAGATGATTCTTTTCAATCCAGACATAGTTTAGAAGTGCCACCAAATTGCTATCAAGGTGGAAGACAAGTTAAAGAAGAAACAAGATTCAAGCACCTCTAGAGGAAGGGGTAGAGGAAGAGACAACAAAGGAAAAAGAGGCGGATATGGTGGAAGAAACTCTAAATATAAAGGTCAAGAAAAGACTAAGCTCACTGAACAACATGAAGGAAACTTCAATAGAGGAAGTTCAAGTAGAGGAAGGAACTCTAACAACAGAGGAAGAGGCAATAACCAAGGAAGAGGTAACTATTTTTCCAATATGAAGTGCTATCACTGTAATCAGTTAGGACATCTAGCATATAGGTGTCCAGAGAAGGGAAGTACCTCTCAAGGAGGTGACAAAAGAGTGAACTATGTTTGTGAGGAGAAAAGTGGTGGAAACAAGAACCCTGAAGTGCCATTAGAATTAGAGGAGGGAGAGAATCTCATGATGAGAACAACTCTGATCAAAGAGCTAGTGAAGGAAGAAAACAGTCAAAGGAGATCATTATTTAAAGTAAAGTGTAAGATGATGGGTAAAGTGTGTAGAGTCATCATAGACTCAGGGTCCATTGACAACATAGTGTCATAGGAGGCAGTCAACAAATTGAAAATGACAAGGATACCCCACACCAGTCCCTACAAGGTCACTTGGCTAAACAAAGGACACCATGTCCTTGTTAATGAGAAAGCTTGGGTAGAATTATCAATTGGGAGATATAAGGATAATATTTTATGTGATGTCTTACCTATGGATGCATGTCACTTGCTCCTAGGTAGACCATGGAAATTTTATAGAAAGGCCATGCATGACGGAGTGAAAAATTCATACTTTTTCAAGAAGGACAATGTGACATACAAAATCCAGTCACTATTGGAAGATGCAGAATCAAAGACAACTAGTCCTAATGTTCTCATGGTGATTGAAAAGGAGTTCTTAGAGACTTTAGAAGAAGGAGAAGGAGTTGGATTTGCACTGGTGTTAAAGCCAAAGGAATTTGCAGACAAAACAAAGAAGAGGACAAAGCTACCTAAAGAAGTCCAAGAGATGTTACAGAGGTATGAAGGTATAGTGAGTGATGGACAACCATCAACCCTACCCCCTAAGAGGTCTATAAGCTATTAGATAGATATAATACTAGGAGCTACCCTACTCAATAAGGTAGCCTATAAAGTGACTCCTCAATAGAATGAGGAAATTGCTAGACAAATCCAAGAGCTCCTAGAACAAGGCCTTATAATAAAGAGCATTAGCCCATGTGTCATGCCCAAAGTCCTAGAACCTAAAAAGGGAGGAGCTTGGAGGTTATGTATAGACTCTAGAGAAATCAATAGGATTACAATAAGGTATAGATTCCCTATCCCTAGGATAGAATACCTAATGGACTGTCTAGGAGGAGCAGGGTACTTTACAAAGATAGACCTAAAGAGTGGCTATCACCAAATTAGGTTAAATGAAGGGGATGAGTGGAAAGAAGCCTTCAAAACCATACAAGGACTATATGAGTGGCTTTTAATGCCATTTGGAATCTCAAATTCCCCATCTACATTCATGAGATTGATGAATGAGGTCCTCAAAGACTATATTAGAAAGTTTGTAGTAGTCTACTTAGATGATATACTCATCTATATTAAGACAAGAGAAGAGCACCTCAAACACTTGGAAATGGTTTTTAAGAAGCTATAGGAGGAAAAGTTGATGATAAACTTAGAAAAGTGTGATTTCATCAAGACAGAGCTAGTATACCTTGGTTTTGTACTATCTCAAGGTAACCTAAAGATGGATCCAAGCAAAGTGGAAGCCATCCTCAATTGGCCTACTCCAAGGATAGCAACAAAGGTAAGCAGTTTTCATGGTCTAGCCCAATATTATAGGAAGTTTATCAAATAATTTAGTGCAACTTATGCTCCCATGTTGGACACTATAAAAGGATGCATCAAGACTAAGTTTTCATGGAATGAAAAAGATAACCATGGTTTTGAATTGTTAAAGAAAAATATTACCACACAACCTATTTTGGTTTTTCTACGCTTTGAAAAGTTATTTACAGTAGAGTGTGATGCCTGTAATGTGGCAATTGGTTATGTCTTAAGCCAAGAGGGAAGACTAGTGGCTTTCCATTTGGAGAAGTTGAGTGAAGCTAAGAAGAAATATTCTTCTTATGACCTAGAGATGTATGCTCTAGTTTAGAAACTAAGAAAGTGGAGATACTACTTGATTCCAAAAGAGTTTATAGTCTTTTCTGACAACCAAGCATTAAGTTTCTTCAACTCCCCAGAGAAACTCAGTCACAAGCACATGAAGTGGGTTGAGTACTTGCAAGCATACACATTCAATATCAAACATAAGAAGGGATTATAGAACAAGGTTGTGGATGCCTTGAGTCGAAGAGCCATGAATATCTAGGAGATAAAACTAGAGAGCATGGGTATAGACAACTTCAAAGATCTATATGGCAATGATGAAGACTTTGCAGACATCTATAAGGTATGCCAAGAATATAAGAACCACTTTCATAGTAAATATTTTGAATATACTTTGCAAAGTAATCTCCTATTTAAAGGAAGTCAATTATGTGTCCCTAGATGGTCTATAAGGGAGAATTTGATTTAGGAGAAACACAATGGTGCATTGAGTGGCCGTTTTGGGGTCAGTAAGACACAAGAAATTGCTCAAAGATTTTACTTTTGGCCAAAGATGAATGTTGATATTATGAAATATGTTGAGATTTGTATTGTGTGTCAAAAGGCCAAGGGAAAATATTATAATGCTAGCCTATACCAACCACTTCCTATCCCAACTAGACCATGGGAATGCTTGATCATAAACTTTGTAGTTGGGTTGCCTAAGTCAAGATAGGGAATGGATAATGTCTATGTGATAATGGACAGATTCAGTAAGATGGTTCACTTTGTACCCTGCAAGACAACCAATGATGCCAGTCAAATAGCTTCTCTTATCTTTAAAGAGGTAGTCAGAATACATGGATTTACCTTGAGCATTGTGTCAGACAGAGACACCAAGTCTATGAGTCATTTTTGGAAGAATTTATGGCAAAATTTGGGCACCAACTTATCTTTTGGATCTCCGTACCATTCTCAGACTGATAACCAAACTGAGGTAGTTAATAGGAGTCTTGGTAATCTCCTAAGATTATTAACAAAGGGGTATGGTCAGACATGAGACCAACTCATAGGCCAAGCTGAATATGCCTACAATGATACTGTGAAAAGGAATAATGGTAAGAGTCCTTTTGAAATTGTCTATGGCCTACACCCTAGAGGCATTTATGAGCTCAAAGAAGTGAAGGATGGAGTAAAAGAGAGTGGATATACTGAGGACCTTTCCTATGCTATGCAAGAGGTGCATGATATAGTGAAGAAGACACTGATTCAAAATACTGAGAAAATCAAGAGTAAGGTGGATGAAGGAAAAATGGATGTCCAATTCAAGGTTTGGGATCTAGTGATGGTACACCTCAACAAGGCTAGACTATATAAATGAATCCCACACAAGTTGCAGATGAGAATAATTGGCCCCTGCACTATACTGGACAAATATGGAGAAAATGACTACAAGGTAGAGTTACCAAAGAATAGTGGTTTGTCACCTATCTTTAACATTACAGACTTGGTCTTATAAAAAGGACCAATACCTAATCTAGATCAGATCTTGACTGAAGTCATCCAAGAAGTAGAAGAACTCCATTTTCCATCTACACCAGTTAAGAAGGTAGACTGCATAATAGAATCCAAAATTTACAAAAAGACTAGAATGAAGGATTACAAAGAACACTTGGTGAAATGGAAAGGAAAACTGGATGTAGATGCAACATGGATAAAAGAGTCAGAGTTCAAAAACTTGGGCATTGATCTTGACTTACTCAATCCAAGGATGGATTTAAATCTTTCACTTAGGGAGGATGGTGTAGGAGCACCTAGGCTATCCTCTAAGCCCTAGAATTTTTTGGCTTGTAACTGACCTTAGCCAAGTCAGTGTGTGTTTAATTTATACCTTATTAGGTCTTTCAAGGTGTGTTACTATGTGGATTGATAATTAATGTCAAATCCAACCTAGTCTAGTTAGTTTACTTTAATGCATAGTTTTGGCTTGAGTAGGGAAAATGAGTCTTAATGGGTCCTAGAGTCAGTTAGGATTGGGAAAGTGCCTAAAAATGACTTAATTATTTATATTCCTTGTACCAAGCATAGAAGAGGTCATAAAATTTAGTTTCAAGCATTTATGTAAAAGATGCTACAATGTTGTCATGACAACATTTTGAGTTGTTGCAATGTTGCATGCAACATAGATAACATTTGGATTCCTCTCGAGATGGAGGTGAAAAATAAATTCTAGTGGCCTAAAATGGTGGATGAATTATCCTAATATTCCTTAGGAATAATTTCCCGAGGTAGATTGAATGTAAGAAATTTTTTGGAATAGCAAGAAGCTCTGCAATTCTGGTTTTTAGCAACATTTGATCATTTTTGAGTTGCAGAGTGATTAGATAGATTGAATTGATCAATGTAGTGTTGTATATGTGCTGATTAGGTATATTTAATACTTTTTCATTCATTGTGTAAGTATTGTAGAGTTGATTTAGTAGCATTTGTAAATTGATTAAGATTTAGGGAGTCTGCTGGTCCAGCCTAGAGTAGTTTGTGTTTCCATGGCTCCCCCATGAAATCTAACCATGGGAATATCCTAAGGGTGGATAAATATTTTAGGGGAGCCTATTTATAGTGTAAATATGCAAGGATAGGTACTGAAGATTTGAGATGCTATTTTTAAGGTTATGCCCTAGGTGAACAATGGTTGTTCGGTTAGTGGTGTAACAAAGAAAGAATCAAGTGCCATTGCAAAGCAGTGTGTGAGGGAAAAAAACAAAGTGTGGTTCTAGGAGCCTTAGGGTCTAATTAAACCTTTCCTATGATCCTAGATCCTATCCAATCCATCTTGACACATTTCTAGGAAGAAATCAGTGTGTTACTGTCAATGGTTGAACATAGGCCTAAAAGACCTACATTTTAGGACAGACGGATGGTTTAAGGAGATAAAACCTTGAAAATATTTAAGGTCTTGGAAAAGGGTATCTGATTCCTAGTTTTTTTTAGGGTTGTGTGGAATTTTTTGACAAGAACCCTGAAAAACCCTCTGGATAGGGCTAATAGAGCTACTAGGTCTAATAGGTTTAAAAGCATTGTGAAGGTGGAACTAGATCAATTTGGGATAGAAGACCCATTGAAATGGGATTCAAAAGATTTCATATGGATGTCTTGAAGGTAAACATGTCCTTTTTATCACTTGTGAAGATGTTTGGGAGGATTTGAGCTTGGAATCATCCGAGGAAGCATAGAGACAAGAAGTACTCTCAATGGTGGAAATCTTTCAAGATTGAGCATAGAGAAACTAACTCTTAGTGTGGAGTTAGAATAGTCTTGGGGTGAGAAGACTCAAGAATTTTGTGGATTATAGAAAATAATTAGGATCCTAGTAGACTAGGGAAAGTGAAGACCTTAGTTGAGTAAGTGCAAGCCAATCTTGGAACACTTCCATCACTTTCCCATGGTGGATCTAGGAGAAAATGGAGAAAACATAGAAGATTTTCATGGTTCAAGAAACAAAAATGAAGAGCTCAGAAGCCATGGATGGCATCAAGATTTTAGCTTCTACAAAACCCTTACCCTAGCATGGTGGTGACAAGAACCCAGGCAGAGCTCGCGCAAGAAAAATAAGAAGACAATAAATGAAATGAAAGAATGATTTTAGGGTCTTTATTTACCCTAGGTTGACCTGTTGGTGCTCAATTTGACAGATTATAATTCTTACAAATTTCGCTTATCCAATGAAGATAGATACAGTCAATTTTCTAATGAATAAGGTTTCAAAAACCTCCTACAATTTTGATTCCACTGAGCCAAGGCTGGTGGGCCTGCACTTTAAAACTTGTCTTCAAATTCTTCTAGAGGTTTCCTATAGCGGATAACTGATAACTTCAACTCCTGTTTCTCAATGTGTTCATAAGATCACAAAACTAAAAAATATATGTGTTATTGAAATATAATGTATTTAATATTGCTTGATATGATTGAGATGTGAACTAGATTAGATGAAATAAAAGAGTAATTCAAAACTTGAAACAATGAAACCTTATACCAAACTCAACTAACGAGAGAGACCAGTGCTTTAATCCAATAATGGGCAACAAAGTTGATATATCTTCAATCCTATGTTCAACTTCAGAGACAACTTTGAAAATAAAAGCTTATCACCTTAAAGGAATTATGAGATGCGCATATAACTAAAAGTTTAAACAATACTTCAATTTAATACTATTTCTCAGATGACGGACTATTTGATCAATACTTTAATCAATAAGATTTTAAGCATGCAAAAATGAGAAAGAAATAATTGAATATATAGAATATATACTTAAATTGAATTATACGCAAATTGAAACTATCACTTTAAAGAATTGCAAATTGATTTATATGAAGGACTTGATTGTAAAGAAATAATGAGAAACTATTACGCAGTAAATAAAATACTGACTTATCTCTACTTGACAAGAAATGGTGTATTGGATCTTTGCATTCAGATTTTGAACTTGACTATCTTTCATTCCATCACATCCATAATTTTGACATATCAATCATTATATCTTGTTCGATGTTATTCCTCTTTATTTGCATATTTCTGAATGATTATAAATATGGAAACGAAAGGGTGTGTGAAACATCACACCCTTTCGCTTAAAACTAATCTATAACTAATTATTACATTGGATTTCATAAAAAATATCCTTCATTAGTTAGCCATAACAGCCAACCATTCGGTTGGATAACCTCTTAAACTTCCTAACTGCTTGGTTTATTTTTAAAAAACCCTCCTTGGATGCATTTAGAAATCAATAGCTGCACTGGGCTCCTCCTTGTTGTATGGAGACATAGCTCTGAAGACATGTTTGATGATTTTTTCCTATCATCCCTCTGCGCCCTTGCTAGTGTTGATGGAGGTATTGATATTTGTTGTCTTTAGTCATTAACTTTAATAAGTTGTATGTATAGTGATGATTCTTCAAATTGTGTATCTAGCTGCGGCTCATATGACTTAATAATTTTTAAATTATTAAATCTATATAAAATGCTTTCCACCAGCCATTTCAAACATAGTTTGTTAATGTTGAACAAAATATCCTGGGGGCTGGTTGTTTACTTGTTGACAACAACATTGAAGAGGCGTTTGGTATGTCTGTCGATGTATTCTAGAGACTAACTCTATTTTAGCGTGCATTGTTGTTTGTAGAAAATGTTTTTTACCAACCTTTGCAGACGTTCATGAGAATATTCTTAGTAGTACGTTTGATCTCAGTCATACACTTTCAAAGGTGTGTATTAGCCAATATGACTTATGGTGTGACAACCTTCAAAGAATTGGTTGCTGTTAATCTGCTTCATACATGGGAGTTCATGCTCACCACCTTTATTCTCTATCATCTTTCATCAACTGAATGATGACATCCATGTTGATGGAGGTATACAATATGTAAGGATGCATCAAACCCATTTTGTAGGATGCAAATCTGATTTTCTGTCTTATCGACCCTTTCTATTCTTGCTATTGAAGGTGGATATTTTGCTAAATATATCAACCTAATTTTATCTGCAAAGGAAGGTGGCGAATAGCATGCTATGGAGGATGTCGGCCATAGACTGCATTTGTCTTCCACCAGCCACTGCCAAATATGATTGCTATCATATCGAACCTTGTCATTGTTGCTTCTATTCCTTTGTAATTATTCTGTATTATGTCTGCAAATGCTTACGTTGAGGCATCTCACTTGTGTGGTGAAAAATAGGTCCGCCACCTTTTAAATACAAAGGTCCAATAATCAAATAATGATAAAACTCTAAACAACATAAAAAGGTTATAATCATTATAAAATGCCATGTTAAAATTAAAAGTCATCAAAGGTCTTTTATCCTTTCTCACCATCACACAATACTTAAACAATGAGAAAATTACAATATGGATAATTATAATAAACTTTTTAATCATCAAGATTCTTTTAAAAAAAAAAACCATAAACATAAGATGAGATTCATATAATAATTAAGCATTAAGGATAATGAACCAAATCTACTAACTCAATCTTTTGTTCTTTGTATTATACAAAGCCTTATTCTTTAGTTATTTTTTCTTTGTACTAACATTGTTTTGATTTAATAAGAACAATAATAATGATATAGTAATAAAACTCATACCATTTAAAACTTATCAAGTGATATGAAAATTACATATTAAGTAGGCGTATTATCAATACAATTTTCTCTCATGATGACTGATAAAAGAAATCATAAATGTATACTAATATTACAAACATCTATGGGTATAATAACGTGAACATTTCCATAAATAAGCATGCATTAATATAACCCTTTTCAATAACGTTTTCCATAATCAATTTATTCAAACTTTCTATCATGTTCATAAGCATAACATATTTCAAAAAGACACACACACACACACACACACACACACACACACATATATTTGATAGCACCTTCACCAATATTCTTATCACACCATTGAAATAATGACCATCCTAGTGATTCTATAGGAATTAGGGTACAACATATGTGTGGAAAAGAGATATTATTTATCACATTGTTATCAATCAAATCATAACACATTGTAATCTTTTAG
>MU225095.1:2235335-2253763 GCA_018584345.1 Thuja plicata
GAAAGCTACCCCCCTCTCTCTCTCTCTCTCTCTCTCTCTCTCTCTCTCTCTCTCTCCCTTTAAAGTGGTGTCTCTCTTATCATGATATTAGGGTTGATAAAGACTTAAGTCCCTTGTGGGCTTGAGGATTTCTTTTTCCCTTTTGATTCCAATAAGATTGTCCTTTCTCTATGTTCTCCTTTACCAAGAGTTTGTGTTGAGTCCATACTCTTGCTACAGTGGGGGCTAAATGTATAGTCAGAAAATGGAAGCACTTCCATTGTAGACTTGTTTATCCCTTCAAGTAAGTGGTTTGGGGTCATATCAAGCACCTAGAATGGGTTCCTGATCTAGACCTAGCTTTCCCCCTATTCTGCCTCTCTTTCCACTTCTTTCCAACCTGATTTTTGCATCCTGGACTGTAGATCTGAGATCTTTTACCTCAGGGTCAGGGTCAAAATTTTGGGTCTATGTCAACCTCAACCTTGACCTAGGTCAAGGTTGACCTCAACCCTGACCTAGGTCAAGGTCAACCTTGACCTTGACCTAGGGTTCAAACTTCAGGGTCTTGCAGTTTCTGGATGTCGGTCTTTGCAAAAAGTATTTTCCCATTTCCAGGTCGGTTGTTTTGGGTTCTGAAGCATCGATTCCTAAATTATATTTAATATAGGTCCTCTCCTAAGGGTAAAGGCTTTAATGGGAATTTAATTATCCTATGCTGGCCTCCTTAGAAGATTGTGCCCTAATTTCATATAAAAGGGAGCTTTTTCCTCTCATTTTCTCTAAGTCTTCTAATCATGATCAAGCATTCTCAAAATTCTCTTCAAGTGTGATTCAAGAAAACTAAGGAGCAATATTTCAAGCAAGAATTCATCCATTCAAGCATCCATTTTAATGAAGGAGATCCATTGGAGGCCATTGAAGGATTCAAGCTACATAGTGCCCTTTTGGTGATCTCTCCATCCACCTTCTTCCAAAACCTCTTCCAAATCAAGAACCCATTCAAGACTTGGTGTTGGAGATCTACAAGAAATTTATTGAAGACATCCTACCTTTCTACATTCCACATCTTGAAGCATACTTGTGGATTCAAGGATTTGAATCCTCCATAAGGACTTTTACAAGCAAGGTGAATTTATGCATTTACTTTGTTTACTTCTGTAATTTCAATTATATATTTGAGGTTAATTCCAAAACTGGGGTTTGACCAAGGAAAATCCCTCCCCCCCAAAAAAAATCTCTTTTTCTTGTAGGTACAGGTTCAGGACCGTAGATTTGGACTCAGATCTAGATACCCTTTTTGACAAACTTTCAGGATCCGTGAATAGATTTTTTGTTAGACCTGTGCAGGTCAAGGTAAACATTATTGGGTCAGGGTCAACCTCACCCCTAACCTAGGTCAAGGTCGACCTCACCCCTAACCTAGGTCAAGGTTGACCTCACCCCTGACCTAGGTCAGGGTCGACATTTTTGGGTTAGGGTTGACATTTGTGGGTCAAGGTCAACCTTTTTCATAAGACAACATCAGAACATAAAACGATTTCTAGGTTTTGCTTGTCTCTGCATTTCCTTTCTGTATCATACTTCAGATTTTCTAGAAATAGTCTATAGACCTCAAAAAATAGCATTCTTTGATCTGCAATATTTCAAGGTTAGTGCATTTCTCCTATCCATTTCAATTCAAATCCTTAATCATTCTAAATCTATCACACATTCCTTTCCATAAAATAGGGAATTTAAGACTTTCATCTTTACTCTCATTTCCAAATGATTGATTCATTTGTGTATTGATCCTTTTTGGGTTGATCAATTTGGATCTTTCCTTTGTGCATCTTGGGATAGAAGAGGAATATCTTATCTTTCCCCCCATATATTTCAAATGTTACATTTTTATATGTTACATTTTATATGTTACAATTACATATTGGCGCTTTTATGCAATATTTTCTCATACTTTCCTTGCACATTGTGATTTGTGTTTAATCAGTTTCTAGATTGTGAGAGATCCTTTTTCTCCTTTTAGAGACTATTATTATAAGCCTTCTTACAAATTGATTATGTAGATATTGTGAATTAGTGGGACTATGCAAAGAAGTATATGTTGCCTTTTTTATTGTGTGCCTGTTATATCTGTGGATCTTAGAACTTTGTTTTCTGTTGTGTCACCCTTTCAGAGTTAGATTTATTTCTGTTCATCCTTCTACCTCTTTCCTCCAGCAAAAGGTTTAGTTTTAGGTGGTTTCAAGTGAGTTATCAGATAGGAATCCGACCTTCATCCAGAGATTCTTTCCAGTTATAGGTTATCCATAACCTTGGTTTGTTTCCATGTTCTTCAGAATTAGTAAAGTAGTCTTGACAACTTAAATAGGGTGCATTTTTGAGTGATAACATTTCTTCTTAACATACCTTGGATTCTTTGGAGTTTCAGTAACTTCAGTCACTTCATCTTCAATTTCATTTTCAATCATCAAAGGTTCTTCAGGTTTAGCAATGACCTCTTTCATCTCTGTAATATGACCATAATCATACACTCTGTCCTGAATCTAAAACTTTTCATCTATCCTTACATTGGCACTTTCAATCAACTTCCTCAATCTTGGATTGAAACATTTATATGATTTACTCTTAGTAGAATAACCAAGAAAAAATCCTTCATCACTTCTAGCATCAAACTTCCCTATCTCATCATCTCTTTTGATATAACATTTACTTCCAAATATTCTAAAATATTTTACAGTAGGTGTATGATCAAACCATAATTTATAAGGAGTCTTACTTGTACCTTCTCTGATCTGAATTTTGTTCAAGGTGTACACAGCAGTGCCAACTGCTTCTCTCCAATAAACATGTGATACACTTCCTTCCTACAACATAGTCCTTGCAGCATCTAATATAGTTCTCTTTCTTTGCTCTACTATCCCATTCTATTATAGAGTTCTAGGAGCTGATGTCTGTCTGTATATTCCATGTTCTTCACATTATGTATTAAATAATTTTGATGTAAACTCTCCACCTTTGTCTGATCTTAAACATTTTATCTTCAAACCAGATTCATTCTAAACTTTTTCTTTAAATAACTTTAATTTTTCAAATGCTTTAGATTTATCTCTCAAATATGTAACCCACATCATTCTAGAAAAGTCATCAACAAAAATTATAAAGTACCTTTCACCTTAATATGATCTTGTTCTTGTAGGACCACATAGATCTGTATGCACCAGATCCAACTTCCCTTTTTCTAAATAAGATTTTCTTTTAAAATTGCTTCTGGTCTGCTTCCCCATAACACACTCTCTACACAATGTTAGAAGGATTTACAATATTAGGTATATCTCTCACAAAATTATTCATATTTTCCTTCACAATGTTATCAAAGTTAACATGACAAAATATTCTATGTCATAGCCAATTGTCATCAACCTTCGCAACAAAACAAGTAGCTTCAAATGTATTCAATTCAAATACATTACCTCTAGATTTAGTACCATATGTGATCAAATCTCCTAATTTACTTATTAATAGATAATTTACCATCAATCAATCTCAATTGATAACCTCTATCCACTAACTGTCCAACACTCAATAGATTATGCTTAAGTCCATCAACAAGTAATACATTGTCAGTATTAGTCTTTCCATCCATAGAAATAAATCAAAATCTAATGATAAGTTTAGGAGTATTATCACCAAATCTAACAACACCACCATTATATCTTTTCAATTTCACAAATTTATTTTTATCTCCAGTCATATGACATGAACAACAACTATATAACCCATTCAGATTTCTTTTCAACATGAGATACTAAGGCTTTTTCCTCATGTATAGGTTCGTCATCCTTTATAGAAATAAATCCAATTTCACCATAGTCACCATCATCATCAGAAACACTCTCACTAGCATAATAACATTCCTTTTCTTTAGGATACTTTGATTTGTAAAACTTAGGTTTATGCTTAGGAACCCTTGTAGGACATCTAGATGAAAAATGACCAATCTTGTAACATGAAAAAATTTCAAAGGTAATTTGCCTTCAAATTTACCCTTACCTCTCTTCTCTCTTCTAGAGATTAATGCTACCACTTCATCTAGATTTCTTTCTTCCTCATGTATCTGTTCCCATTCCTCAACATAGTCTCCAAGATCTTCTCTTAGGTCACAATTGCTGGTGGTCATAATTCTAGATAAGATCTTTTTGTTTTTATGTACGGTTGCCTTGAATGCTGAATCAACTTTAGGTAAAGTATCTCCCAATTCTATGGCCTCAAAAGTAGTTATTTTTCCAATCAACATCTCTCTGGTGAAGTTAAGAGTCAAAGGTATAATCTCCTCTATAGATTGTACTTTGATTCTATATGGAGGTGTCAAAGATTTGAGTATCTTTGCAATCACTTCTTCCTCACTGTAAGTACCTCCAGATTTTCTAATGTCAGTAACCACTTCAGTAATTATCTATCCATATGCCCTAATGTTCTCATCTTCTCTCATCTTTAGTGATTCCATATTTGTCTTCTAGTTTTGTAGCTTTGTCTATTTTTTAAACTTATCTCCTTCAAACAGTGCCTCCAATCTTGTCTAGATCTCAAGTGCAAAATCCAAGTATTTTACTTTTGTGAGTTCACCTTCATAAAGTGCGCTAATCAATGATTCCCTTGTAACCATACTACAAGAAAATAACTTCTTTTCATCTTCAGTAGCCTTCTCCAGTTCATCCTCAGTCTCTATCTTTTCATTCTTCTTTGTGATCATCTAGTATTCAAGTCCCAAACATAGCAAATGTGTTCTCATCTTGTTCTTCCAACTATCAAAGTTTTCAAGATCATATTTTGGACTATCCTTCCTATAGTAAGACATCTTCAGGATCACCTCAAGCTATTAAGCTTTATCTCTAAGGACCAATAGCTCTGATACCAATTGTTAGAAATAATAGTCCACAAGACAACTAAGAGGGGGGGGGGTGTGATTCAGTTGTGATATAGATTATTAAACTTTAAAATTTATAAACCAAAACTATAATGCAAATGATAACATAGTAAATGCCAACACAATAAAATATTACTTGTTGTCGAGGAAACACTGTTAAAGGTAAAATCCCTGTGGGAATTAGCACCCACAAATAATGTACTAAGAGTATATTATCCCTGTTAGGAGCTTATTACAACATTACCGTACATAGTCCCTGTTAGGATATAGACCCTGTTAGGAGTCAAGAAAAGTAGTAGGCTCACTGCCTAGGCACACTACCCAAAGAAGGTTAAATCCACCCTTAAGGATTCACAATCCGAAGGAGTGTATATAGGAATATACAATCTAGTGAACTATCTGATAGCAACTGTCTTTGCTTGGTCAGTTCCAATGAAGTATTCTTATCACAAAATCTGCTCTACATCCAGCAGAAAAAAAAGCCTCACATCTTTCAAATCTCTTCATTTTCAATCTCTTCCACTACCACATCTTTCCAAAAGAAAAGATTAATCATATATACCATATTACAATAATTCATTAGGTCAGCTAATTAATCTTTCCTAATACATAAATAATTGATTAGGTCAGCCAATTAGGCTTTCCCAATATACAAATAATTTTTTAACCCCTTTCTAAGATACACATGGTACCTATAAAAAGTAAACATCAAATACAATCCATCAGTTATACTCCTAGATCTACTATCCATGCTCACAATTCATATTACATGCTACATGTATGAAGTTGACCACCAAATAGGTCTCCTCCAGAATACACATCATAGCTGATGTAACCAAAATACTCACACCAATCAAACACAACCCAAAATTTCTCAATATGTCTTCTATCACTCAGTAAGCTTGCATCACCTAAAATATCTTCATTTGTAAGATATACCAAAAACATAGAGACCTTCTCTGTCAAGCATCACAGTTACAGTCCAGAAACCAGTCTTCACTAAATCAACTGTAACATCCTCAATATGTAACATAAAGCCAAGCGACCTTAAGAATAAGGTCAAAACACATCCTAGTTCATATAACCATCTTTGATCATTCTGAAACATCCATACAATGTCTGTACACTTCTTCCAGTCAAGTAACCAGTCTTTCTTCTTCACATAAACGTATGTTGACATCAGTGACAAAACATGAATATCAACAGCATGAATAGTATCCAAATCTTATATCATCTAATAGTGTAGGGTACCCTGACAAAGACATGAAAAGGGGCCTCTTGGTTGGCTCATGAAGACTAAATGATCTAAAAGATCAATATGTGAATTGTAATATGGCTTGAAGCCAATTCTTGTCTTATATGTAATTGGATATAATGCAATGTAATAAGCCTAATGTATAAAGGCATGAGTGATGTAATAGAAGTTGAGTACATAGGGTGGAATATTAGGCCTAGAAGGCTAATGGTTAAGTCTTAGAGTAGAATAATGGATTTAATGTTATGTCAAGGTCCTACATGGACAAATTTCAAAGTCTTAGAGTCTAGGGAGTGAATTAAATAAGTTTGAGTGTTTAAAGAATTGAAATGTAATGGTTAGATTCCTCATAGAGGGAAAATTACAAAAATAGACAATCTTGCATGTTGAAGAATCCCAATCGATTGGGATTAGTTATGGGAGTTTTTTAATTTCTATGAAAGCCTTAGAAGACAAGAGAGAATGAGAGTTTGAGAGAGGTTAAGTTTCAGATTCAGATTGTATGGACTGCACTATTTTAAAGCAATGAAAGATTTATTTCTTGCAATTTTGAAGACTTATTGATGAAATATAAATCCACAAGCTTGGTTATGGTTGCATGATGGTTTTTAGAACATTTTAGAGCAAGTTCAAGCACCTTACAACTTTGTTTTGTAATTTTATATTGAATATCCTGTAGAAGTTCACAGTTTGATTTTGTCTTTCACTATGAATTTGTAAGATCCATCCCATTTTTGTACATACTATAACTTGGGTATGGATCCACATTTGTATTGTAATTTATAACATGAATAATGCATAAACAAGGAGTTTGAAAGTGAGTGAGGTTGTAAAGTCAAGTTTGACAATGTTGGAGGGTTACATGCATGGTGCATGGTTATTGCAGTAGAGAATCTAGCCATTGGAGGGGTTTATTGGCAGAATCCATGTAAGTATGGTCTAAGGATGGTGAATCATTTACCAATTTGAGGTTAAAGTGATTGGAGGTAAGAGATTGACCAAGCCCTAGATTTTAGGGGTTTTGAAGAGAAAATTAGGGATTTTGCATATAGAGAGGTCTTAGAACCAAATTGATTGTGGAATCCATAGTTTGGGGTCATTTGATGACACTTTTGAAAGTTCAAAGGTTTGGTGTGAAGAGACATTAGTAGTTTCTTTGTAAAATGGGTCAAATTAGCCCTCCTAGTTCCATGACAGTGGCAGATTTGAGTAGGTTGGTCCAAAACACTTGGGTTTGATCTTGAGGTATGTTATCAACCTTAGAAAAGGGTATCAGAATATGTAATTTTTTTAAGAGTTATTTAGGAATATTTTAAGAAAGGATTTAATAACCCTCGCTGTTGTACTACTAGGATTGTACAGTCTAGACAGTTTGGGAAAAGAAGGTAGAATGACTGCATGAATGAGTTTTGGTATTGGTGTGTGGGTGATTTGAGTGTATTGGAATCCTTAGAGGAGTTAGGGTCACCCTTAGGAGATTAGTTTATGAGTGTGGTTGCAGAAGCATATTGGGTGAAGAGTGCATGACATGAGCATGGAGCATGAGTAGATGGTTTGAGTTTGAAGAAGTGAATGGAGATCCAAGGTGTGAATTGGGTATTCCAATATACATGAATTTTGCAAAACAAATGGGCCCTAACAATATGCAAGGATTCCACATATCCTTAATGTGGATCACAAAATAATGTTATGTAAGCTATTGAATGGCATAATGGATAGTTATGTAACCTTGGGATCACTTGAGTGATCCAAGGATTTATGTAAAGGTCAAGGACCTATAATGGTATCTATATTTTTAATATGGCCATTAATGCCATTATATCATGTAACTACACTCAAAGTGAAAAGATGCCAAAAAGAAGATGTAAAATTGCATTCATGCAATTATGGCCTAGAATGGTCATCTAGGGGTTATGGGTTAGTATGGATTGTAAAGGTTGTTTTAAAAACTTATAAATATCCTAAATGGGGGTATGAGACACCATGTTGTTGAGTTGACAACATTGGTTGTCAACTTGACAACACCATTAAGCCTATTTGGTTTTAACAGTCAGTTTTATGACTGTTATGGAACAGTTTTGGGCAGTTAGGTGATGCAGTCGAGTTTATTTGAAGAGTTTGCATCTATTTATTTGTTGATCCCCATGAGTGGAAAGGGGGGTGTAGAGTGGATGTGTGAGAAAACCATAATGTAATTGGTTCAATCAATAAAACAAATATTTTTCTTTGCATTCTGTATTCTCTCCATGGGTACAATCAGCAACCCTGTGTCTTCAAACATGTTTTGTGATATGTTAATGGCTGGATGGACATGTAAGATCCTTTAATTGGTTATTAGTTGTATTTCCATGCACTGATCTCATTATTTTAATTGCTAAAGAGGTCAGGGAATTGACTAGTATCCTTATTGTACCCGAGCTTCTTGTTGTAACCATGAATTGGGATTGTAGTCTTCCTTCATGAATTGAATCTCCCACCCATGTGATCACTGTGATTGGTGGGAGATGTCTAATATGTAACATATCCTTGTAATATATTTTGTCTCTAATAATGTCTTTATATGCTTGCACCAAAATTGAATTTTGATAGGCAAAGCACTCTTACACAAAGCGATCATTACAGGATAACAAATAATAAATTCTTCACCAATGATGCCTGATTGAATGATACGATCATCATAATATATGTGCAATTTGAAAGGAAGATGCATGTGTTAAAAGATGTCTCTCTTGAATGAATTATTACCATAATAATCATGGAATAATTATTATGGTAATCGGCTGAGCATTGAAAATTGCAAATGTAATGTGATTTATGTAATAACATGGTAATGCAATTGTGATGTGATTATATGAAAATTCAAGGCTAAATAACAATATGAAATGTGTAATGTATGTAGACATGACTAAGAACTTGGCATGATTATGTGAAGTTAATGTGACATTGACCTGTTATGCATATATGAATGATAGTATGATGCCGATGTTATGTATATACTATATATGCATGATAGTTTTATTATTTTATAACTTTTGTGTATATGTGCATGACATAATGAAGATATGGTATGATCTATCATGGATGTGTGAATGCAGAGTAATGGGTGTATAAATTCAAAGTATGAGAATGCATTTTGGTTACTACATGAATGAAATGCATAAGATGAAGGTGATTACAAGATGATGTGTGGCTTCAACAAATAAATTCATTAACCCCTCATATAGCCAACATGTTATGGTGAGATTTATAAGTGAGTGATCATGGAGGTCACTCATAAATGACATCATAAACATTTTGTCTACATGGTGGATGGATGGCATGGTGATTGTCTAGCTCCTCAATAATCACAACTTTATTTCTTTCTTATAAAAATGAAAATTATGTACAAGAGACAAGGTTTGTCAACTTCTTGTAAAACTTAATTAAAAATTATAACCGATTTTAGAATATTGGGGAAATCACAAAAGATAACTAATAATTTGTAAAATAATATATACATAATTGAAAACACAATTAATATAGATAAAGGTAACTGATAATTAAATGGTATATCATATATGTCAAATCACTAAAAAATAGTGAATGCAATCAATAAGCTTCATCGAGAGCATCAAAGTTATCACTTGGGTCATTTAAATAAGAAGAAACCACAATGCCACTCCAAAAACCTATATAAATGACTATGGTAAACCTCACATTGTACAACAGATGCAGCCAAGTCAGCACACACACACACACACACATTATCTAGTCATACCTAGTTGTACCAAACCTGGGTTAAAAATTTTCACACTAGCAAACTCAAATCCCAAATCCAAACCTGAACTAACAACTTATATAACAAAAGTAAAAATGTCATACAAAACCAAATGATAATAAATAATTTAAGAGGACCATTTTGAATAGGATTAGCTTTGTTAACAGATGATTTTCCCAATAAAAAATTCATATTATACAAATTTTGTAGTGGATAATAGATTTCACATTTCATATAATTTGTATTCATTTCTAGTTATTCTCCCCTTGGCTAAAATGAATTTTCCTAATTCTTTAACCATTAGTAGGAGTAAAAAAGGAATATTGGATCTCCCAAAACAAGAGTATTTGATCTCCCTATCTAATAACTTGTGAAGATTGAAACTCGTAGTGCTTCTATTGAAAGAGAGAGAAAATATTTCACTAAATATGCACGAGTTCCATTTATACCTCCTATTAGTTCCAAATTTCTCTCAAATTTGTATTAAGAAGTGTCATATAGAATTAAACATGACAAAATAAATTTAGAGCCATGTTAGAGTTGTGTATATGTGTATACATGTGTGTATATATACACATATGTGTGTATGTGTATATATGTGTGTATATGTACATATATGTGTATATATAAACATGTATGTGTATATATACACACATATACACATCCTATTTAAAAATTAAGAAATAAACAATTAAAATTTCTCATGCATCTTCTCAGTCATCTTTTGGGTGAACCAAACGTTGTACAAGGCACCTTGACAAAGACATGCAAAGGGGTCACTTGGGTTGCTCATGAAGACTAAATGATCTAAAAGATCAATATGTGAATTGTAATATGGCTTGAAGACAATTCTTGTCTTAGATGTAATTGAATATAATGTAATGTAATAAGCCTAATGTATAAAGACCTTAGTGATGTAATATGAGTTGAGTGCATAGGGTGGAATATTAGGTATAGAAGGCTAATGGTTAAGTCTTAGAGAAGAATAGTAGATTTAATGTTATGTCAAGGTCCTGCATGGACAAATTTTGAAGTATTAGAGTCTTGGGAGTCAATTAAATAAGTTTGAGTGTTTAAAGATTTGAAATGAAACGGTTATATTCCTCATAGAGAGAAAAGTCCAAAAATAGACAATCTTTCATGTTGAAGAATCCAAATCAATTGGGATCAGTTATGGGAGTTGTTTTATGTCTATGAAAGCCTTAGAAGGAAAGAAATAATGCAAGGTTGAGAGAGGTTAAGTTTCAGATTCAGATTGTACGGGCTGCACTGTTTTGAAGCAATGAAAGATTGATTTCTTGCAATTTTGAAGACTTCTTGATGCAATATGGTGCAGGGGAACGGAAGACATTAAAAAAAATATGAAGACTTGGAAGAAATTTAGTGAGAACCAGAGGGTAACAATATAGATAAATCACCTATGAATATCAACTACAAAATATTGGAACCTTTAATGTTTTTTAGTGTCATGAAATGACATTTCAATGTAAAGAGCTTGTTCATGGCCTAAAGGCCCAAATTGCTTGTAAGTGGACCATTAGTGTCCAATGGATTCAAAGGGTTGTTTAGGGGTTTATAAATACTTAGAATAAGTCTCCTAGGTGTTTGAAAGCCTTAGGAGTTTTTATTTTTCAAGTTTAATAAGTTTTAAGTTAATTTTCAAAGTTTAAATATTCAAATAAGTAATGACTAGTTAGGTGTTTTGGGGGGAATTTGGGTTTTAGAGTTAAACACCTAAAAATAATCCCTCTAAACAATTATAATAGGTTGGGGGAAGTTTATGAATGGTCTTTTAATGAATTGAGAATCCATTGTATGGGTAGAGGTGCTGTGTGTATAGACTGTCATAGTGAATAAAAGAAAATTTTGAATCTTGCAATTATTTTGTAATGCTTTGAATGTTTATGGATTGATAATCAATAAGAGTTTATTGAATGATTATTTAGAAGTCTTTCCTTATCATTCTTGGAGGATTTCATATTAAAATTGCATTCTTTTGAATCTAATTAAAATTATTGTTTCAGCACTGTCGCCATTTGAGGGTTCTTAAGTCACTATTTTGATTGGAATCCAATAAATATGGGCATCATTCCATGAAATTAAAAGCCTAACCTTCATGGAATGATCATATCTAACATGTAAATCAAAAATATAATGCTTTGGTGTGCAGATAAGTTGAATAATAAGTGATCACAGTCAGCAAATGGTGGAAAAAACATTTAATAATAGTAGTTTATACATACATAAAATTGTTTACCATGTCAAGTTTCGAGACACAAAATCTACCTTCAACTTTTCTTTTATAATATGTCTCATCTCAATTGTCTATTCATTGATTTTATATTCTATTCTTGTCTCAAAAGTCATGTATGTTGATCAAAGCTACATCTTATGATCTGCAAGTCACTATTTCAAATCTTACTAAATATCTCATTGGTAAAAGGAAAAAATCTCAAAACATGATTTCTTTGGACTAGAAAAATTGGGAAGGATTGAATTATCCCAAGCTTTGTCAAAGGAAAAGGAGGTATAATTTGGATGATAAATAAAATTTCCCTTTCTCTCTCAAGGAGGTTATGTACACGACCTGACTAGGATCCAAGCTACATAATTAGTTTACCTTACCTTGCTTCTTAATAAAAAGAATCAATTTTTAGTGATATCTTACATGCTTCCTAAGATGATTATATCTATCAAAGAGGAGGATGAAGCTTCTGTAAGTATGGATCATACTTTGAATTTGTAAATAATGAATGAAATAGTAGGATATATCTGACATTGTTGGTCAAACCATTGATAGAGTTTTCTTATCAAGTAAATACAAATAATAGTTCTATGCCATGAGCATGGAAAAATGATAGAGATCATGGGGCCTATGCCATGGAAAAGAGGAACATTCATCATGGAGCAGAAATAATAGTACACAACAATGGTAATCAACAAAGGAAATATGCATAACATCATAGGTTATCAATAATTAGTACAGTGAAATGTTTGAGATGTCATAATCTTTGAATGAGATAATATGTAGTGCTTCCAATGACTGAGAACACTCATGTGAAAGTCTCATAGTCAATAGATTCTAGGAAATTAGAAATTATATGTATTATTGATAGAGAATAGACAATATAAAACATCAATTTTGGAGATAAAAACACAAAAAAAATTTGATGTTCAATCCAAGAGTGTTGTTTCAAGACAAGTCAGTAACATAATCTTTAAGTGAAAATATTAGTAATACATGGAATGGTGCTACCAGAAATTGATATAAGAAATGAAGTATAAATCAATAATATAAAGTCTTTGAATTATAAGCATCATATATAATGTGTTGAGATTGCATAGTTATATCTATAGGGTAAGATACAAAATTATTAGATACATTTGAAGAGTCGCATCATCCAGGGTCACAAGTGATAAAAACATTACATGATAATGTTTAGAACAAGAAAACATTGAAGGGTACATGTATTTATGGCTTACTGTAAAATATTAAATATCAATAGAAGACCTGGGTATGAAAAATAGATTTTGAGCTAGAGAGCATCATATAAAGTTAGAGAGTAATGTTTTAAAATGAAAATGAACAACTCAAATAACCCTTGGCCAACATTGACCCAACAAGAATTTATGGTAATGAAATGAAACACAGAAACCCTCATGATAATTTGTATGACCATGAAGAAGGAAATAAGGAAGCTCATAGTTTTATAAGGTAATAGAAACCTCAGATTCTTCCAAAAAATAGAGTTTTCTAGCTTTGAAGCCACGACTAGCTCAAGGAAAAGATACTCAATTTTAATATAAACAAAGCCCTCTTTTTTGCATTTAGGGAAAACTATCATAAAATCTCCAAATTCACCAAAACCCTTATGGCCTCTTTGTAGAAAAATATGAAAAGGAAAATGACCCATGGAAATGATAAAACCATGCATATACAAGTAGGGTACAAAATAGCAAGGAAAAGAGTTTCATGGTAGAGAGAAGTATTTTTTTTCTTTTTATTAGATAGGGCTACACAAAAGAGAGTAAAAAAATATGGTAAAATAAAAGACTTGAAAAACAACATGTAAAGTTCTAGTGAAATGTTGCTAAAATAATAGAGAATGGAATAGCCGAGGTCTGTCTTATAAATATTTACCCATGCAAGTGGTGTCGAGATATGCATAGGTGGTGTCAAGAGATGCCCTCCTTTAGGCCTCCTTCAGCTCTATGGAATCTTGAGATGCGTAGGTGGTGTCGAGAGATGCCCTCCTCCTAGCATCCTTCAGCTTTGCGCAATAAAAAAATAAAATATAACAAAAATGCCCATTTTTTTTAAAGTTATATGCTTGTGTTGGTCATAATTCCAACATGTCATGGTTGTCTTAATTCCAACCAACATGGGAATAGATTAAAAAAAATCAAAATTTTCCTTCTATCAACCAACCAATCAAAACCATTTTAATGCTTGGTCAAAAATGTTGGTCTAAAATTAGGGTCAAATGTACTAGTGAAGTCACCTCCTACTAAGTTGCAGTAACCAACCCCATCCACTGCATATGGAGAAAACCCATCCCAAAAATAATAGCATAAACCTTGAGCTAACCCACACCAATACACAAAAAATTCCTCAACTGGTAGGTCAAAAGAGAAATGATGAGCACTCCTCATTGTGTAATCATGGTGAAAAGATCTAAACCCCATCAGAGGCTCATCAAAATTGAATTATGAATCAAGAGATGGATCCAATCCCAGACTTTGCAAAACTAGTCAGGAAGGATCCTGGGTAACTCTCTCAGCAAACCCAACAAAAAATCCTTATGAGGAAGCATTGTAGTCAAACTATCTATAATTCTCCCCACTAAAAGTTGAATACCATGAGAACCCCAAATGAGTGTTCCCTCAAAAGCTCTAAAAGGCCCCTCTTGTAAAAATAGACTCTCAAGAAAGTACTCCATAAAAAAATATGTGCAATAAAAATTATAAGAAGCAACATCAACCTACTCCCCTGCAATCCACAATTGATCCCTTTCGGGCACTACCAACTATCTAACGCTATTAGCTGTATGAGACAAAAGAATATATTTGCTTCCAGTAGAAGGAAACAAATCATCGTGAGAGATCACCTCCAAACCAGATGATACCTTGTCCAAGTCCTATGAATTAAAGGGAGTAGTGTCAGAAACTAGCACACAACTCTCTGACAAATCCAATCTTGCTACCTTAGGACTCTTGATGACCTAATCTGTATCATCTATCATCATGCTAACAATTGGAGAACCTGATACCATAAAAATCTCTCTAGTGTCCTTTACTAATGCACTCACCTCCTCTGCATCTACTACATCTTCCTCAAGGATGGTTGTAACTATAACCCCAACACACCCATCACTACCAATTGTGGAAGCTGACTCACCACAAATGACTCCTATATAAACTGAACTGGATCTATGGTTGGAAAAGACTGAATCCATTCCAACTCCACAATCACCTTTGTTAAAGACTGAATCCATTCCAACTCCTAGAGAGATAACTGAGTGCCCTCTAAAAACTCATAAGTTGATGTGAGCTTCTGAGTAAGCTCATTCACCTCCTCCTCTCTGTCCATTAGTGCCTCATATGTTGTACTCCCCTACTCAACTAGGAGATCTCAGTTGGATAGCAACTATAAATAATAATGTCTCAAAATCATGATAGCCTCCTGCAAGGAATGAATCTTTGTCAAGGAAAGGTAACCACCACCATGTTCATCTACCATAGGAGCACACCAACCATAAACAACCAATAGTTGATGAGCGACATCAAACTGCTCGAGAGTAGAAGTATTGTCTCTCTCATCAACTTTCAACTGGCTAGTCACATGACGACTCTACACAATGGGTCTCCTAGGTAAAATCTCAACTATACTCTCAAAACTATGGAAGGAATTTGTATCCAACAAACTACCCCAAAGAAGACTTCAATATTACTCAACAAAGGGGAAGTTGGATCTGGTACATACATATCTCTATGGTCCTAAGAGAACAATATCTTACTATGGTGAAAGGTACTTTACACTCTTTGTTGATGACTATTCTAGCATGATGGGGGTTGCATTTCTTAAATTTCTTATATGATCAATATGTGAATGGAACTGATGCATAATATAACTTGTCATAATGCAATTCCATAATTACTTGTGCAACTTAGTTGGAGATGGTTATGCTACCAGATCCATTGAATGGGGTTTCGTCATTTGCATTTCTTGTTCCAGCACCTTTAGTATTTATGAATTTTACCCACATCTTATTTCTCATCTTCTTGATGTCATCAATGGTGTTTCCATTGGGATAAGTGCTTGTTTCTGTCAGTCGATCTTTGCAATCTTTTATCACATGTCCAACCTTATGACAATGTAAACATGCCATTCCTAGATTGAACCATCCTCTTGGTCTTCTAGTCCATTTTCTCATACAGTTGGTAGATATATGACCATACCTTCCACATGATGTGCAGTTTACCCATGTGTTGTAATCCCAAACATATGAGTTTCCTACTCTTGTCGGTTTGTAGCCATTATTAGGTTCTTTTGGTGTCCATTCTTTCTTATTCTTTCTCCAGCATTCCTGATATATATGTCAATTCATTTTGCAGGTAGGATAGTACTTGTCCATGTAGGTTTCCTTCTTTGGATTTGTCATCTTGGATCTGCATTAATATGCCTTGTGTCCTTGCTTGTGACATTTATAACAATTACCAATGAAAGTATATTGTGATTGAGGAATACCTTTCATTTTGTTTCTGTAAATGTTTGAGGTGTGGCCTAGTTTTCCACGGTGATTGCATGATAGTTTCTTGGTTCTTGGAGTTTCATAAACATTCCTTTGATCTAATTGATTAGATGATTCTCCATTATCGGTGTACCCTATTCCTGTGTAGTTGTTGACTCTTCTTTGTTCATCAAGGAAATCATCCATTCTTTTATTTTTGTCTTCACCTTTCTTCATCAATTCATTATGCTGATTCTAAATTCTGACTTCATGCTTGAGTTTCTCATTTTCTTCCCTTAGCTCACCAATGATCTGTATTCTTTCAATGAGTTTAGTATTTAATCTATTTGCCTCTTGACTCATAAGAATAATCTAGTTGGTAATTTTATGGTGATGATCTGTAAGTTTTTGAATATCTAACTCTTTTTCTTGTAGCTTCTCTGTAATTTTCCTCCTGTCATCAATAGCCAATGTTCTCTCTGATTAAGCTTTTCTTGAATCATTCATGACATCAATCATTTTTACCATCTGAGTCTCTTGACTGATTTGTAGCATCTTGATTTGCTCTGTCAAATGTAGATTGACTACTTGTAGACTTGTGATCTCTTCTACTAATGTGTCTGAAGCTTTTCTTGTTGATGATTTAGCATATTTGAAGTAATCTAGAATCTCCTCTTCTTGATAATCTTTTTCATTAAGCCTAGTTTCCATGATCTTTCTTTCATCAAGAAACTTTCTCATGCTTACTCTCACCTTTTTATACTGCTCATAGTAAATCTGAATTTGCAACTGTTGATTCTCAATAGTCTTGTCCAGTCTGTACTTTTCCATTATGTTGACCTTTTCTCTTAAGTATTTAAGATTTTTCAAGAAAGAGACTTAGCTCTGATACCAATTGTTGGAATTATTGGAATGATGTACTGAGAGGGGAGGGGTGAATCAATACCTCTAAATTTTTTTATGTGGTTTGCCTATTAACATTTGTTTCATCAGATTTGTATATTCCTATCTATTTGTTCATATTTCTATATGTATGTGACATCATAATATAAGTTCTTTACATGTGTAAACATTCAAGAAACATACATGAAAGTAAATAACACATAACACATGATATGATATCATAGAAATCTCCTGTTAGGAAGTAAAAACTGTGGTGGGGATGTCTACCCACAAAAATTCACTATTTGTAGATAAGAAGGGAGCCGGTAAAGGATTACAATTGATCACTTCTAATGATCTACCCTATTAGGAGTATTAGAGTGGAGACCTATTTGTAGGATTTGAGAAACAAAAATCCACAAAATGCCAAGAACACCTGCATGCAAGATACCTAAAGCTGAAAGAGAAACCTGTGAGAGAGAAGCTAGGGTTTGGAAAATCTAAGCGGAGTGAGAGCCAATTTTTATTTCCCAAAAGAATGAATTACAATAATTACAAAAAGTGGCTTATAAGGTGAGAAACCCTAAAGCCGGAGAAAGCTAGGTTTGTGCATTTAATAATTAATAAACATATTAATTATTATGCACCTAAATGACAAGCTTAAGTGAAAAAGAATAATAGTGTACTTTAATAATTAAACCAGATAGATTTAATTATAAAGATAAATGAACTATTACTCTAACACCCCCCTTAAGCGAAGCTCAGGAGGAAACAACCTAGCACAGCTATGAAAGCAAAAGAAATGGGTCCCGACAACAAGGCCTGATCAGGTACCCAACTACAAAGAAATCTCTGTAAACCGGGGAAATAGAGAAAACCCAGTGGGAAAAACCCTACCCC
>MU225095.1:2266559-2277200 GCA_018584345.1 Thuja plicata
ATATGATTATGGGGAAACCTTGATTAGAGGAAAACCCCGGTGGGAATTAGTACCCACAAATATTGTACTAGTATAATGAACCTGTTAAAGTTCCTTTGCCCTGTTAGAAGCAGTCTTTACAATATGAATACAATGACGTGGTTAAGGGTCTCACCCTATTAGGAGTCTTTTAAAATTAACCCTATTAGGGGTGAGGACTCACTATCCAAGAGCTCACTACTCAAAGAGAAAGAAGGCTACAACCTCCTGAGGATAGATATGCACTATATCCAAAAGTGAACTATTGTATGTGACACAGATGTATGATAAGTTCCAGTTACGTGCTTATGCTCTTAACTTCTTTAAGGGCTCTATCTCATTCTGATATCTTCATACTACTCTTCTATAAATCTTCTCTTACTTATTTGATGACACTTCAAATGTATCTTTGCATTATATATATATATATATATATATATATATATATATATCTTTATGCTTGAATAGATGCGACTACAAACAAGACCTTAGTCGGCCTAAAAACATAATACACAATGCTTCCAAACAAATTGGCTTAAGCATGCTTACAAAAATGTTTAATACATGCTTAAAAACTTATTACAATAGGCACTTATCCTTTACATAACAAAAGATTACACGCTAATCAAAACAATGAAGTCAACTTCATACTCTGTATTCTAGACTGCTGGTGAACTTGTTCTTTCTGTAACTTGTCCATAATGACATTCTGTACAATGCATGTATTGGGTAAGGATACTAACATACCATAGATCTCAATTTTGAATGCACATATCCTTAGGTGATCGTACACACGTGCCCTGATGCCTTGATCAACTGCAAGTCACTGTTCTATTCTGTCTTCTATACTTAGTCAATTTTCCACTTCATAGTTTGCTGTCAAAACTTCATATGACTTTGTTGCCATATTGACAATAAAAAATAAGCCATATACTCCCTAGGAGTCAACTTTCCAACAATCTCCCCCTTTTTCATTAATGGCAACAAAGGAATGTGGCCAAGTTACTCAAAATTGACTAACACCCAAAAATTGTATATCAATATACTTTATAATATATACTACATATTCTTTGCATATAAATACACTTCTCCTCATACATTAATTACTCCCCCTTTGACATTAATGACAAAGGTGAAAAAATTGTAAGTCTCTAGATACTTACTCCATATATACATCTGGATATACAACTTGAAGATTCTTTATCTTTTTCTGCCAGAATGCCTTCATTGCATCAATTGTCTGGAGATGGGCGCATAGAGAATAAGTGAGCTTCTCCATTTTTGTTAGGTCCATGCAGGGAACTTGATCATATGTGACAATGGTGGCATCAATATGTTTGATGTTCTCATCCAGAACTACTAAAGATGGTGCAAGTGCATTTCTCAGCTGTGTCTGCCTGATCATTATCTTATTGATCTCCATTTTGGCTTTTTCTATCTTGTCGAGTTGACCTTGGTAGATATTATTGTATATGTTCATGTTTTGAATGGATGTCTTGACTAATTTCCTAACATTGTCAACCAATCTATCTACCTCCTCTATTTTCTTGATATGTTCAGTCGTCAATTTCACCCTGTCCATGTAGTTGGCTATTACATTTCTTCCTTTAGCTTCCAACTCTTTCAACATAGACTGACCAATCTTCAAAGACTTCAGATCTAAGGAAAAATTCTTTACTAGTTAATTCAACCTTTCCTTTTTATACTCATCTTTTGCAATTCTTGTAGCTGAGTCTACTAAGCTTGTAAAATGTGCTTTGAAGCTTGTTAGTATGTTGTCTACATCATCAACTGACTAGATTTTTGCTAGTTTCTTGTCCACAGGTACAAGGTCATTCAGAATGTTTACTAATTCCAAGAAGAGAGGATTCCTCATAACCTATTTCTCTTTGGCCTTTTCCATGGCTAGGACACTGACCTTAATTAGGTCTTCTTCTCCCCAAGCATCCAAACTTGCTGAGTCAGGAGTTAAACTTGACAACAATGAAGTAGATGGTTGAATGGATGATGTGAATATGGTATTCTGACTGGTTTCCATGCACTCACTTTTAAATGGGATCTCCATGACTAGTATCTCATTGTTTTGATTATCTTCCTCTTTGTTCAAATCTGTTGAAACTATAGAGGGAACTTTATCTTTTTGCAAAGATGTATCATTAGTGCATGCCTTCTCTGTCTCTTCTGAGTTCACAAATGCTTTTTCAACTTTATCCATATCATTATCAGAAGCGGTCATAGATATATTGATATCATCAATCACTATAGTATCCCTTGAATCTTTTGCTATATCAGAGGCTATTGAGACTGAGGGTGCTGAAACTTGTGGACCTGTCTTAGGTGCATTCTGAATTACTATTTCTGCAACTTGTTTAGGAGGAACTGGAGTTGCCTTAGCTATAGACACCATTGATGGATACATATGTCTATCCAAAAATACCTGCTCAAATGCTTTATGAGTCTCTTCACCAAGGAGATCATACTCCTTGTTCATGATATGAAGAATTCTTGTTTTGGTTCTTAGGTGCAGCTTTACTAAATCTAACAAAATGACTTTCTCATCATGCAAGCACACTAGGAGAAGACTATCCAATGTTTCTTCTTTTATCCTCATATCCTCTTTGATTGTGTGCCTCTTCAACATATCAAGTATATTCCATACCTTGTCTGGTATGATAGTCTTAAGTTCCAATACAGTCCTCTTGAACTTAATCATATAAGAAATGATCATAGAATGAATTAATGATTTGTCTATCTCTTGATATTTGTCATATATATTTTTGAGAGACTCTAGTCTTCCTTCATTGAAATTTTTTTTCCTTAAGACATTAAGACTAGGTATAAAACCTACCTCAGGAGGAGCTTGTCTTTACCTTGCTCCTTGTAGCTCTTGAGGATGGATGACTAGTGGGTGCTTTCTTCCTTCCTCTAGACTTATTGCTAGGTATTGATGGTGGAGATGCATCCAGATCAATGGTGGTTGATGGGATAGATGTATCTTCATTTGATTTCTTCTTCTTCTTCTTGGACATATCATTAGTCTTTTCTATTTTTAATTCTGTGGGAGTCTTCTCAAGTTCCTTGGCTATCTTAGCTTCTCTAGCTCTGACAAGATCCTCTTGTGTAACACCATGAACTTTTAGGATATTTGAGGTAATCTTAGATGCCTTCCTTTTGTTCTCAACACTATATAGGATAGAATCAACTTGGTTTGTCTTTTCTCTATAAGTGCCCCATCTAGGTTCATTGGGATCTTTGGGCGCAGATAGGATAACTTGTGCATAGCGTTCCAAACATGTTCTTCAACTTCATAACCAAGAGGGTGAATCCATTTCATCTTAGGCTCAACTACCTCCATACAAGTACAATCAGTCTCCACCATGAAGCATATGGTGTCTTTTTACTTCTCAACTATTTTCTCAAGTATCCTGAATCTCTTCTGCATTTTTATTCTGAATGTCTTGATGTCTATATCCATAGAATCCTTCACACTACTCTCTAATGTGGTTTTAAGTGAAATCTATGACATAGTGGGTTTGCTTCTATCTAGGTAGAGATTTGCAACCTTTCCTACTATGTGGAAGTAGAGATATATGATCAGTGAACCAAAACTGAATATCTTGCTCTTGTCATGCTTGATAGCTCAAATGTTGTCAATTAATTGAGTGCGCAATATCTCACATAGGTTGTACTGAGTATTGTCTTTCACCATTTTTATTGCTGCTAAGACAGTGGCTGCATATACACTATTTAGTCTGCTTGCATGCTGGAATTTATAACCTAATATCATGGTAACTAGCTTAATGTTATCTTCCTTGATGGGATCAAATATCATACCACACCTATCACTCCTTAATAAGCATGCTTTCTCAACTTGTTTCTTAACATCTTTACCAGTTGGAAGAACTGGTTCAGTCTTGGGTAGTCCAGTTATCTCATGAATTAGATCAAGAATGATGTGGATAGGAACTTCACCAATCTAGTAGAGGTCATCGTGTATTTTTCTCAATAATATTTTAACCCATTCTGGCTCATAGAATTTGTGCTCATTGGAATACTCAAAGATAGGGTTATCAATGAGATGCTCATATTCATTCTTGAATGTATAATCTTCTTTCATCATAGAACCCATGAGAGATGCAATTCTATTGTCTCCAACAGTTTCCTTTTTGCAATAGACATATGTGCGGATGTCTTCTACATGAACAAATCCAAACGGGGTTCTAGAGAATGCTCCTTCGACATAATCTAGTATGGATTTGAATGGATACTTCTTGAAAACAAATCACTTCCTCTCAGCAATGTCCAATACAATAGGGGTTTCCATACTTACTTGCAACTAGGTTAAATAGGGTTTCATGATGATTTTGAAATGGCACGACTGCTAGGGTTCCATTCTAATTAATAATCTATTCACAAACCAACTGATCCTTTAAACCATAGTGCTTTGACGCTCAATTCTTGTCTACTTCTTGATTGCTTCTAACTCAAATGCAAAGTGAGGTCTTTGAGGTCTTTTACCAATTATATAATGATCAATTGCATTTAATGCTCATTGTCGTAAAGTGGTTTTACATAGAGAATTTCAAACTTTGTTCTGAACAAAGCAAGGGAAATGTGTGAATGCATACAACCTTAATCCATGAACACATGTATGAATACAAAGGCACATACTTAGAGGTGAGTATACCAGCCACGTAGGGGTTCAGAGATAAAATAGTGCCCCCTAAGACCATGAGGGTCAACTATCCAAAATAGAAGGTGCATCCACTAAGGATGCATCTACTACCTTGTTCTCTTTATTATCCTTCTTTACTTCAACCCATATTTTATCTGAGTTAGCTTTAGCTTCCACAAACTTAACTTCTCCTGATTCTTAAAACAAAGACTTCTTGGGATTCTCTTGTCCTTTTGTTCTTGATCTGCAAAACCTTGAGATGTGTCTAGCTTTTCCACATGAGTGACAAATGATAGGAGGTCTGGTGTTGTTGTTCATCATGCTACATTGTTTTTCTGTGTGTCCATTGTAGTTACATATCTGACATGTAATGTTCTACAAGTTTCTTTGAGGTTGATTTCCCCGATTGAATTGATTTTGATTCTTTTGGTTCAGTTGTGGCTGATGTCTTTGATTTGTTCTGCAATGAATAGCCCTATGACCAAATTTATTATAGGAGTAGCAATAACCATTAAAGGGTCTTACATTCTTACAATCTCTTTCCAAGTGTCCATGTTTGTTACAGGCATAGCAGGTACAGTTGACTACCTTGTTCTTATCTTCTTCTTTAATCTCTTCATGATTTTTAGTTTTCTTTTCTTCTGAAGATTCTGTTAGAGATTTCTTTCTTTCTTGTGATGAGTTGATCTCAATTTGAGCTAAACTATATCCCATACCAATGGTGTCACCTTTTAGCTTTTGTGCATAGAGCTATGATTGAATTAGATAAGATCTTGTGTGTAGTTTATCAATCTTTTCTTTAGCTCTTGATAATTTAGTTTCAATTTTGTTCTTGATATTTTCTAATTCTAAGATTTTCATATTGGCTTGCATGAGTTCATCATCCAACTATTTTTTTTCTTTGTTCTTCTCTTCAATAGCTATTAACATATCAATTAACTGATCATTCAATTCTTCTATCTTATTTTTCAGGGACTTGTTCTCTTCATTCAGTTTCAAATCATTGCTAGAGAAATCTTTTAGTTCTTTCCTTAGTTTCTTAATAAGCATTTGTGAGCCATAAAATTTTAGTTTGAGTTCTTCATTTTATTTCTCAGATCTATCTAGATCTTCAAGGGCTTCTTCAAGACTCTTTCACAGATGTTTGAATTTTTTTGAATCCATGATCTCCTCAAGTGGTTAGACTTTTCTCTCTGAGGACTAGGCTCTAATACCAATTGTTGGAAACATTGAGAGGGGGGGGGGGGGAATTAGTGNGTGGTTAGACTTTTCTCTCTGAGGACTAGGCTCTAATACCAATTGTTGGAAACATTGAGAGGGGGGGGGGGTGAATTAGTGTTTAGCTTATTATTCAAATTCAGCAATTTAAACATAAATCAAATATATATCCAATGAAGAATAACACAATATCACATAAAACTTGATATGATTACGGGGAAACCTTGATTAGAGGACAACCCCAGTGGGAATTAGTACCCACAAATATTGTACTAGTATAATGAACTTGTTAAAGTTCCTTTGCCCTGTTAGAAGCAGCCTTTACAATATGAGTACAATGACCTAGTTAAGGGTTTGACCATGTTAGGAGTCTTTTACAATTAACCTTGTTAGGGGTGAGGACTCACTAGCCAAGAGCTCACTGCTCAAAGAGAAAGAAGGCTACAACCTCCTGACGATAGATATGCACTATATCCAAAAGTGAACTGTTGTATGTGACACAGATGTTTGATCAGTTCTAGTTACGTGCTTATGATCTTAACTTATTTAAGGGATCTATCTCATTCTAATATCTTCATACTACTCTGCTATACATCTTCTCTTACTTATTCGATGACACTTCAAATGTATCTTTGCATTACATATATATATCTTTATGTCTGAATAGACACGACTACAAACAAGACCTTAGTCGGCCCAAAAACATAATACACAATGCTTCTAAACAAATTAGCTTAACTATTTTTACAACAATGATTAATAAATTCTTACAAACTTATTATAATAGGTGCTTAGCCTTTAAATAACAAAATATTACATTCTAATCAAAATAATGAAGTCGACTTCATACTCTATATTCTGGACTACTGGTGAACTTGTTCTTTCTGTAAGTTGTCTGTACTGACATTCTGTACAATGCGTGTATACTTAGTCAATTTTCCACTTCATAGTTTGCTGTCAAAACTTCATATGACTTTGTTGCCATATTGACAATACAAAAAAATCCATATACTCCCTAGGAGTCAACTTTCCAACACAATTTAGAGATTTTAGTTTCCCATTCCTATGGCAATGTTTGTGGAAGTATGTTACTGATCTGGGTCTGTTCATGATTTTGCCCCCAGTTTGGAGTACTAGTTTCTTGAACACCTTGGAGAACCACCCTTATTATAGATTAGCCATAACGAAGTCCTCTTTTATTCCTCTGGGTAGGTGGTAATGATATCTCAATTATTACTTGTTGGGTTGCCCCCAAGCTTGTAGTTCCATCATACCCAAATTGTTATAACTGAGTGTATCCTGGTCCATACTAATTCAAAGGTAACTGTGTTGGTGGTATTTATAGAGGATCTTGGTATAACCATGAATTATTTTTAGAATTACAAGGATCTTCCTCACTCAAATCACCTCATTTAACAAATGTGGTAGGTGGGCATTTGAAAACAACCAGCTCTTGTTTTTCCACTATTCTTGGATGACCATATGATCTTGGTGACAAAGGAATTTTAGTAATAGTGAAAGCTTCCTCATAGAAATACTCACAACATCCTTTTTCTTGGATTGATATTTAATTCCCACCCTTGGTATATCTTTGGGAATTGACCAAAAGTAGAAGGCACACTTTCTTCTAGGTTTAATGGCACATGGTTCTCTATACTACCCCTTAGATCACGACAATATTGAAAGGGGTTTGGATCTCCTTCTATAATGATTTCTATACCTTTCTAAGAAAAATTAATACATTGATGATAGGTAGATGGTACAACTTGAATTTCATGAATCCATGGTCTTCCTAGTAACATGTTATATCCAAATTCAAGATCTAAGATCTGAAATGGAGTGCTTTTCATTACGGGTCCTATTTTGACTGGTAGACTAAGGACATCCTTGGATGATCTTTCCTCTTCATCATATGCCCTGATGTTGATGTGTCTAGTAATACATCTGCTTGAATATGAGTATCCAAAGGTCTTTATTACTCTTAGAGTATAAATGTTTAATCTAACCCCACCATCAATGATGAGTCATCTGATTGTGTATTTATGCACTTGGACAAGTAAATGTAAGGGATCCTTGTGTAGAGGCTTGTGCATAGGAACATCATGATCAGTAAATGTAGCATGCTTATTGGAAGAAATGTAATTGACCATAGTTTGGAAGTTCTAGGAGATATATCCCTAGGGACAACTGCATTTTGAAGGGCCAAATCCAATGCTTTCTTATGTTCAGGGGATATTCACAATAAGTCAAAGATAGAAATCTGAGCGGGAGTGCACTTGAGATGATCCACCAAACTGTGTTGTGGATTAGGAGGTTGTGCAATAGTTGTAGGTGTAGCAAAAGTAGAAATTTCCCCTTGTAATACAAGCTTGGTGAGCTGGGTAGTGACTGTGCATTTAAAGTTTTTATCTCTAATATTAATGGTTGTAATTTGGTATTCAGTAGGATTGAGACAATTTATTGTGTTATTAGAGGTAGTGTAGGTATAATTGATCTATTTTGATTGTCCACTAGATGTAGGGGTCTTGCCTTTATTATGGTTTTGTAAAGTATCATTGAAAATTGTGTGGCTGTATTTCATTTGGGTTGAACATTAGTGACATCAATTATGCATTGTTCAATCAAGTCTTGAATAATGTTCTTCAGAAGATAACAATTTGATGTCTTGTGACCTTTAATGTGATGATATTCCCAAACATTGGTATTCCTCCACCACTTAGGTTTAAAATAACCATTCTAAAATTCTCTTTTCTCAAGTAAGGTGATAAGATTGCTTTGGATTAGCTTCTTAAGTTCTTCTTTGAGTGGTTCCCCTAACAGTGTAAAGTCACATTTTGGAAAAGGAGTCCTTTGTTGACGTTGAACATTGGGTTGCCATTGTGTGACAATTTCCATTTGATTTTTTGATCATTGCATTTGTATTTGATAGTTTGGCAAGGATGTACATTCCATACAAATTTGACTTAGTGTTGATCCCCCCTGCAATGAGATCTTAGGTTGTGCATAGTTGACATTTTTAACATCAATGGCACCATCATTGGTAATGTTATTGTTTTTATCCCACCATTTAGGTTTATCATTGGAATTTTTGTTGGTGTTTGGCTAATTTGGATCTACAAGGATTCCTCTGTTGAATAAGTTTTTCTCACATCAGATGCCCCATTCAATAAATTGTTTGAAATCTGGAGCCAGTTGTATTTTTGTAGTGTATTCCATACCTGGGATGAGGTTATCAACAAAGATGACTATGAGATCTTTCTCAGGAACATCATATGGGATTTTGTTAGCTGTACTTCTCCATCTTTACAAGAATTTAGAGAAAGGCTCTTCTTCCATTTTTTTGATATCAGATAGGTCCTTAATGTTAACCTTGCATTCTCTGTTGTGATGGAAATGAGCAATGAATCATTTGACTAATTCTCCCCAAGATTGAATTGCATTAGGTAAGTGAGAAAACCACTCCATCGCTAGTCCAACTAAACTCTGGGGGAATAATATCATAACATATGTTTCATTATGTTCTACCTCAATGCAACTAGAAAAGAACTCCCTAATGTATTCCACATGATTAGTATTCCCTCTATATTTTTCAAATTTGGGTACTGCAAAGTGTGGAGGAAACAAAGGCATGATTAGTGAGCGATCAAAATGATAAGGGTATAAGTATTCTATAGTGTAAGACTTAGTGTACCCTCGATTGTGGGAATTCAAGGCATGGCTTTGTAGTCTTTGCATTTATTGTGTCAAAAGGTCAATTTTTGAGAGACATTTGTAACATTTGATTGTGATCCAATACCTGTTGTGAGATTCTGTCTTTGAAATAGTTGTGTTAGAATATATGAACTTCCATGAATTTGGTATTGATTTTCCAAATATATTTGTTTGAGGTATATATTGAGGTTTGAGTTGTTGTTGTTTTTTTTGAAACAAAGATGTAACCCTTGGAGGATGTTGACAGTAAATGGGACTGACAGAGATTGGTCCTACTTGCTCTGATGAGCTAAATCCAAGTCCAATGGGGATAGTTTGTGATGCAAGTGGGTTACACTTTTCTTGAGTAGTTTACACTAAAGGGAATTATATTGTTGCTTGTGATAAACTAGAGGTTATTGCTAGACATGTATGAGAACTTGCCATGTTTTGGGTTGAAGATGAACCAGTTTGATTTGAAGAACTCATTTGTGCAGAAGTTGTTTGCAATGCCATTGTTTGGGTTGATAGTGGAGTAGACTGTAGACACCCTAAATTGTCCTTTTTCATTTCTATATTAATTTAATTAATATTTCCTATAACAATATAGTTAATTCTTATAGATTAAATATATTTATTATATTCGACTATTTATTTAATTTTATTAAATAAATTCATCACCTTGTATTTAAATTTAATTTAAATACTATCCCTAATATATTAAAATTTATTTTAATATATGTTTTCTCCATATTTCTTTTAAATAAATTTTATTTATTTAATCCCTCCATTTTCTCTAAAATTCTTCTAAACCTCATTTAAATTAAATTAAATTAAATTTAAATCTTGCTTCTCCTTGCTTTTGGCTAAAATCAGTCTAATCACACTTAAAAGGTAAATAAACCTATTTTATCCTTAATCACTTGCACACACATGTGACTATTTTAAATTATTATTCCCTCCCCTTGAAAAGTCAACTCCTCACTTTAACCACTTAATCCTAGCCACTCATTCCTTTTGCCTCTTAATCTCCTTCACTC
>MU225095.1:2306291-2319435 GCA_018584345.1 Thuja plicata
ATGATGAGGAATCTTATGATGGTTTATGATGTATGTATGCATACGACTATATGATTACTGACATTTGAGGCTTGCAGGATGTGATGTATATAGATGACCTGATTATGTATATATGATGTATGACTTATGCAGGATGGATGATGCTTATATATATGTGATGCACTGACATGTGTGGATGCATGATGTGATGTGTTTTTATGATGTATGCAATATGTTGATGTTTTATGAATATGTATAGGAATGCCAGATGAATGATGTTTTAACAATGTAAGACTAAAATGAATCTAAATGAATTAATTATGCAAATGGTATATGAATCTAAATGAGATGATAAAAATGGATGAATGCAAGATGAACCTAAGATGGATGACCTATGCAAGATGAATTAACAATGAAAGATAATGAACCTAAAATGGATTAACAATGCAAGATAATGAACCTAAAATAGATTAACAATGCAAGATGATAAAATGAATCTAAAATGAATTAAGCATGCATGCTAAAATAACAATGCAAGATGAACTAAAATGAATCTTAAATGAATTAACAATGCAAGCTAAATAATGAATTGATAATGCAAAGTTCTAAAATGATACTAACTATTGACATGATGATTAATGAACAATGTGACCTGAATGATGGGTCTAATGCGATCTAATGATTAATCTAATGAATCTAAGAAATCTAAAATGATAAATAATGTAATTAAATCTTAATGAGAGATGCAGTAATGATATTAGAGGCAAACAGACGAAATGGATGCAATGGGACTTATATATTTTTTTGTTTTTTTGTGTGTGTCACAATCAACTGATAAACCAGACAAGTGGACTATGGAGGATCGGGCATGGAATGTTAGCAGGATGACGACTTGGGATGTTAGCATGATGGAGGGAAGATAGAATGTACTACGAATGTACAAGGATCAAACTGAGTGATTAATTACAAGTGATTAGTTACAATGATTACATACAAAGGTTGCTACTGAGATTTGATTGGAACATGTTACCTGTCTCGATGCATGTGATAGGTGTGTGTGCTGATTGATTAGTTCAAGATGAAATATACATCCTGCGAGAACCCAAATATGATGATAATCTAGATTTAAGTTGACAAGAGGAAGGATACATCCTCAAAACTCATTTCCAAAAAAAAGGGACTTACCAAGTTGATTGATCAAATGCGCACTACCATCAAACTATAGAACCAACGTAAGATATTACAAGGAGCAACTCAAGACATGAGAAATATACAAGACTGACACTCAAGGCTTGGGATAGTACAATGTATGGACACTAATATACAAGATTATGTGTACAAAAGCTTAGGATATGAGATAGGGAGATCATTGCAGACTAGTGCGTATGATATGCGAACACCTAGGGAATATAGGGAATGCGGAGATTAGTGGAGATGTGGTGCTGGTGATGGAAGGAAATGATATTTTGATAGATAATGGAATGGTCCATTATGTGCGATGCATGTTTCTAGTTTTTCATCACCCATACTTGTCCAAGGAGCCTGATTGCCAAGTTTTCACCACTGGACGAAAGTTTTTCTCTTTATTTTTCTTTTTGATTTCTTTGGACCTTTTTTTATTTTTTTTATTTTTTTGATATTGCCCAAGTGCTTGTTTACCAAGTTTTCACTGGGACAACCATTTTTTCAGCTTCATTTTTCTACTTTTTAGAGATTTTTTTAGGACTATTTTTCATTGTTTTTGTGCTTTCTTCAGGACTTTTTACACTTTTTTGTGGATTTTCTCAGATAACTAGAATGAACAACCAACCGTTAGGCATAAAAGTGCCTGAGATGAATGATGTTGATAGGATCATTCAATGGTTCTCCTTTTTGGGTAGAGAGTTGATATGCCCCAGAACTGAAGCATGCAATGACAACATATGGACCTTGCCAGGTGACTTCAAACTTGCCTTTCTTTTCCTGATCAGTACCCACTTTTTGATTTTCTTTTAGCACAAGGTCCCCTACCTGGAACTGGCGTGGGTGGACCTTCTTGTTATAGTTCCACTTGAGTCTATTTTGGTAAACAATCAGGTGATCATAAGCTTGCTGGCACTTCTCATCTAGGAGATCTAGTTGTGTGAGTCGTGCTACCCGGTAATCTTCATCATTAATCAGGCCTCTTAGTGATACTCAAAGGGAAGGTAGTTTGACCTCAATTGGTAAGACTTCTTCAGCACTGTAGACTAGGGAGTAGGGAGTAGTGCCAGTAGGATTATGGTAGGAGGTGCATATTCCCAGAGGGTAGGATTGATCTGGAGATGCCAATCATGACTAGTATCATTGACAACTTTCTTGAGGATTTTGAGGGTGGTTTTATTAGTTGCCTCAGCTTGGCCGTTACCTTATAGGAAATATGGACTGGAGAAACATTGATGGATATGGAGGTGAGCACAAAGATCACTGACATGTTGATTTTCAAATGGTGTACCGTGATCTGTGAAGATGGTGGAGGGTATGCCGAAGTGGCAAACAATGTGATAGAGGATGAATTTGGATACTTGGACACCAGTAGTGAGTGTGAGCAGAATTGCTTCGACCCACTTTGTAAAGTACTCTGTAGCTGTGATTATGTACTTGTGGCCTTCAAAAGAGAGGGGAGTAATCTTACCAACGAGGTCAAAACCCCAACAAGAGAAGGGCCAAGGAGGCGCAATAGGTCTGAGGTCCTGAGCAGGAGCATGGATCAAATTAGCATGCTGTTGACAAGGGAGGCACTTTTTGACAAACTCACAAGCATCATGTTCCATTATAGGCCAATAGTACCTTGCATGTAGAAGTTGCTTAGCTAGGACCATGCCACTCATGTGGGCACCACAGATTCCAGCATGTACCTCTTGTAAATCCTGGGCGGCTTCATTTTCATCTAGATATCTAGAGAACACGTTGTGATAACCTTGACGATAAAGGGTATTGGCTACGAGGGTGTAACAAGATGCTCTGCGAATAAAGTTTTGGCATTAGTTTGCAGTGAGATGAGGAGATATGATACCATTTTGTAGGTAAGCTTGGATATCATGGTACCACAGGGACTGGGGAGAAACCAAGATACATACGTGATTCGGTTCATCATTCTCATAAGCGGGAGCATGTAGTTGCTCAACTAAGAATTTGTATTATGTAGACTCATGGGGAATCTTGAGAAGGGAGCCAATTGTGGCCATTGCATCAAAAAATTTGTTCTGTAAACATGGTACTTGTGTTATTTTCAACTGGAGGAAATATTCCTTCAGCTTGTCAACCATCTACTTATATGGCATCAATTTGTCATCTTTGGTTTGGTACTCATCCAAGACCTATTTGATGATGAGTTGGGAGTCACCAAAGACATGGATATCTGTGATGTTCCATTCTATGGCCATGCAAAGTCCTTCAATTAGTGATTCATATTCTACAATGTTGTTTGTGTAGGGAAATCCCAATTTGAATGACATGGGGATGTAGTCACCTTGAGGTGTGACAAAAAGTATTCCTGCCCCTGCGCCATGAACTATGTAGGACCCATCAAAGTAGAGTTGCAATGTTGGTTGTTCTTCTATCATGTACAAATGATCATTTGGAAATTGTGTGACCAAAGGATATGCATCTACCAATGGTGCTTCGGCTAGCTGATCAGCAATGACTTTCCCTTTAATGGCTTTTATGTCAACATATTGAATATCAAATTCACTTAGCAACATAACCCATTTTGTCATTCAACCTGTAAGTGTAGTCCTAGAGAGTAGGTACTTGAGAGGATCCACCTTTGAAATGAGCTTGGTTGTGTGACTAAGCATGTAGTGGCAAAGTTTTTGAGTGGTGAAGACCACTGCTAGACATGCTTTTTCCATAGGAGAGTAATTGAGCTCATAACCCACTAAGGTTCAACTGATATAATAAATAGATCTTTCTTTTCCTTCATCATTTAGTTGAGCCAGGAGTGCCCCCAGTGCTATAAAAGTATCAGAAATGTATAGGATGAGTGGTCGACCAGGTACAGGTGGTACCAAGATGGGGGGATTAGCCAAGTATTCTTTGATTTTGTCAAAACTCTTCTGACATTAAGGATCCCAGTTAAATGTGTTGTCTTTGTGTAGCAGATGAGTGAATGGTTGGCACTTGTCTGCTAGTTGAGAGATGAAGCGATGCACCGATTGTAGCTTTCCTTGGAGGCTATGTAGCTATCAGAGTGTTTCTAGAGGAGGCATCTCTATGATAGCTTGTACTTTCTTTGGATCAATTTCAATGCCTCGTCTAGATACAATAAACCCTAGGAGTTTCCCTAATGTGACCCCAAAGACATACTTCTTAAGGTTGAGAATTAAGCAGTAATATCCAATTCTGTCAAAGACACATTTCAGAACATCTAGGTGATCTTCCCTTTTTACTAATTTTGCTAAGATATCGTCCACATAGTCTTCAAGGATCTTGTGAATCATGTTGTGAAAAATGACAGTCATTACTCTTTGATAGGTTTCCCTAGTGTTCTTTAAGCCAAAAGACATCATGTTATAGTAGAAGGTGCCCCAAGGGGTTGTGAATGTTGTCTTATGCTGATCTTCTTCTACAATATAGATCTAATTATATCCCAAAAATCCATCCATGAGTGACAACATCTCATGTCTTGTTGTGAGATTTACAATCATGTCTATGTTTGGCAAGGGAAAATTATCCTTGGGACATGCCTTATTGAGATCTCTAAAATTTGTACATATCCTGATTGATTTATCAGGCTTAGAGATGGGCACCATATTAGAGATCTAGTCAGAATAGTCAATGGGGTGGATGGTCTTGGCGTGGAGTAGTTTTTCTAGCTCCGCTTTGACAAGTGGTGCCACTTTAGGGTGCATCTTTTTGAGCTTTTGCTTGACAGGTTTGATGTTTGGGTCCACTGCTAGATGGTGAACCACCAAGTTGGGATCTAACCCTGGCATGTGGGAGTAAGACCATGTGAACTTGTTGATGGATTCCTTTAATAAAGTGACAAGATCACTTTCTTCTGCTTCAGTCAGAGATGCTGCTATGTATGTGATGGCAGGATTTTCTTTGGTACCCAGGTTGATAGGTTTTTCTTCTTCAATGAGAATTGATGACTATTCAGGCCTGTAATCTCAGATAAGAGGAAGAGGAGAATCTTCATCCTCTGGCACCTTAGAGAGGTTTTCACCAGGGAAACACCCTTTTTTTTTACTTTTTTATGATCAGATAGCACCCTAGAGGGGTTTCCACTAGGAGATCAATTTTTCTCTTTTTTATTTTTGTTTTTTGTGTCATTTTTCTGGATAAAGTTCTCCTCTTCCCCAAAGTATGCCTTTGGGTCCAGTTTGTAGACATATGCTGAGTCTTTCCCCCAGTCACTGCTTTGCTCGATTGCTCCCATAAAGCTAAGGAGCACGTCCTCACTTTGGAACTTGTCAATGTGTATGACACTGGTTGGTCTCAGACTATGAGTTCAAGATGGCGGAGGGGGAGGTCAATGAAGAGGATGGAAAGTTGTTGTAGGACAGCATTTCCCAGGAAGGTTTCATCATCAAAAACATCGTCATAAGCTCTCACAACTTTCTCTTCTGGGATATCTTCAATGTCATCGATTTCACTAAGGGATGGACAAGAGGAATAGTCGATGAACTCATTGGTGCCCCCATTCATGTCAGAGCCCATACCAAGGCCTAGGTTCTTTTCTAGTCGGGTAGGTACAATAGGATCTTTCATTCCTTGTTCTTCATAACCAAGGCCACCTCCTTGGTAATCCCATTTTTTTGTCACCAGTTTGTGCGTTGTGGGGTACTTATCTTTGAAGTAATTGAGGTGAATTGTTTCCTTGGGTGGTGGATATTTATATAGCTATTGGTTGATGTTTGGTGCCATTTCATGGCCGGTCAAAGTACCTTTTGATATAAAAGTGGTAGAACCAAATTGTAGTGTCTTGGTTGTCTCTGATTCTGTTTTGATTAGATTAGGCTGGCGGCCTTGAGTGTGAGGATCAATTGGTAGTGCTCCAACTGTGAAGGCATCCGATGAAGTGTACTCACCACAACCTTTTTTGTTGATCTTGACTATGGACAAGGCGGAGGAGAGGATTGTTTCTGGGTCTGAATGGGTTCGAGATGAGCTGGTGATAGAGGTGCTAATATCAATCCTAGGACAATGATTGGAATGTGGAAAGGATGTTTCCAACACATTGCAGTATGCAAAGGGCTTGGGATCTACGTAGATGGTGACCTCAGTGCCTTTATATGGAAATTTGATGCACTGATGGTAGGTGGATGGGATGGCTTGCATAGAATGAATCCATGGATGTCCGAGGAGGATGTTGAAGGGAAGGTCAAGATCAACAACATGACATAATGTATCCTAGATAACTGGGCCCACTTGAATGGGAAATGATATGGTGCCTTCAGAAGTACACTCCAAATTGTCATATGCTTTTATTAAGATGACATCATTTGTTATATCAGCCTCAGTGCAACCCAACTATTTTATGAATTTTAGAGTACACAGATTCAGGGCCGGTCCATTATCTATCATGACCCATTTGATGGCAAAATATTTAACCATGACAGTGATATAGAGTGGGAGATTATGATCGATTTCTTCAGAGGGTACATCTATTGGTCTAAAGGAGACCCCACAAGATGCAGATAGGTGTCTGACAAGGTTTTGGAATTCAGTGAGGTTGATGTCATTGGGAACACGAGATTCTTGCAAGGCTTTATTGAGGATCTCTTGATAAGTGGGTGATGTGCGGAGAAGATCCAGGATGGAAATTCCCTAGGTGTTCCAAAATTTTGTATTGGGTCCCAGCAGATGGGGTGGGACCAGCACCTACAACTATTATCCTACCTCTACGAGTGGTGATTGCGCATTGGTTATTGGCACCCTTGACATGGATGACATTGATGGAGGATCGGACTTGGGATATGCAGCCAATGAGATTATTGTAGTTGATATATGCCTTTATATAATCTTTTCTATTGGCATTTTCCACTTGTTTACCATTTCCCTGATCAGAGGACTGAGTAGGATTGCCTGGGCCTATATCGAAAGTGTGTTTAGGAAATGCATTTTGATAAATTTTAAGGCCTGGGTTTGGCGATGATTGGGCAGGAGAATCCACTTCGATCTCCTTGTGGTCAATGAGATCCTTAATATAGTGTTTCAACTTCATGCTTTTGAGAGTGGTGTGTCCCTTAACATGATGGTATTCACAGTACTTGTTGTCTTTATACCAAGCTGGCTTAGGAGTTGAGTCATCAAATGGCTATGTTTTAGAATACACGACTTGGTTAGCTTGGACCAACTTGTGAAAGATGACATCTATAGGTTCAACCAAAGGGGTAAATGTCCATTGTGGTGCATTCAAGGCATGAGGTATTTTTTGTCCTTGCGGGACTGATATAACATTTATCTGATTCATAGGACCTTGGTAGTTGTGTTGATAGGATGTCCTGCAGGGGGATAGATAGGCGCACCTTGAGGGTGCATGTTTTGTTGATATGTTGGTTGAGGATACACAAGATTGGGATATTGATACATGGGAGGAGGTTGAGGGTACATTGGTGGTGCTTGCTGATAAGTCTGGGTAGGTGCATTAGGACTAGCTACCACAACTTGAACGTGTTTGGTGTTAGTGGCTCCATCTGTTACTGCATTTTTGTTCTTGTTGTAGTATCGTGATTGGTCATTGTTATGTTTTTCAAGCTGGGATTCTTTGTAGTGCTTAATGGTACCTTCTTCTATGAGACCTCATTCAAGGTCCATACCCTTGATTCTGACATCATGAAAAGTTTTTATACAGTTCATGCGCATGTGATAGGATAAAGGTTGTTAATGAAGATTTTGATAAGATGTTGCTCTAGGGGTTGGTAAGACAACCTTATCATAAGCCCTTGCCAATGCTGAAGATAATCAGCCATGATTTCTCCTCCCTTTTGTTTGGAATTGCATAGGTCAAGGAGTGAGAGTTCATTTTTGACATTATGTGCGTATTGGGCCACAAACTTTTTAGATAATTCCGCAAAAGTAGAGACTGTGCCATAAGGGATTTTGTAGAACCATTCAAGAGTGGTGCCTCCCAAGCTTTTGGGAAATAGTCTCATGAGGAAGTTATCGCTATAGGCCACTTCTTGATAGGCCATGTAGAATTCTTTCATGTGACGTATAGAATCTCCCTTCCCTTGATATTTATCAAATTTTGGGGTCTCAAAGTGCTTGGGGAAGGGTATAGCAGTGATGGATTGATTAAATAGATAAGGACATACCTCTTCGAACTTGAATGTTTTAGCTTTTGTCCTAGCTTTTAGATCCTTGAGAGTATTCTTCATTTCCTCCCATTCATGATTGATTTGTGGGGGAGGATTGTTGATCGTGATTGCAGGATTTCCTTGAACTTGATATGGATCGAATGGAAAGTATGGAGGATTTTGTGGGGGATATTGTGGTGTTTGGTAGGGTGGTTTCTAGTCAACGTATACAGGTTGTTGTGGTGGAAGTTGTGGTTGAGTGGAATACTGCAGTGGAGGAGGTGTTGGTGCTTGATAAGATTGTTACAACTATTGGAAATATGCTTGTATTTGTTGCAATGTTAGATAGGTGGGATGAACCTATTGCACACCTGTATAGGATGGAGGATAAGTGTTTTGCGACAGAATGCCCCCAGTGAGAATTTTTTGTGGAGAGGGAATTGTTTGTGATGTGACGGAAGATGGCATGGCTATGTAGTTGGCGGAATGAGTTTGTTGTTGTTGCATGGGTTGGATAAAAGGATTAGCAAACTATTGCAGTAGTTTTTCCATGAAGGGATTTTTTCCTATGTTTGTGGTTGTGGCTGCTGTGTAGTTTGGATAGTAGGCTGTGCAGTTGCGAAGGGGTTGATTGGTTGTTGTTGCACTTGGGATGTGAATGGATTGGTAGTTTTCTACTGTTGGATAGGTTGCTGTTGCTGTTGTTGTTGGATAGGTTGTTGTTGTTTCTATTGGATAGGTTGTTGTTGTTGTTGGTGGATAGGTTGTTGTTGGATAGCTTGTTGTTGTTGCTGTTGGATAGGTTATTGTTGTTGTTGTTAGATAGGTTAGATGGGAATTTGGGGTATGACAAAGGGATTCGTAGATGGTTGTAGTGTGGGGGATTTGGGTTGAACAATGTTTGAGGTGGAACTATTGGCATTTATTGTGATTGCATTGCTGGCAGAGCGGGAAAAGTGGACCCTTACAGAAATAAGGGTTGGTTATAGGCGTTGGTAGGTGGCATGCCTATGGTGAAGAAAGGAAGAATAGGCATGGAGACTTGGGTGCTTTGATGTTGTGAACTGGTTGTAGCACTTTGAATGAGTTGAGTAGGAATGGATGGAATGGTGGTTTGCTGTGTGCTAACTGGTGGTGGTGGAAAGTTTGCAACGAATGTTGGGATTGCTTGCAAAAGAGGAGCGACTATGGCTTGAGAAGGTGCTTGCATAGTGATAGGGGGTATTGCTTGTGTTGCTGATGTGGCATCAAGAGGCGGGGTTCCCGAGGTAGGTGTGGGTGTTGTTTGTATGATGGAAGGTGGAATGGAGGGATGAACTACTTGCGCGAAAAGAGTTCCCACTTGTAGGGCTCGTTGAAGTGGATCAAAAAATTCATTTCTAGTGGGATAAGGATGTTCCCCTGGGAGTGCCATAGGTCATGTGACAAGTGTGGGTATAATCCAAGGTGGAAGTTAAAGTCCTTGTTGTTGGATGTCCAAGACTACCTGGTTGCTGTTACGTCCACTCATGGTGTTTACCATGTGGACAAGTGTTGGATGGTTGATAAATGTTTCCACAATACTTAGAGTCGGAGTTTCATTAGTGTCTACCCAGATATGTTCAATTTGATCATTGGGCTGAGGCGCATAAGTAACCATGATGTTGGTATTGTCAATCGTAGGATTAGATGAGCTAGCGACAAGATTAGGATCCATGTTCTTCCTCTTCTTAGTGGCTCGTGTGATGGGTGGCATGAAATGACTATCCTAAGGGGATATGAGATGCAAGATGTATGCAAGGATGCACCTAGGAAACTAAGGATGATGATACTAGGATTATGATGTGCTTAAGATGATGGATATGCTTCTATGGATTAAGGATGACTTGATGTATGCAAGGATCAAGGGTTACGTTCCCTAGTGTAGGATCAAGTGGATACGATTGTCTACCTAAGATAGACTTGTGGTCTTCGGTAGATAAGATTCTTTGTTAATGCGAACCAATCTCTTGATCAAGGTGATGAGGTTGCAAAAGACAAAGGGGATTATCCTAAACAATGCTTAGTTTAAGGAGATTCAAGGATGGGGTTTGATTAAGATGTAGGTTTTTAGCAACTCAAAAAGGGTATGCAATACCAAGTGAGGGGTGTGATCAAGGATGCTTTGGAGGATGATTAGGATGATGCTAGGCTGATTAGGATTGATTTGATTAATGCAAGATCATGCTAGGATGAGTGTGTGATGTGTTCCTAAAGATGACAACCTAAGTGAGGTCCTAAAATGCAAGCTAAGTGAGCTTAAGAAGAGGAGGGACTTGTGTTTGTTGTGTTAAACCAACTAGTCATATTGTTCAACTCCAACAAAAGCATAGTTTAGATGATATTTTCCCTTGAAACGAGAAACCTTGTTGTTGTAGATCACTTTTTCAAATTGTTCTCATTTATGGATTTCTTGTTTGACGAAATCGATAATATGTTGGTACTTGGTAGCCTCTCGGGTTGTGTTTTTCTGTTCTCTTTGCACGGGTGGTAATAGAGTTTTCACCTTCTTATGCTTCTTGGAATCGGTCATGTCGTATAAGTAGATCTGATCTTGGATGACTAGTTTGAGGTTTTTAGGACATATCTCATAAAAGACCGTATTTTTGCAAAAGGATGTTGTTTTGATAATCTGGAAAAAGCTTGATCTTGTTCTGAGTTCTCAATAGATTTGTTCCATGGAAAGAACCAATTTCAACATAATCAAACTAGAAAATAACAAGCATGTGTTTGAAAACAATCTGACAAGGGACAAAGAAACCTTGAAGGATACAAGCATGTGACAAATTTGAATGTTGGCTACTGTCTGTGTTTTGGATTTGTCAATGTTCTTCAAGCACTTCAAGCACAAAGTCTACCTAAGGAATTGGCATAGCATGAAAATACTTTCTTGTAAGCTTAGGCACACACACAAGAGATAATTAGAATATGGTTGTCACCAAGCACGTAATGGCTCCAATCATGACACTGTATTATCTGGTTCTAAACGCTCAGGGTGGCATGAATGTACGAGTGATCTTGGGGAAGTTACTATCTTCCTTACACAAGCATTATCACCTTTCGGGGGTGTTCTGGGTAGCTTCTAAGCCTAGAGTGTTTAGTATGGTTCTTTTTTCAATTATATCCTCTATGTCTGTGCAAGCATGATTCAGGAATATAGCCCCATAGACGGTCTTGACAAAAGTGGTCACGTAAATGTGATCGAGACCGTGAGGCCGCACTTAAGTTAGACGAGAGGTGAGTATAAGCTCAAATGCCAACCAAATCCTGAGGCTTTAACCCCAAGGAGTAAATTTGATTAACGTGAGTTAGAGTGATGTGGCTTACACCTCATTCTCATGTGGGTCATTCCTAGGAGATTTTTTCCTCAACCGACAGGCCCATCTAAAGGATTCATAGTAACCTAGATTGGCGACAAAAAGGAGTATGGATTTCTAATTTTCTCACAAGGGGAAAAGAGCATAATCTCCTATCCAATATCATTCTCTCCACAAGCACACAAGACACGCTTTGTTCTTTCCAAAAGATTTGATTTTTTAACACTAAGTGTGTCTAGGTTTTTTATCTTCCCAAAAGGGAAGAGAGCATAATTTCCTAACACTCACTTAGGATTAGACAAAAAAATCTAACTAATTAGTCTAGGTGCCTAAAAAAAATTGTAATGCAAACATGATCATTTGGTTGACGTAGATCTGAGGCAACCTGTAAGACAAATGTGAGTAGTTTTGAGTTTGCATCTTTGACAAGCGATGCTGCAAAACAATTAGTTAGTAGTTCTATGAATATTGATCTTTGACAAGTGTTATTAGCACAAGAACCACTTAAAAATTGTTAGTATATGATAAATCCAACTTAGACAGAGTGCAGACACCAGTTTAGGGTGCAGATGTTGATTCTAGTTTTTTTCCAAAAAAGACAGAAAGCAGAAAATTCTTCAAAAATACAGAAAAACCAGAAAAAGGCTATACCAATCGGAGATGCCAGTTTACAGAGCACAGAAGCTTATGTAGGGTGCAAACGCTGATTTGTGAATCGCAGATGCCTGTTCATGAACTTACATTTATGCGGTCACCGATGTACCTACAAACACAAAAAGACAACAAATAAGATTACTTTTCTTCTTTCTAGTCTCTAATCAGATCAAATTTAGCCATTTTAGATTTTTCAAATATTAAAAAGCTAGTGCATTTTTAAGAAACATGCAAGATTTGTTCACTTTTAATAAATTTTTAGCAATACGACACCTTGTGAAAATGGATCTCTGATAAAAAATAGAATGCTAAAACATTAAAAGCCATGAAAAACATAATGAATCTCAAAAAACTAGAAAGTTGATTTTGTAAAATCTAAAATTAACAAATATAGGCATAAACGATAATTCAGGTCATAGTCATTGGTTCAGCGTAGATGCCGAACGACAATTCAGGTAGAACCAACATTTTTGCAGATGCCTCTGCATGAAATGCAAACGCTGATCCGTGTTCTAGGCAAAATTTGAAAGAAAGAGATAATAAATTAAAAGGTGTTTAGGGACGTGGGTCCCACTGGGCATGCCAGAATGTAGTACAAGGAATTATTCAACCTGTTGGGAGCAATCTCAAACATGCAAACATTAGTGGGTTAGCACATAGGATCAATTAGAAATCATATGAAAGAGCAAGCAAGCAACAAAGAACACCAAATAACATCAGATTAAGCTAAAAATAAGTAAACAAACGTACCCTATTTTACTCATTTTGATTTGATTTTTTAGATAGGATGTAGGTGTGCTCTCTCAAACACACAAAATGCTATGGATCCCAATGCAATGCAAGATTGACAAAACAAGAAGAAAGATTCAAGAGCTAGTATGAAGAACTAGTCTCAAATCTTCTTCAAGATGA
>MU225095.1:2319956-2342093 GCA_018584345.1 Thuja plicata
TTCCTAGCTAGGGTTTTAGGGTATTATTCAAATAAAATTTGAATAAATTATGGTTTAGAAGAATTAGGAAAATGGAGGATTTAATAAATGTAAATTTATTAAAAAGGGAATTTCATGAGACAAATGTGTTTAGATGAAATACATTAGAATAGTATTTAAACTATTGATAAATGAAACTATTTAATTGATTGAATTAAATAGTTAGAGGAATAAGAGGGAAAATAATATCAATAATAATATTAATATTTTTGGACGTCTACACTAGTACAATCATAAACTACATCCCTAATGGAACCATGAAATGACTGGACACTCCTGGAGCCATTAATCTACAACTCTCTGTGGAGACCATGATTTGGAACCCTATAACCATGAAAGAAATCTGAATATGTAGCCAAAGAAAAAGGTTCTAGATATTTTCTTGAAACACCACCTATCCTCTTGCTTTAATTTTTTTTTGAGCCGAGTCATTCTTTCTTCATTCTGTTCAAACCACTTTGATTCTACATCAAAATAGATCACAAAAATGAAATCTTCATTTCAATACCTTTACAATAGTATATGATGCTTTCTATTTTGATAAAATTTTCCCACTAAATCACTAATCAAACTTTTCCTCCCATGCATACTTTTTCAACAGTTTAAATAGTTTGAAATATTTAAATTTCCATTTACATACCTTTTCAATAGTTAGACTATTGAATTATGCTGATATTTCATTTTAATTCACATAATATCTTTTATCTTTATTTGTCCATATTTCACCTGATTCTGCCAAGTGTCAATTAGGCTTAATGGCTTATAGGTTAGATTTCTCGCATCTCCCTTCTAAGACATTAAGTCCACCGTTGGATTTATTTCAAAGTGCATGCCTTTTAACTCTTTCTTTTTTGAGATAAATCTATTTTAATTCCTTTTAAACTGCATAGATTTCACCCAATTTTTCCATGTGGCATTCTTTGATTTGCCTGCAGATCCACCTAGGCACCTATGTCACCTGCCTTGTGCCATGTGTCCATTTCTGATTTTCTTTGGAAGTGCCACCTCTACACTACACAGGATCTTGCCATGTGTGTGCACTACCACATGTCACTCATACTTAATGGCTTAATGGGTATATTTTGAACATCTTCCCATTAAGCCTTTAAGTCAACCGTCGATTTTGCTTACCTCAAGAATCCGCACCCATCTGGGAGGCCTTTGGACTTCTTCTTCAAATCACTTAGTGTGCACTGTATGATTTAAATATATTTATTATCCCTCCCACCAACAATGTGGGACTAAACATTTCATTGTATGATTTAAACATATTGATTTTCCCTCCCACCAACAATGTAGGACTAAATTTTTTTAGTTTTTTCAAAATTTTCATCATTTGCATGCCAAAACCATGTGTCCACCACCACCTTAATGGAACTTAGCCAAGGGGCCCGCCAGGGAGCCTCTTGGCTTTACTTCAAACAATAAACCATGTATTTTACTATATAACCATTGATAATTCCCAGCACCCCACCAACGTGGGATAATACTATTTTTAAAGTTTTTACTTTATACCTGTGCATGCATCCATCTCCTTGCACTAGTTTCCAAACTCCATGTGCTGGTCATTTAGTTATGGACCCGCTCTTCCCATAAAATTTCCAGACATAGCATTTTGAATTGTTCAAAATACAACATTTGAACAACAATCTGAATTGGAAGTCATTCATTCTGAGCTACATGTGCACATGCTTTGCGAGAGATTTTTTGGCAATCCATCATGCTGCATACTTTTTGCACTTCTAAGCTGCAAAAAGATCCTATCTGCTAATTTATGTTGCAATGGCCGCAAGATCACAAGTAAAGTGAGAAAGGCTTGCATCAAAGGAACCCCCCAAAATCATAGCCCACTTCACGGTTTCCTTCCATTTCATGCTATTCTTCCTCACCTCTGCAAATTATCACCCCTCCTCCATCACCAATCTGACACATCTCTCAATCTCTTGCATCAACACAACCCCATCTTTTCCCTTCCTCATTCTACACCCTGCTCTCCAATGATCCACCATGCATTTGGCATTGGTGAGTTGATTTGTCCAAACCTCCAAGGTGAGCATAGGAACACCTGAGCACAGAGAATCTAGAGTAGAATTCTAGCCACAGTGGCTCATAAAAAGCCCGCACCGATGGATGCGAGAGCACTTCTAGCTGAACATGCCACTCAACCACCAAAATCCTTTCTCTAATCCTCTCAAGAGATCCAGGGGGCATCAGTGTACTGAGATCATGGTGGTCTAGGTATCGATGGTTCAAAAATATATCATGTGCTTGTGGTTCTTTTTGTATCATCCAAATTTCTTGTGGAGTACAAGGAGCTTTCTTGCGCACATGACGAATGTTTTCAATATTTGCCAATTTTTTCCTTATCACATCACCATGTATGACCATGATGATGTCAATCAATGCCTTCCTCTTAAGTCCTATTCTTCTAGGTGTATTTTTACAGCGCTTTGCAGACACTGTTTCAGCTGGAGTGGGATTAAGTTTAAATGGTGGTGTTCTTCCTAAAGTGGAAACCAAAAACATTGTCATCATGAGGAATATAATCCATGCTTTTGGCCGATAGAGAAAATCCACTTTTTGATTTAGGAGTGGCTTCTCCTAAAACAGGTGTAGTGTCAACCATATGACGTTTCCTTCCAACACTTTTCTTTGAAGTTATTGAAAACTTTTCAACCTCCCTCAATGTTTCCATCTTTTTCATTGGTTGTCTTAACCCAAAAATATCAACCCCATTTCAAGAATACTTCCATCTTTCATAGAGACCAACCTATGTGAAGGAACACACGTGAAAATTTGGACTCTCATAAGGAGAACCAACATTGGGATGTTGCGTAAAACATTTCTGTGTCATTAGCTAAGAATGAAAGGAAACCATTTAGAGGAACCAAACCCAGTTGACCTTGCTCATTGATTTTCGGGTGAATGTTTATTTCTTTATAGGTGATAGATAAAAAATTTTAAAAGCTGAAACCAATTTCATTTCAATTGCTTGAATATGATCCATTTTTTATTTTGAGTGACAATCGCCAAATTGGCGGCCATCAAAATCAAATTTTATATCCATCTTCTTTATGATCCCACAGTGATAAATGACCTCTAGAAAAGACTTTTAAAAATGATCAAATCAATTTTTTGGATCATCCAGTTGAAAACCCATGCTCATCTCCAACATATGATTACACACCAAAGGTATTTTCTTTGATTCAAAATTAAATGCAGAATATCCACAATCAAAAGTGATCATTCTGAAACACTGCAAATGTAGATGCAAAAATAGTATAAATTGCATTTGGATTCCAATTGTAAAAAATAACCAATCAAATCATAAATTATTGAAGCTTTCCAAGTTAGTATATCTTTATACATAGAATATAGATAATCCACTCACTTATGAGGACCATCAATTTGCATCAAGATATTGATATGCAAAGTCGGCCTCCTGGATGACTGGTCATTAAGTTCACAAAAGACTAAATAAAATCTATTTGGTTTTGACTTCACAAAGACATAAAATGAAACACTTAAGATCTGAATCCTAGATACAGATTCACTTTCACATGAGGGATACAATACTTCCATTGGTGTACTCCAATTTTCAACCAATTAGTCAATAGTAATCCTCAAAGTCAGCCCTTAAAAACTTTCTCTGAATCAGCTGAACAAACTATCCAAATGGATTGGCACAGGTCTTAAAATATTCATGATAGCTCATTTCCATGACTAAAATATAGGGGAGCATTAAATTCTCCATGACTTACAATAGGGTGCAAGTTGTGAAACCTCAAAGTAAGCAACTTCATAATTCTGCACTTTCACATTCTGAGAATCAACATTAATTTCAAACAAAATAGTTTGGGAAAACTTATCATATGAACTCCTAGAAATATGAAAATGGAAATGGAGACTCTCTCTCATGCCTAAAATATCTTATAATAATCCTTAGGTCATGAGAGCTAATACGGTCAAATCTACAAACATGCAAAGTAGGTCATTTTCTATAATCAGGCAATGTGCAGAATGCAGATTTAAGTGAACACCTCCAAATGACCCTCTTCAAAACTCATCAAATCTGATATCTAAAAGTTGTGACCCATTACATATACTCCATGATAGGTTTTTCACATGCTCCCAATCAGTATCTCATACAAATCATCAGGTCATAATTTACTTGCATTCCAAATAGGCCTTCTTCAAAGAGTTTTTTAGGGGTACTCACCTTGCCTTAGAGAAATTTTAAATTGGTCACTCCACATTTGTGCCAAATTTGAGATTACCAACAATACCCACTTATGAATCATTTCTATCTACTTCCCCTTGAGTACAAAAAGAAATAAAAAATCATCATGATGAACCAATTAAGAAAATGGATGAGCTGGTGGACCTAGTTCTTTCCACATAATTTGTATTTCTTTTTCTTTACAACTACCATAGATTCCTTGAGCTTGAGCATTGAGATTCTCAAATTCTTGTCGGTAAGTGATGGTATAGAGCCAAACTGGTTGCTGAGAATTATGCAGATGGTGAATTTGTGCACTAATAGTCTAGTGTTGAAACATGGAATCAGATCCATAAGGTCCATAGTGTTGACAAACATATTGATTAAACAAATTAGCATGAAATGAACCCCAAGTTAATTTCCAGAGAACTCCTTTTTATCATGAGAACTCAAACTACAGATCCCATGGATAAGGTCCTTGAAGTAACTCTTGAATGTTCTAAATACCCTTTTCTTGATGTAACCATATTTTAGGTCTTTGAATATGAGGATTTAGGGAAGTAATGACTATCTGAAACTTGATTTATGGAGATAGGATCATTTGTGAAATTTTTTCATCCACTTGTTCTTCTTGTTCATGAATTTAGACAAAAATACTTTAATTCCAAACACCAGGCATAGTAAGAAAATGTTTTTTTCTACAATATTATGAATACATCAAAGAGATAATCATTGGAAATATTAGAATTATTTCTATCTCTTTGGTTATAAGGGTTATTTTTGAATTTAGTAAAAATTTCCTCATACAAGCATTCTTCTCAGACCCTAATTACCTGAACATTACCTATGTAGATTTGAGATCCTTCCATAGAAAGATAAGCTACAAAAATATTCTTCTTCCTTGGTAAATTTCCAATATTAAATCCAAAGGTATTAAGAAATTCAGCCTACCTGAGTAGACGACCTCTAATAACCTTATCTTTTGATTATTTTTTGAAAAATACTCTAAGATTATGTAATTCACTTTTGATAAGGAACTTTTGATCTTCCATAAACATATAGAAGGATTTGAGGGAATTTCATCACATCAATTATTTCATTATGAGTGCTATGACAATTGTGTTCACTTCCTTTAAAACTATTGGAGATATATTTGACTATTTATTCTTGTCCTTGTCCATTTTTTTCTTTCAAAATTCCAGCCCAAGTATGCTCACTTGCATCTTCTTCAAGAATTATTAAACCATTACCTAGTAATCTGAGGACCAGAAGAGAGGAAAATTTCTATTTAATCCTATCTATGGCTGAATTATGCTTAGCTATCCATGTTGGAGGATTTTTCCTTAAGAGATTATTTAACTCATTCCTGTCATGTGCAATATTAGAGTAAAAAATAGAGATGTAATTTACAAGACCAAGGAATCATTGAAGCTCTTTAATATTGGTGACTAATAAACTAGAAATTTGGGTCAAAATATGTTGTTGGGCTTCCATTCTCCCCTTAGAAGAAGACAAATTTCAATGAAAATAATAGAGTCCAGGGGAAAATGGATTTTGGAAGGATTGACAACAAGACCACGCTATTAACAAAAGAGGAGAAATTGCTTGAGATGAGCCAAATGAGAAGAAGGAATTTGACTAAAAATTAGAATATCATCAGTATAAGGAAAGATAAAATTGGGATATTTGTGGAAGATGATATCTATATGTTTTTGTAAAATACTAGGAGCAGTCTTAATGCCAAAAGGTAAAACATTCTACTCATAAAAACCTTGAGGAATAGAAAAAGCTATTTTATATCAATCATTAGGATGATCATATATTTATCAAAATCCTTTGGTTAAATCAATTTTTGAATAAATATGACTTCCTTAATGAATAGTTTTCCAAATATACTATTTACTAGGAAAAGGATGTTGATTATCTTGCAAACAACTGTTAAGAGGCTTATAATTAACCACAAGCCTTTTCTCTAGTAACTCATTCCCATTTTCATCAAATTTTGGAACATACGTAACATGGCAAGAAAAGGGTGTGGAGGGAGGAGAAATTAATTCAAAATTTAACAAATCTTCTGTTTTCTTTTTACAAAGCTATGTTTCTTGAGGAATCATAAGGAAATAATTAGCTTTGGATTTAGGAAGAATATCTTTACCTTATGTGTCCCTTTTCAGTGGTAATTTTCATGTAAGATTCCTTTGATGCTATTTTAAGATCCTTAGTCATAACGATTTGCTCAAATTCTCCTTTGAAGGGTTGAATATTAGTAGCTAGTTTTGTGATCCAAATAGTGTTATGCTTCTTATGTGACTGCATAAGGCTTTTTGAGGTATAAGCCTTTTCTATCTACAATCTAGGAACCTCATGTTGATTAAGTCTAATGGTTTTCTTAGTGATAAGAATAGGTTACCAATTTTGCATTTATTTACTACCAATCACCCCATCATATCCATCAATTTTATAATGAGAAAAACCAATTTTATCAATATATCCATCAGAAAATTCAACAAGTTCTTTGCAAAGTAAATGAGACACATGTTTACCATTGCTAAAAGTAATTTCTATGTTTCCTTCTATCCATTGATCACCAGGAAAAAATTATATCTAGCTATGTTCAAATCTACACTTGTATCCCAAAGAAATGCCAAAGGATATGATTTGAAACTTGGAAAATGAATTTTTAGTTCTAATCCTGGGTAGGAGGTAGTTATTTTTTTTAAATTCTCTACATTGTCCAAAAAATTCTCCTATTTCCAGATCTATACCTTATTTTATCATGTTTGTTTCCATGAAAGGATTGTAAGGTTTCTCCTGAGAAAACAACTCTTCTTCTAAAGAGGAAACATTTTGAGGAAGTTGAATAGTGGAAATTCCTTCTTCTTTAAACCCTTGATTTATAGAAGAAATACAATTCTACAATTCTCTTCCCTTACTGAGTTCTTCATTAAGATTCTCATTTTCCTCATTTTCTAATTCTTGAATTTTTTCTTTGGCTTGACTGATAATTGTTTTTAAAAATTGCACTATACGCTTACACCAAAGTCGTCTATCCATACTGCTTGTAGCAGGGGATTCTGCCATAGTTCTCTATACTAGTGGAAGTAGTTCTACATTAGGACAAACTAGATAGGAAGATGATGGTTTACTAGGTTGTTGCAGTAATTGTTATCTTTGAGAATCCAGATTGGCTAACTTTTTTTTATTCTTTTTCCATCTTTCACGGCCGATGTTCATTTCATTCAATGCTCTTTCCAATTTTAACCATGAGAGCATTTAATTTGTGTTTATCTTTAATTATTTTTGGGAATTTATTCACATAGTGATTTCCTTTACAAATGTAATAGGTTGATTGCCATCTGTTTTTCCCTTTAAACTTGTCTTTCTTGCAAAAAATCTTAGCAATAATAGTCCACCAACATAACTAAGAGGGGGTGAATCAGTTATAAGACAAATAAAATTAAAATTTATACTTCATAAATCAATTAATTAATGAAAATATGAACACATCAAATGTAACACCATAACACAAGAGATTGTTGTCGAGGAAACCCTATTAAGGGAAAAACCTCAGTGGGAATTAGCACCCACAAATAATAAACTGAAAGTATTGTATCTCTGTTAGGAGATTTAGCCATGTTAGGAGCTTATTATTACATATAATAAAATTTCCTATTAGGAGTCAAGAGTAACAAGAGGCTCACTACCCAAGCATATTGCCTAAATGTGAAGGTTAAATCCACCTTCTGGACTCACTGTGCAAAATATAGATATAGGAGTAGCAATAACCAGTGAACTAACTAATAACAGCTTGATTTGCTTAAATAGTTCCAATGAAGTTCATCACAATCACTACCTCTTCTCTACATCCATAAGACTTCACAAATACAAGCTCACATCTTTTACATTCCACATCCACACTTATCTCATCAAGAAATAACTCTTGTTTATACAAGTTTATAAATAAACAATTAGGTTGGCATGTTAAGACTTCCCCAATGTAAAAAAAAATTATACAAACCCTTGCTAATATATGCATAGTACCTTACACAAGTAAAAATAAATTAAAACTCATCAATTATACTCCAAGATCCATAATCCATGATTGTCATCCTCTAAACATGTTACACCACTATAGTCATCCACAAACAAATCTTCACAAGATCACACGCTTCAGCTGACATCACCAAGAACACAACGACCCAAAAATCACAAGTAACATTCTCCAACATGTTCACTACTACACCTTAAGCTTGAAAATCATATCTCATTCTCACATCCAAGTTATCTCTAAAACTCAAAGACCAACTCTATCACAATTCTTTGTCACTATTTTGTACCTAGTCTTCACAAAAACAACTATAACTTATTCCAAAAGTAAGATCAAGCCAAGCAACCTTAGATATAATATTATTTCTCATCCCTATATACATCTCCATGCTCGCATTTTCTAAAATTTCATACAATGTCCATACATTTCTATCAATCTTGCCTATACCAATGATAACCAGTTTGTCTGAGCCTTCTATTGAAACAAACTGAAACATATGTTGACATGAATGACAAAACATGAATGTCAACACCTCTAACAGAGAAAATTTTAACAAAAATAACCTTCTCTTGGAAAATCTTTTCTTTTAAAATTTTGGTTTTCTCATTGCACAATCTGTACACTGGGAGAATTTATACTTAGATTTATACTTTGAGTATCCTCTTATTTCTTCTTGACTGCACCCAAAACTAGCTGTAATAGTTTTGCAAACAGTAGGAGACATTAAAGGCTTTACCCTTTTCAATTCATTTTTATGTATTATATCTTTACAGACTTGTTCATTGATTTCTGTAAGGAATTGAATCAATTGTGGGAAAGTAATTTCCTTGAGTTATATATTTTATTACACAAGATTTTCTAGAACCCATTTGTGATAATATTTTCCTAACCCTTTAATAAAAATAGTATACATGAATTCTTGATTTTTTTCTTGACCAGATTAGTAAAAATTCTGAAATTATTCAGTGTAATACTGATCAAACTATTTAAGATCAAAACATTTATTGTTCACAAATCTATTGTAGGCCATTATTGCAGAAGAATTTGTTCTACCTACAAATAATTTGATTAACTGAGAGAGAACCTAATCTATTCCCATATTAATCAAGTCATCTTTATATGTGTCATCTAATCTATCCCAAACTCGTTTGGTTCTTGCAGTGATAAATTTTAGGGCTTGACAAATGACATAATCTTCTTCTACATGAGTACTTGTGCTGATGTAATCAGTGACCCATGCTTGGATAGCATCAATAATGATCATATTTTCATCTTCATCAAACTTATCAAAATTAACTAGAGGTGGTGTCTCAGCCTTATAATTTGGTATGTTTCTAAATGGAACATATCCTTCAATACCTATATCCATTTTTAACCTATTTCCATTACCTCTAGTGGTAAATGGAGCTTCTTCTCTACTACCATTACCTCGAGCCATTTGTAATTTACCTTTCTCCCTTTCTTTCTCTTTAGGAGTAGCATCTCTCATAGTTCCAATGGTTGTGTCCCAAACCTTTTCTATTGATGGTGGAGGTAGATTGGGATTTATACTCTTTCCCTCATATTAGGATTTTAGATATCCTACTAAACTTGTGGAAAAGTTAAGTATTTTGGGTGTCTGAACTGGTTGTACCTTGATTTGTGCTACCTGATCCTTAAATTCATTAGTCATTCTAAAAATAGTATTTTCTAAGTGTAATGTTTTTTGACTAATATTTTAGGAAATAACATCAAGCTGATGAACTATTTTGACCACAATAGAAACCTTAGATTGAATGGATTTTAATGATTTCTCATTTTGTTTTTGGTTGGTTTGTTGACTAGCCCACTTGGCTTTGGCTTGTTCTTCAAATGCATAATAGTCAGCATGGAGACGTGAAACATCAAAAGATAGAGATGATTTCCATTCCTTAAAAAGGCATTGTTCAAGGGTAGTGAGATGAAAAATAATAAAATGGGAATTGGTTTGATAAATGGCATTATATTTTTGACTAGTAATGCTTTCAACTCCAAATTTAAAATTGAGATTAGTAGTAAGAAGCATATGCTTATGCATGCAAAGGTTAGACCGATTGAGAAGTTTACTTTGAGAATACACTTGGGTGTCACCGATAGGTGAGATATTATATGCCCAAAGAGCAATTTGGTATTTACCAGTTGGGTCTAATTGCATAAAATCTTGAAACCTAGGAAGAATTCTTGGGATAATAGATTTTCCAGCTGGATTTTCAACAATGATTTCTTCCTAATAACTATTATCAGGAACAAGAAAATAAAGTATTTTTTTGCACATCATATGGGCTTTTCCAAACAGAAAATTGCAATCATCACATTTCAACAATCCACCTTCAAGTTTAGAGAAATGTACATGTGAACAAGACGTGGATTTGGGACCAAACATAAGGTCTTTTTACTTTGGTGTAGGATTTGGTACTGGTTGAGTAGGTATTACTGGAAATAAAAAGAATGATTCCCAACTAGGATCTAGTTGTACTCCATAGGTAGTATGAGATTCCTCAGATGATCTAGGAGGATCAAAATAATCAAATTTTCTTATAGAAGTAGACCAGTTAGGTTGCACTGAATGTGTATGAATAACACCTAAAGAGGAGAAATTTAAGGCTAATTTTTCATCAATCTCCTGTATACTGACTCCCTTTAATTGTGGATTTTTCTCAATCAGGGCATATTTTCTCTAGAGTTCTAATACCCATGAAGTAGGCATATGAATATCCTCATGTATAACAATATGTGGTGCTCTCAATTCTGTAATGGGAGTGGTTGATTTCCAAATAGTGGATAGGGCCTCCTTAGGGGACATGGATTTTCTTGGATTCGTTATTAAAGGTAAAGATTTATTGTACAGATGATAGTGGATTAAAAAGGTTAGAGTATGATCTATTGAACTTTTTTCATAAATAGATTCATGGTCTTGAATACATAAGTCGAGACATCATTCAGATTTGCATCTTTGAGACTCACTGGGTAATCCAAGGAACAATCAATATAAATTGGTCCATTAGACTATGAGTCACAGGATACCCCTAACAAGGCATGAGATGTTTTGGTGATATGAGCATCCTTAAGGAGCACCATAATGATGATAGGCAAACCTTTTCTATAATGACCTAGAATCCCGATCCTAAAATAAAAATGATTCACGTATTGATAATTTCTAGGATAAGCTTTAGCCTATCTTTGTAATTCCCTAATATTTGTTTGAGTAAACAACTGAAGATTCCTTTCAGAACTATTAGTTACTATTTGTTGAAGCTCAATGACCTTACATTTACTAACACTTTTATAAGTTAAGACTTCCTTAAAACCTTTAGGATTATCTCTATAGATATCAGAGGCTTTAACTCTTGGAATTCTAAACTCTATCAAAAAATATTTTCCCATATTCTAGCTCACTATTGGATTCATCTAAAGTATTAGAAGTCGATTCTTTAAAAGAAAAACTTTTTTTTAGTTTGAGAAAAAATGTTTGTATAACTTGCCCCATTATTACATCCTTTAGTTTGATCTTGGAATTTATAATCTACTTTTCCTTTCAGCCATTCTTCTATGATACATGCTCCAATCTATGCTCAAATTCTCATTCGAACCATGATTCTTACTACATTGAACTTCCCTAACAAATTCTTCTATGACCAAACAAGATGACTTACTAAATCAGGTCTTATAGAGATTTATCAGGGACTCTGGGAGATATTTAGGTGGAGGAATGATGGGAGCCTTTGGAATAGAAATATTGGATTCTTTTGATTTTTATTTAAGATGCAGTGCTTCTATGAGAAATTTTAGAATCCACATAGTTTTTTATTCTTCTTTATTTTGCAATTTTTTTGAATGCATGAAGTCAATGAGAGACTTAAGAATCCAAATTTTATTTTTATTTTTATTTTTCGATGTGCCTTTGCTTCCTTTTGGACTTTTATGTTTTCTTTTGTATCAATTTTTTTCTTTATTTTTCATGTATTTTAGATAGGACATGTTGATCCTTTAATGTATGTGGATTTTTGAACTTTTGGATTTTATGATTAGCATCCAAATTCCCTCCAAGAGCATTAGTTTAGTACCTCTCTTGTTTGCTTTTTGCACGACATCCTAATGGATGTGCCTTTGACCTTTCATGATTGTATTGTATGATAATGTTGGTCCCATGTGAGTCTTGTACCTTTAGGGCGACTGATTTATGTCATAGCATCGACAAGTAGTTTATGCTTTATATATGGTTGTGAGGACTATTATTTTGTGTATGGTTGTATACTTGACTTGTGATAACTTGCTTTGGCTTTGGATTCTTTATTTTTTCTTCTATATAATTGGTTGAGTTGATTATGTGATGAGATGACTATTCCTGTGTGGTGCTTTTATATTGGCATTGTGAGATGCACCCACTACAATTGATTCTTGTGTCTATTCTAAGATTGTTTTTATGGTTATGAGTGGTACCTACCTTGTTTGAATTTTTATGTATTTTGGTCCCACTAAGGTTTGTGTCAGTGGCAATTAGATTTTTATTGTACCACGATGTTATTCCATGAGTACCCATGTGATGTGATCAGTGGTTGCACTGTGTGATGCATTTGATTAGCGTACCTTATTCTGGTTGTCGCAACATTATTGATTTATCTGTTAGATCATGTTGTTATTAATGTTTTGATTCTATCTGCATGATGTTTCTTTGAGATAATATGTTAGGATGATTATCATGGATATCTAATTATGGTTCATTTTATGTTGTGGATACATCAACTATTTAATGCCATTGACTTATGATCAGAATAGTGGTAAAATTATTTATTTAAATATTTTCAATTTAAATGCAATTTTAATGTAATTATATGATGTGTATTTCTTTACTGCACCACTACTATGCATTTTTCCATTGGTTTCGGCACAAAGTGATGCAAAGTTGTAGTTACTCATTCATGAGATCCACATGATGTATTTCTCTCCTTCAATATTTTTATCTTGTATTATATGTTCTCTGAATATTTATATTATGGCCATCTGCACTTGGCATTCTCTTATTTTAGTGAATAGGTACTAGGCAAATTAATCCTCAGCTGTAGCATTTGAGTGTGTGCCTATGTCCCTACCAGTGACACATGAGATAATAGCTTTATCCTTGCCTACTAATCCAATGTCGTCCCTATATGGACAACGTATTCATATTATTATATTATTACCTCCCGTATGTGTTGGTAAACCCAGATTCATTATGCATTTATGTTACACCCATGAGTGTGGTTGTAAATTTAGAAGTTTCTGCGGTTGTTGTAAATGATTTAATTAAAATGTTGATTTTAATGTATTCAGGGGATTTTAATATTTATTTTAGTTACTGGCTAATTTTCTGTAGTTGGATTCTAAATATCTGGGATAAATTTATTTAATTTGGGAAAAGGTCAAATAGTTTATTTAAATATTTAAATAATCTATTAGAAATTCATTTGAAAAAGTGACTTTATATTGTGGAAAAAAGTTCATTTTCCACACTTCATGCTTTTGAAAATGAGAATTTTCTCCAAAGCCTCTTATGGAGAAATTCAAATTTTATTCATTGTGAGTGACTAGGTCCTCCGAGTTTTGTGGGTGGCAGCTCATTAGATTCATGTCATGAATCTCCATCTTCCTGTGGATTCATTTGTGCTTCCATGGAGTATCCATTATTTTTTTCCTTTTCCTTTTTCTTACCATTTGTGTGAGGTAGGGCATCTCACCATTTCTTGTTTACTTCATTATTTCAAATTAAATTTCTTGCAATAGGACTGTGGACTAAGAATTAGCACTCCCTTACATTTGTGAATTATTCCTCCACCCAGATGGGTGAATGTGAGCATTTCTATTCTTTCCCATGTGGTTTTTGGGATTTTGGTAATGTTATACTTTTGGATTTCCGTGAAGTGCCCAAATCCATAATTTTATTTGAGAAATGTGTTTTTGGGTAGATTTGGACGAATGCATTTTGATTTCATTGATTTATGAGATGTTTTAAATATATGTGTTTTGGCTTTTCCTTGTTTTGTGTGCCACCTAGAACTTGTATACCGCCATGTTTGGCGTGATTGACCCTTTGGAGGTTTTAGTACTCTAGCTTTGTAGTAGGATTGTGGAAGCAGAATGTATTGAGGTCATTTTGGTTATTTACTATCACAATATGAACTTCTCATTTGATATTAAAATGCTTATTTTTTCACATTGTCATATTTTATCAAAATTTGGGTATTTTAGTGATTTTGGCCCTTTTGAGCCTTCCTTGTATTCTAAAGAGATGCTTAATGGATCTCACAAGAATTTGTGCTCTTGGCATAGTGGTCAATGAGGCTATTTATTATTGTATCCTTCTTGTCTTTCATTTGGTTGTATGACTTGAATATTTTAGAGTTGAGATATCTTCCTTTCTTAATTTTGTTCTTGCCTTTGTCTTGTGTTGGCACACCCCATGCTTGAGGTTGAACTCCAATGTGATAGGTGGATGTAGGGTGTTTGAGACTACATCCAAGCATGTAGTTGAGCTATGCTCCTATGTCAAGGTCCGAGTGACTTGTGCTCTTGGTATTGAGACCAATAGAGCTTACTATGTTTCCTTATGGTTTTATGACTTTGATATTCTTTCCTTACATTGTTCTTGTTTTTCTTTGTGCCTCGTTATAGAATGAGATGAGCCTAGTGTTCGGGTAGTGGGATGGAGTGTCTCTCCAAGGTGGGCTGGGACACAAAGTGGTCCCAAGGTAACCCTTGGTAGAGTTCTTAATAAAAGTGATAACCTTAAAAATAAATGAGAAAAGCAAAATGATAAGATAAGTGATTTTTTAAGTGGCTGTATTTTGAGAGATGTGATCTCGGATAGCCATGAACCATCTATGGATGTTGATCTGACATTTCCATGGCTATCTACAGATGTTGAGCTGGCATAGTAGAAAATGGTTGTTTGAGAAATGTGTACTGACATAATAGAGCTTCCTTGATGAGAGAGGAATTGGTCGAAGACATAGGGGTCCTTATGAGTTGTGTGCTGACACTCCATTCTTGATTCTTTATGATGTAGCCTTATAGCTCTGAGTAGTACCCTGAGTATACTATGATTATGTGGGTTCTTTATCATATTTGGATATTAGATCGCATGTTGAGTGTTCTCCATGTATGATTTTATTTTTTATATGTGTATTTCATAGGAACATTGTTCCCTTCTATGAGATTATGCATTTTCTTGGCATGTTTGTTATCCATTCCTTGCTTGCATCTATGCCTTTTTTGTGTAGCTAGGTTACTATCTCCACAAGTATGGTGGGGTGGGCCTGAGGGTTCCACATGATAGGGTGGTGTTGCATTACTATACCACTATTCGGGAATGGTGTACATGTGGTGCGATTCCTCCAAATTTAGAGAGTTTGAGCATTGAGTACTCCAAGATACACTTCACTTGCCTCGTGATGTAGGTACATTATGCTCTTTCAGAGATTGTACTTAGAGTAGATTCACTATATATGCTCTTAGCATTTATATGCATGTGTACACATTTGATTCTTAGAGTAGTTTATTATTATCTTATTGATTTCAAATCAAGTGAGTAATTCCTCAATTTGCATGTATCTCGTACTCCCCAGTGTGGAGAAAGCTTGCATTTTGATGTAGCCCAAAAACCTTCAAGAACAAAAACTCAGAAAATACACAACAAAATTACAAAATTCAAATTCTTCATTAAACTTCTCAAAATTACTCTACCTTACAATGAAATAAAAATCCTACTTATTACAATTCTAAAAATTACCATATTTGGCAGATTTTCGGGAAAAATAGAAAAAATAGTTTTTAATCCATTTTTGGTAATTTCCAAAAACTATCCTATGAATCCTAAATTTTCCCAAGAAAATCCCCCAACTAAGAAAAGATTAATTTCCAACTAAACCATGAAATTAAAGACACGATTTCGGATTTATTACAAAAACAACTTTCTAAAAAACAAGAAAAGTCAATTTTGGAGGCCAAGATGATATTTCTAGCTCTCAAAAAAAGGTCAAAATGACTACCAATTGAGTTGAGTTCCATAAAAAATCCAAATAAATCCTTGCCACCAATTTTCCTATAAAATTTGAGCAAAAACCCACATTCGAGTCAAAATTTATGACCCTCAAAAGCTCCTACATCATTCTCCCCTTCTTGAAAAGAACGCAACTCCTCCAAGTTCTGGTTCTCAAATTGATTCCATTTAGGATCATCTAGCTTCTTCAAATCCCATTCATAACCTAGGTGCTATCTACTGGTGTCAACCCTTCCTACTACACAAGAATTCTATTTCAGTCACCTTGGCGGGTTTGAACAGTTTTCTTGTCTAGAATTTGTTCAACCTTTTCCTATTTCTTGATGGGGAAGTGTGTGACCATTCCACCCCATCCTCAATTTCAACAAAGGCATCATCGCCATGTAAATTATATAAATCAAATATTTTAAACATAGGATAAATATCAAGACCACTGGGGGGCTCTACCTGATAAGCATTATCATTAATCTTCTTTAGAATACTATAGAGACCAATTTTCTTATATTTCAATTTGTGATAATTCCCAGTAGGAAACCTCTCCTTGTGTAGATAAACCATCACTAGATCACCTGCACCAAAAGCCCAATACCTTCTAGTAGCATCTATAGAAGCATTGTACCACTCATCGTTGTCCTATAAATTTTGTCTTACATCTTCCTGCAACTAGAAGAGTTGTTCAACAAAGGCTTCTCCATCATTAGTGACTATCACCCAAGGGAATTTACACCAAATCGATAAAAACCTGAGGATTTTGACCATAAACAACTTGAAATAGTGACTTACCAGTTGACCTATTCATAGAGTTGTTATAAGAAAATTCTAACTAGGGAAATTCTAAATCCCATTATTTGGGCTTCCCTCCAACAATGCATCGCAAAAAAATACCCAAACTTTGATTTAACACTTCTATTTTCACATCAGTTTATGGATGATAAGTACTAATAAACTATAACTTTGTCCCCATATTCTTCCATAAGGTCCTCCAGAAATGACTCAAGAACTTAGTATCCTGATCAGAGGTGATTGTTTTTGGAACCCCATGAAATATCACTATTTAGGAAAAGAATAAATTGGCTACCCTAGGGGCATCACTAGTTTTCTTACAGGCAATAAAATGAGCCATTTTTGAGAATTTATCCATAACTAAAAAGATAGAGTCATTACCTTGCTGTGTATGTGGTAGTCCCAATACAAAATCCATACTCAAGTTTATCCATGGTCCTACTGGTACTGGAAATGGCATGCACAAACCAGTGTTTTGGGAGTGCCCTTTGGCTACTTGAAAAATTTTACACCTTTCCACAAACCTAGTGATATCTCATTTCATCTTTGGCCAGTAGTACTTATTGGCTACCAAGGCTATTGTTTTATCCTTCCCAAAATTCCCACCCATACCACTACTATGAAATTCTCTAATAATATTTTCCCGCATTGAGCCTAAAAGAACACACAACTATTTTACCTTGAATAAATAACCATCTTGCATAAGATACTCACCTTGAATAGTGTCTGCGTGCCTAGGTACTAGATTCTTCAATTGATCAACAAATTCCAAAAGTCACTATCAGATTCATACAATTCCTTGATTGCATCAAAGACAACTACTTTTGTTTCCATGATGGTTAGAAGCACAACACACCTGCTCAAGGTATCTGCAACTTTATTTTATTTCCCTGATTTATGCTTAAGAATAAAAGTAAACCCTTGGAGGAAAGAGACCCATTTTGCGTGTCTAGTGTTCAATTTCTATTTGGTTTACAGGTATTTTAGAGTAATATGGTCTGTAAACAACACAAATTATTTAGGTACTAGATAATGCACCCAATGTCTCAAATCTTGCACAATTGCATGGAACTCTATATCATATGTGGAATATTTCATTCGCACATCATTTTATTTTTCAATAGAAAAAAACAATGGGCTTACCTTCTTGGCTAAGTACAACACCAATGCCCACATGTGAGGCATCACAGTCTACTCCAAACACTTTATCAAAATATGGTAAGGCCAATATAGGAGCTTTAATGACCCTCTTCTTTAGATACTGGAAACTCTCTTTACCCTCTTTGGTCCATGAAAACTCCCAACCCTTGGTGAAATCTATCACAGGTGCTATAATGCTACTAAAATTAGGAATGAAATTTCTATAGAAAGTAGCCAATCCATGAAAAATTCTCACCTCAGTGACACTATGTGGACTACGCCATTCAATAATGGCTTGAACTTTCTCTAGATCCATCTTGATACCATCTGCAGAAATGAAATCCCATAAAAATGAGACTTGATTGCATGAACCTACACTTCTTCAAATTATCATAGAGTTTCTCTCTTCTTAATACCCCCAATATGATCCTCAAGTGTCGCAGAAGTTCTTCCCTTCCCTTACTAAAAATCAATATATCATCAAAATAAACTACTAAAAACTTGCCAATGTAGGCACACAACACATTATTCATGAGTGTCATAAAATTACTAGGTGTATTTAATAAACCAAAAGGCATAACCTTCCATTCATACAAACCATCCCTAGTTTTGAAATCAATTTTCCATACATCCCCTTCTCAGATGTGGATCTGGTACCCATTTCATAGATCAATCGTAGTGAAATGTGTTACTCTAGCAAGAACATCCATCATATCATCCAAATGAGGGAAAGGAAAATGATACCTGAAGGTTATCCTACTGATTTCTCAACTATCTATGCACATCCTCCATGTTCCATCCTTCTTTGGGGTTAGTAATGCTTGTACAACATAGGGGCTCATACTTTCCTGCACTAAACCTTTATGTATGAGCTCAGTTACCTGTTTGTTAAGTTCTGCATGTTGTGTCAGACTCATTCCGTAAGCCACTTGATTGAGAAGAATTTCTCCTAGAATAAGATCAATATGGTGTTGGATATCTCATTTTGGGGGCAGTCCAATAGGTAGTTCCTTTGGAATGACATTTGGATACCCTTCCATCACCGTAGCTGCTTCTGGTGGTATTTTCAAGTCCTTCTCTTTCCCTCTTTGCACTACCAATGTGTAACAATACCCTGTTACTTTCATCTCCTTGACAAGTTCCTTTTTAGATAACATAATTTCACCTTTTCCTCCATCCCTAAGAGGTAACAAGATTACCTTAGATCCATCCTTCCAGAAGGTATAAGTATTCTTTTTTCCATTATGAATAACTTTTCTATCATACTTCCAAGAGAGACTTAAGAGGACATGGTATGCATCTATTGGAATCACATCACACCATAACTCATCCTTGTAGACCTTCCCTATGGAAAATTTAACATGGTGCCTCTTTCCTACTATAACTTCATTGCCCTTTTTGAATCATGAAATCCGGTAGGGATGAGGGTGCATTTCACACTAGATATTTAGTTTCTCCACCATTACTTTATAAACCATGTTCTCACAACTACCTCTATCAAAATTTACTTGACATGCCTTTCCACCTGAGGTACACCTTGTTCGGAATATGTTGGTTCCGAGCCATGAATTATCAACACCTTCCTCCTCTATATCTTCCTTTACTAGAATGATCATTGTCCTCCTCATCATGAGACTTTCTCTGATATCCAGAGACACTTCTTGTTTTGATCATTTATTGTCAACCTGGGCTAGGTTTAGTATGGATGGCCCTCCTTGATTTGCATATTGCATGTTAAAATTTGAACACTCAAAGGCTCTGTGTCCTCCTCCACATCTAAAACAAGTGAATGGTCTTCTTTGGCCTTCCCTTCCTCTTCAATTACCATAGCCTCTACCACATTGAAACCTCCTTCCTCTTTGTTGATTCCATAGATTCTGATGAGTTTCTTCTTTTTTCTCACTTCCTTGACTAGAACTTGAGCCTCCTTGAAATTGAGTTGATGTACCCCTTTGTCCTCCTCTATTCCTCTGATTGTACTGCCTATTTTTGTTTTTCTTCAACCTTTAGAGCCAACTGATAGGCATCCTCCATACAGTTGATCTGATGCATGCTTAGCTCATCCTGAAGAGTGAATTCCAAACCATTCAAATACCTTGTAGCCATCTTTTCATTACTTTCTTGATGTTCTATACAAATGGAAAACTTGTAAAATTCATCTCTATAATCTTGCACAGAAGAAAAGTTTTGTTTCAAACTCTAAAACCTTTGGAAGAGTGTTTGAGCATAAATCCACAGGTAAGAATTTTTCTCTCAGCTTTTTCTCCATTTTTCTCCATGTCTTGATCCCTTTCTTTGTTCATTCATTTTGGAGATGAACTCACCAAATCATCGTATGTCCCTTTAACTTGGTGCATTGAAACCTCATCTTCTTTTCTTTTGTCATAGACTTCCATTCAAAAAAATTTCCCATCTTGTTTAACCAATCTATCACTTCCTCTGGCTTAAGACTACTTGCATAGTCTAAAACATCAACCTTGATTGCTTCATTTTTCCCTCTAAGACTCTGAGCATCACTCTTTAAAACTCACTTCTTCTTCTCATCATTCTTCTATTCCTTCAACTCCTTGCCTCACCTTTCCATCAGATTCATCTTCTTCTCTTTGTAATCCTTGGTTTTCCAGTCAGTTCATGAGTTATGCTACCTGTCTTTGCAAGCTTATCATATCTCTCTATGTTTGGGTAAGACATGTACCTCTTCCTCTTCCTCTTCCTCTCCCGGCCATCATTCTGCTTTGATACCAAACAATGTAGCCAAAAGACCTTCAAGAACAAAAACTCAAAAAATACACAACAAAATTGTAGAATTTGAATTCTTCATTAAACTTCTCCAACTTACTTTACCTTACAATGAAATAAAACTCCTACTTATTATAATTCCAAAAATTACCATATTTGGCAGATTTTCAGGAAAAATAGAAAAACTAATTTTTTTCCATTTTTGGTAATTTTGAAAAACTATTATCCCATGAATCCTGATTTTTCCCAAGAAAACCCCTAAGGCAAGTTGAATCACCATCTAATCCACAAAATCAAAGACACACTTTTGAATTTATTACAAAAACAACTTTTAAAAAAAATTGAAAAAATAAGAAAAGCTAATTTTGGAGGCCAAGATGATATTTATGGCTCCCAGAAAAAGGTCAAAATGGCCACCAATCAAGCTGATCTCCATAGACAATCTGAATAAATCTTCACCATCAATCTGCCTATAAAATTTGAGCAAAAACCCACATTTGAGTGAAAAGTTATGACCCTCAGAAGCTCCTGCATCATTCTCCCCTGCTTGAAAAGAACGCAACTCCTAAAATTTATGTTGGAAAGTGATGATTTTTGTATGATATGAGACACTTAAGGGTTATCATTTATGGCAACATATCTGGTATATTGATTGATTGGATCAAAGTACAGTTTTGGAGATACAGTCTTCAAAATGACTAAGTATAGAAGCAGAAATACAGAGTATGACAACTTTGTTTTGGGTATCAAAGATCGAGTACGATGAGTTATGACTTATGAGCTTAGTGTAAGATACTATGGAGTATGTGTGACCTCCACCTAAGATTAATTTAGTTTTGGTGATGATTACAGTGAGTTAGAGAGATTTGAAGACATGCGAAGACAATAGAACAACGTAACAAAGCAGTTGGACAGTAGCGATGATTTAAGGAGTATGTTGTGGACTCCTGGAAAGCTAAGTTGGATTATGATTTTGTATAACCTATATTTTGGTTATGTAAGAGCGCCGAACTTGTATTTTCTCTTTACATTATTTATTTTTGTATTGAGAGCCAACTATGTGATAATGATTAAGAGAACCAACTTGATGTTGATATATATATATATATATATATA
>MU225095.1:2342143-2355006 GCA_018584345.1 Thuja plicata
TATATATATATATATATATATGAAGACTTTTTGTAAAGAAAAGATATAGAAGAGAGAATTTATATGTGTATGTAAGAATGTGAATGACAGATGCGAGAGAAAAGGTTGATAGATGTGAGAGCAGAGGTTGACATAGATGATTGAAGAACTATGATAGGAAATATCTAAGCATTACAGATGCTTGTTTTGTTCATTACTGAGAACACTTTGTAACATAAGTTTTCGTTGTAAGAGTTGTAAGCTTAGTTGGCCCCTAATAGGGTGTTGTATACCTTTAATAGATTTTTTATTTCTTTAACAAGGAAATGTACTATGTAATATTCAGCTCCTAAAAGGGCTAGGTCTCTTAACAAGGATACTATAATTTAGTGCATGGAAATGTACTGTGTAATATTCGACTCCTAACAAGGCTAGGTCTCCTAATAGGGACACTATAATTTAGTGCATGCTTGTGGGTACCATACCAACTAGGGTTTTCCCTTGGCTTGGGTTTCCTCGACAAAAAATAATGATGTTATGAGTTTTATGTTATTTATTTATGTTCTTTTCATTTTAGTAAGCTTATGGTTTATTTATAATTGGTTTAAGTTTAATGTAAAGTGTTGTAATAATGATTCACCCCCCCTCAATATTACTTAATCCTAACAATTGGTATCAGAGCTTTTAGCCCTTGGAGAGAAAGTCTAACAACTTAAGGGAGATTAGAATAGATTCAGAAAATCTACAAGAGAACTTTGAAACAACACTTGAAGACCTTGATAAAGAGAAAGAAGAAAATGATGACTTGATATTCAACTTAAGAAGAGCTAAGGGATTCATCAAGAAACTTAAGGATCAACTTGAACTTTCTAGAAATCAGAGACATGATCTTATGGTTCAGATAAAAGAGGACTCAGACAATGATAATTCAGATAAGATAAAGAAACTTGAACAAGAGAATGATACTTTGAAACTCAATAATGAAATTATAGCTAAAGAGATTCAACAAGAAAAGAATGCTAAGATCAAGACTGCAAAAGCTTTCAAAAGACGCTAATACTCTGATGGGACAAATAAAGATTGACCTTGACCATTAAAACAACAAGTATCTAAAATTGGAGAAATATAATTAGATCATAAAAGGTGAACTTGTTGAGACAAAGAAACACATTGAGAACTTCACATGAGCAGTGCCTTGATCAATGAACAGAGATACAAATAGAAACCTAAAGGTGATATTACTGTTATTGGCTTCAATGAGGCTGAATATTCTAAGAATCAAGAAGAAAAATTTGATTCAAAGATTGATGCAGAAAAACCTACTCTTGAAGAACCTAAAGAATAGATCAGACCTTTTAGAGGTAGTTGTTTTTGATGTAACATGTTTGGACTCATGAAGAGAGATTTTAGAGGTAATACCCCTTTTAGAAATTTTTCTGGTTATTGTTTTAATTGCAATGCTTATGTGCACAAGAAAACAGAATGCAAAAAATCTGATCAAACTAGACAAAGACAAGACAACAACAAAGGAGAATCAACAGCTAAGGTCACATGTTACAAATGTAATAATCTTGGACACATTGAAAGGAATTAAAAATTACAATTTAATCAGAACATAAAACCTCCTATATGCTACGAATGTAACAATCCAGGTCATATAGTGAAGTTTTGCAGGTATAATGGAGTAAATAACAGAAGATCACCACCTCCAATGGATACAAAGAAGAATGAAAATGATACTGGTAAGAGTATGGAAGAATACAAGAGTGATTTTGACAATTTTTTTAGGAAATCAGAAGATAGTAGCAGTGATAAGGTATGGAGATTCAAAGAGTTTAATGATGTATTGGCTCAGGGAGACATAATAGATGCTACTAGATCTTCACCTGATGATAACAAATTAGAATCAACCTAATTGTATAAGTATGGCCTTAGGGGGAAAATTGGATGAGCACAAGAGAATATATCCAGTCCTTGATTATGTGGAGTAAGCTCCAGTGAGCTTAGGTATGATATTTGTAGACATCACGAAACTTATATCTAAAAGTGCAATATCGAACGATGCATATTTTGTGATCGCGAGATTTGTGATCAACTGGAAAGTACTGGGTAATACGCGTTTTACACTTAACAATGTATAAAGCACCTGATGGTTACCTATTTCTTTACCATTTGATGAGTATAGACCTAAGGAGATTAGAGAAAAGAGAGAATCAGAATATCTAGCAACTACATTATGTGATTGATTGAAGCGAAAACTCAAAATTCAACATGTAAAAGGTATTTACATCATCTACTCATACAAAAGCTATGGATGCACCTTTGATATATGATTTTGTAGATCAACCTAGATAAAATTTTAATAAATATTCATTCAAGTCTTTTGAAGATGACCCTAAAGGAGCATTTTCTCAGACATTGCACAACATTTTTCATGTAGAGGATATTAGGGCATACATTAATTGCAAGTATGATATACTAGTTGTTGATGAAATTTCTACTGAAATAGAATATATGAATGATAATGGAAAAATGAGGGGTGAATTCAAACACATTGACAACTTGAGCATCGTGAAGATATTGGATTTGTATGAATTCAATAAAGATGAATGGTTTAAAAACTTACTCAATAGAGTTCATGATCAGTTCATCTGGATAAGAGAGAAACCTATAAAGATATGTAGTCAATTGATTCATGAGATAACTAGGTTAGACAATGCTAGAGTTATCCCTGTGGATGAGAAGAACATAAAGAAACAATTTGAAACCCTAACACATTCAAAATGGGACAGACAAGCTATGACAGTGAATGATATTTTCTTACACGATGTCAAATTGATTGCAATGATACTTGGATACAAATTCTATTACAGTAGTAGACCTAAATCAGTATCTTCATGTGTTATCATGATGGCTTACAAGATGGTGAAAGAAAACACTACTTATAACCTATGCAAGGTTTTGGCACAACAATTTTTGGATAATGTTAAACTAATCAAGAAGGATAAATCTAAAATGTTTTGATTTGGCTCACTCTTAATGCATATGTATATCCACATTGAGCACAAGTTTCCATAAATGCACCCTAGTAGATGGAGAAAAGGAATACCTACTGGTATTCAGATATCTGAGAGCTACAAAAGATAAAATAACACATGGGTTGATGGTGAACTGTTTGACATGATCAATATTCTTTAGAGGAAAATGAAGAAAAGAGTCAGAATTCCTGAAGAGTTAGTTAAAAAATAAAAGGATACAATTTTTTTAATTGTTGAAACTAATTATGTATGTTTTGAGGCAATTATACCTAGGAAGAAATATTGTTACCCTATGGTCTATGAAGTTAGCTCAGAAGTTTTAACTATGCAGATTGAAACTGTGTTGGCATCTAAAGTAGATACATCTGAGGAGAGATGGGGCACCTATGAAGAAAAATCATCTAAAGTCAAAGAAGAGAAAACCAGAGGCATGATGAAATGAAAAGTAGATAACATTGTTGATGAATATGGAATTAAGGCAAGTTTGACTAAAGAAGAGTTGAGATAAGTAAAGAAGAAGATAGAAGAGAAATCTTCTAGGTTGGCAAGTAATGCCACTGCAGCCCTTCCACCTCCTGAAGTTGTGCTAGTAGCTATTCCACCTTCTACATTTATTGATGTAACCACCCCTTCACCACCACAAAAGACATCATAGGAAGAGGTTGTAAAGATTTTTCCTTGAGTAAACACTAGATGCACTAAACTTGATTCACCCCCTAAGGAATAGAGGTCTGAAGGAGAAGAGAAGAAAGATGAAAAAGAGACCACTAGTGATAGACAAGTGTGGAAGCCATAATTGAAGATGATTGAGAAGAGAGATATTGAGAAAGGGAAGCTTGTTTCAGTGAACAAGTACTATGACAGGTATGAGGAATCTGATAAACTTAAGATTGAAGACATTGTGGTAAATCATTTACTTGCTTTCAAGAAGAATCTACTAGAGTTAGAGGGAAGTATACTTGAGGAACTATATGGTAGACTAGAGATAAGGAAACAAATTTCACACATTGAAGATGAGACTATTACGAATCAAACTATTGAAAATATGTTACCAGTAGTTTCTATACAAGAGAGAGAAAGAATACTTAATGCACTGAAACCCTTATTGAGAACTAAGGAAAGATTTGTTAAAATTATGGAAAGAAAATATGAAGAAGTATTAGAGGAAACTCAAAAAGGCACTAGATCATATAATTATGAGTAATATTCCTAAGAACACTCCACCTCCTAAACTATTATGCCTACACCTATAGGAATTGATGAATATTCAACGACAACAGAGGTGAATGTTGAGAAGAGTGAAGATATCATGCAACCATATTTCTATGTTTCTGGTGTGCCTGTGACCCTTAACACTTCAATTTATGAGAAGGACCCATTTGCAGGAAATATTGACAATACAATTGAAGATGAAAAGGAAGAACATAAAGAGGAAGAACAAAAAGAGGAAGAACATAAGGTTGAATCTGAACAGAGAATTGAGATAGACACAACAAAATATGAAGAGGCAAGAGTTGAGGTAAAACATTAACCTGACACATCTACTACTCTATTGTTGGCAAGTATGGACAAAAATTTAAGTACTAATGTTGACAGTATGGATGAGGATGAGTTTATGAGACTATATTTCATCACATTCTCTAAAGCAAAGTAAAGATCTAAGAAGAAATGAGATACAAAGTCTAAGGTAATCACTAGGGCAGTCAATACTGTGAAAAACTCCTCCTAGTACCTATTGTATTTCAAGGAAAGGATGAAGAAGAGAATCTGAGGTTGACACTAGATGATTTTGCTAGTCACTATGAATCTTTAGTGAAGATTGCTAAAGAGAAGGCCGAGAAGAGTTATCTAGAGAAGAAGTTGAAGGAATTTTTCCAGTCTATTTCATGGGACTTGGGAATTCTGAGAGAAGCTACATTAAAGGCTAAAAGTTGTGTCACACATGGAAGGATACTATACAACCATTATATAAATCCTATCAGACATATTCAGAACATTGAAGATATTTTAACAAAGGAAACGGCTACACTGCATACAGTGATGGACATTTTTGAGACCTCCTCACAATCTATATTAGAGATGGACAGGGAAAGAAAAATGATTTATGACAAGATGAATGTATTGGATATTGAGAAAGGGAGAATCATGACAAGATTTGGTCTGTTTAAGAGTCTAATGACTCCTAAACTATAAATTCTTGAAGTTCATTTATCTGATATGGAGAAGACTACATAATCATTAACAAATTCAATGACCATAGATTTAAATGTAGTAGAGACATCATCCCATGCACTAAATGGACTAATTCATGTTAGTTAGTTGTTGATTGATTCATGGAGCACTGAAGTGAATATCATGGAAGACACCTTCTAGGATGTACTTAAACTGGTGAGCAAGCACTGAAATCCTACAATTTTGTAAATTATGGATGAACCTTTGTCATTTTTTTCAAAGGGGGAAAAGAGAAGAAAAATGAGTTAGAAGAAAATGATAAATAATATTAGGAAAGAAAAAAAAGAACAGTGAGTTGGGACACTTAGTCATTTTTTTCTAAGTGTTTCCATCAATGCCAAAGGGAGAGATTGTTGGAAAGTGATGATTTTAGTATGATATGAGACACTTATGGGTTTTCATTTATTGAAAAATATCTGGTATATTGATCGATTGGATCGAAGTACAGTTTTGGAGATACAGTCTTCAAAATGACTATGTACAGAAGCATAAATACAGAGTGTGACAATATTATTTTGGGTATCAAAGATTGAGTACAATGAGTTATGACTTGTGAGATTATTGGAAGATACTATGGATTATGTGTGACCTAAACCTAAGATCTATTTAGTTTTGGTGATGATTACAGTGATTTAGAGAGATTTGAAGACATGCAAAGACATAAGAACAACGTAACAAAGAAGTTGGACAATAGTGATGATTTAAGGAGTATTTTGTGGACTCATGACAAGCTAAGTTGGATTATGATTTTGGATAACCTATATTTTGGATATGTAAGAGCTCCAACTTTGTATTTTCTCTCTACATTATTTATTTTTGTATTGAGAGCCGACTATGTGATAATGATTAAGAGAGCCAACTTGATGTTGATATATATATATATATATATATATATATATATATATATATATATATATATATATATATGAAGAATTTTTGTAAAGTGAAGATATAAAAGAGTGAATATATATGTGTATGTAAGAATGCAAATGACAGATGCGAGAGCAGAGGTTGATAGAGATCATTGAAGAACTATGATTGGAACTATCTGAGCATTACAGATGCTTGTTTTGTTCATTACTATGAACACTTTCTAACATAAGTTTTTTTTGTAAGAGTCCTAAGCTCAGTTGGCCCCTAACAGGGTGTTGTATACCTTTAACAGGGTTGTTATTCCTTTAACAAGGAAATGTACTCTGTAATATTCAGCTCATAACAAGGCTAGGTCTCCTAATAGGGACACTATACTTTAGTGCATTCTTGTGGGTACCATCCCCACTAGGGTTTTCCCTTGCCCAGGGTTTCCTTGAAAACAAATAATGGTGTTATGAATTCTGTGTTATTTGTTTATGTTCTTTTCATTTAAGGAAACTTATGGTTTATTTGGAATTGGTTTAAGTTTAATGTAAAGTGTTGTAATAATTATTCAACCCCATTTTAGTATTACTTAATCCTAACAAGTTCTAGTTCTCAAATTTCTTCCATTTAGGCTCATCTAGCTTCTTCAAATCCCATTCTATAATTTGGGTGCTATCTGCTAGTGTCAACCCTTCCCACTGCACAAGATATCTATTCTAGTCACCTTGGCGAGTTTGAACAGTTTCCTTGTCTACAATTTGTGAAACCTTTTCCATTTTATTGATGGGGACATTGTGTGACCACTCCACCTCATCCTCAATTTCAATAGTGGCATCATCAACTTAGAAAGTATATAAATCAAAGATGTTAAACACAAGAGAAATATCAAGACCATTGGGGAGCTCTACCTCATAAGCATTATCATTAATCTTCTTCAGAATCTTGCAAGGACCAATATTATTATATTTCAATTTGTGATAAGTCCTAATAGAAAACCTCTCCTTGTGTACATAAGCCATCACTAGATCACCTGCACCAAAAAACTGATACCTTTTGGTAGCATCTGTAGAAGCTTTCTACCACTCATTGTTGTCATGTAACTTCTATCTTACATCTACCTACAACTGGAAGGGTTGTTCAATAAAGGCTTCCCCATCATCATTGGCTCTATCACCCAAGGGAATTTGCACCAAATCATGAACACCTTGAGGATTTCAACCATAAATAACTTGAAATGGTGACTTACCAGTTGACCTTTTCACAGAGTTGTTATAAGTAAATTCTTCCTGGGCTAATGCCAAATCCCATTGTTTGGGCTTCCCTCCAACAATGCATCGCAAAAAATTACCCAAACTTTGATTGACCACTTTTGTTTTCCCATTATTTTGTGGATGATAAGAACTACTAAACTGTAACTTTGTCCCCATCTTCTTCCATAAGGCCCTCCATAAATGACTCAAGAACTTAGTATCCAGATCAGAGGTGATTTTTTTTGGAACCCCATGCAATCTCACTATTTCAAAAAAGAATAACTCGAACACCCTAGTGGAATCACTAGTTTTCTTAAAAGCAATTAAATGAGCCATTTTTTACAATCTATCCACAACTACAAAGATAGACTCATTACCTCTCTATGTATCTGGTAGTCCCAATACAAAATCCATACTCAAGTATATCCATGGTCCTACTAGTACTGGCAATGGCATGTACAAACCAGTGTTCTGGGAGTTCCCTTTGGCTACTTGAAAAAATCTAAACCTTACCACAAACCTAGTGATATCTCTCTTCATCTTTGACTAGTAGTACTTATCTGCTACCAAGGCTATTGTTTTATCCTACCCAAAATGCCTAGCCATACCACTGCTATGAAATTATCTAATAATATATTCCTTCATTGAGCCTAAAGGAATGCACAACTATTTTCCCTTGAATAAATAACCATCTTGCATAAGATACTCACCTTGAATACTGTCTGTGTGCCCAGGTACTAGATTCTTCAACTGATCAACAACTTCCCAAAAGTCACTATCAGATTTATAAAAGTCCTTGATCGCGTCAAAGCCAACTAATTTTGTTTCCATGATGGTCAAAAGAACAACACACTTGCTCAAGGCATCTGCAACTTGATTCTGTTTCCCTGATTAATGCTTCAGAACAAAAGTAAACCCTTGGAGGAAAGAGACCCATTTTGCGTGTCTAGTGTTTAATTTATTTTGTGTGTTCAGGGAATTTAGAACAATATGGTCCATAAACAAAAAAAAAAAATTGGGTACTAGGTAATGCTTCCAATGTATCAAAGCTTATACAATTGCATGAAACTTTATATCATATGTGGAATATTTCATTCGCACATCATTTAGTTTTTCACTAAAAAAAGCAATGGGCTTACCTTCTTGGCTGAGTACAATACCAATGCCCACATGTGAGGCATCCCAGTCCACTTCAAAAACTTTATCAAAATCTTGTAAGAACAATAGAGGAGCTTTAGTGACCCTCTTCCTTAGATACTAGAAACTCTCTTTAGCCTCTTTAGTCTATGAAAACTCCCAATGCTTAGTGCAATCTCTCATAGGTACTACAATACTGCTAAAATTAGAAATGAACTTTCTATAGAAAGTAGCCAAGCTATGAAAAATTCTCACCTTAGTGATACTAGGTGGACTACGCCATTCAAGAATGGCTCAAACTTTCTCTGGATCCATCTTGATACTATCTGCAGAAATGAAAATCCCAGAAAAACTAGACTTGCTTATATGAACCTACACTTCTTCAAATTAGCATAGAGTTTCTCTCTTCTTAATACCCCAAATATGATCCTCAAGTGTTGCAGATGTTCTTCCCTTTCCTTACTAAAAATCAATATATCATCAAAATAAACTACTACAAACTTGCCAATGTAGGGATGCAACACAGTATTCATGAGTCTCATAAAATTGCTAGGTGCATTTGATAAACCAAAAGGTATAACCTTCCATTCATACAAACCATCCCTAGTTTTGAAAGCAGTTTTTCATTCATCCCTTTCTCGGATGCAGATCTGGTGGTACCCACTTCACATATCAACCTTAGTGAAATGTGTTGCTCCAGCAAGAATATCCATCATATCATCCCAATGAGGGATAGGAAAAAAATACCTGATGGTTATCCTATTGATTTCTCAAGTATATATGCATATCATCCATGTTCAATCCTTCTTTGGGGTTAGTAATGTTGGTACAACATAGGGGCTCATGCTTTCTTGCAGTAAAACTTTATGTATGAGCTCATTACCTATTTTTTCAATTCTGCATGTTGTGTCAGACTCTTTCTATAAGTCGTTTGATTGGGAAGAATTTATCCTGAAATAAGAATAATATGATGTCAGATATCTCATTTTGGGGGGATCCCATTACGTAGTTCCTTTGGAATGACACCTGGATACTCTTCCAACACCGTAGCTACTTCTGGTGGTATTTTCAAGTCCTCCTCTTTCCCTCCTTGCACTACTAATGCCTAACAACACCCTAGTACTTTCATATCCTTGACAAGTTCATTTTTAGATAACATACTTTTATTGGAAATAACTGAGAGGGGGGGGGGGGGGGAATNGGGGGGGGGGGGGGGGGGTGAATCAGTGGCCTCAATAATTTATCCTTAAACTTAACCACCAATTAGTAAACCTTATATTATTATGTCCCTACAAGATGCATGCCCATAAATACTTATAATAATTAACTGTCTATTAGTTTTCCTTCTCTGTCCTTATTTTCCTTAATTACCAATAGGAAATAAAACTATTTACTAAAATACAGCAAATATGCAGAGTATACCGATGAATCCAAAAATGCTTATGTGAAATGTAAAATAGTAAAGTAGTAAACCATACACACATAACACATGGATTTTTAATGTGGAAACTGTTGGTTGTATTCCCAGTTTTGGCTAGTTTCCCTAAAATTTTGTGGTCTTCTCTCTCTGATTTCGTGTTTAAAGAAGAAGTCTCTCAGTTCTTATACCTTTTCCCTGTCAAATTTTTTAGGTTTTCAAGTCTGAATCTATGAGAATGTGCAAAAACCTTGAAACCCTAGGTCTTTTTTGGTGTTCCAAATTGAAAAGAAACCCTAAAGTGTGTTTCGCTTATGTTTTTCTATTACTTTTTGATTCACTTAAGTCATGTGTTACATTCTGATCGCCTAGTCGCATAACTTGAATGGCATATTCCCTTTTTCTTCCAGACTTGGCGATTAGCTTGTGTTGCGTAGTCTCACTCAAAATTAGAATATTCCTTTGGTATTTCCAGACTTCATAATTTAATTTGTATCACGTAGTCACAGGATCAGTGAATAGGTCAACAGTATATGAAGGGACCCACAAATAGGTCGTGATGTCACAGGAAATTATTAGCAGCTAAGGGTTTGTCACAAGACATCATGATCTCTTTATGTTGCATAATCGCTAGATGGGTCTGAGGTTAAGTAAGTTGTGCAAATATTTATTTGCATGGTCTCTAGAAAGGATGCCAGTCAAGTGAAAGTTGCGGAGACTTTGCGACTAACCATATGCGATTTGAGGTAAAAGCACAGTCGGGTTGTCACCAGATTCAGGAGATGACTCAGCTTTCCATTATGTGATGTAGAAATAAATGATCAATGAGACATGTGTCAGAAGGTAAGTGGATTTCAAAGACTTATCGCATGGTCACCAAAAGCTAAGAATTTATTCAGTGACTATGAGACTAAATTAAGGGCTTCTGTTTGTCGCAAAGTCTTTGAAGATTTTAAGGGTATAATGGATTACTTGGCAATTTGGCGGGAGCCATAAGATGAAATGATCAAAAAATCCTATGGTGGTTGCAAATTCTGAGAATAAGAGAGTCCAAAAGGAAAAGTACTCATGACTTAGAGCTAAGGGTATATCGCGAAGTCGTCAGATGAAGTAAAGGGCAAAGTACCTGTCGCATTGTCTCAAAAGGTTTTGACACTTAACATTTGTATTTTGTGATCAGGTGACTAAGGGTAGTCGTGGAGTCTTGCAAAGGAAAGAAAACATTTAGCGACTGAGAGATAACCATGAAAGCTAAAAGTGACGGTTAGTCGCATAGTCTCCGAAAAGGATGTGAGTTAGTGCTAACCATTGGCGACTTTGATTTATTCATTGTCGCGTGATCGCCAGATGATAACTTTGGTTAACAAAGGTAAGGAAAGTTGTATAGTCATTATGTCTATAGAAAAATCATGGGTTAAAGACTGGGGTCAGCAACAGAGAAATTTTATGTAGTCGCATGGTCGCCTGATACCAAATATTAAGAAAAGGTGGTAGTATCTGATATGACAATGTGAGTCACTCATCGTCCAATGACAGGCTTAGATTTTGATTACTGTGCAAAAAGGGGTAGCTGAGATGTATGATAGTGAGCCAATCACATGAAGACATGTCATCTCATTTGAATTCTGTAAGGTTTTTCTGAGGATTCAGTTTTATGAATTTGATTTCCTGTCACGCTCATGGAACTACGGCTAGGTTTTCAATCAATTTTGCAGTATGTTGAATTAAAGACAGAATTGATGTTTTCCAAATTATGAGCCATGTACTTGGAACGGTTACTATAAGGGGCTGATTGTGTATTCATTTTCATTCATCTTGATTTCAGAATTTCAAAATGAAGAAGAGCTAAATATTCTGAAAGAGAGAAAAATCAGAGAATTGCAGAGTTTTTGGTTGCTTAAAAGTCATTATTTCCCAAGAATTGTGCACAGGGGAGTAAGTGAATCTCAGAGATAGATTTGTTTCAGTATCGGTAAAGAAGAAGAGATTCAAGCATAGTAAACATGAGTAGAGTGGTCAATGTAGCTTTGACCAGTGGTGGAAGTGAAAAGGTAGAAGGGGAGGCAAAGGGAAAACCAAATTATTCTGATGAATTCCTCAGATTGCTTCCTGGTTCAACTCAGAAAAAAATAGCAAATGCTAATGTGCTCATGGATAATTATCATGATATACGAGATGCTGACACTCTGGGAACAACAGGTTTTTCAGTTTTTACTTACTTTTACAAGAATTCTGATAAAGCTATCCCAGTTTCAAACCCTTGGACTTGTGGTTTAGCTAGATTAATTGTTCCTGATGTCTACATAGATGTAGATTTGTTCCTAGATCTTGCCAGCCATTATGATGTTTTGTCCAAAACAATTAAAATGAATGATGGCACTGCCCTACTGATCCTTAATAGAAATTCATTCATGCAAGCTTTTGGCTTATATAGCACTATGTCTACCAGAATTGACATGAAAAAGCAGGAACAAAGATATAATTTAAAGCCTAGTATTGCTAGAGGACAGTTGCAGAAACATATGCTGAAGGAGGTGAGAAAGTATTTAGATCCTATGTCTGGGACAAACCCATATTACTATAAAGATTTACACTTCTACATTAAGTATATTGCCTATTCCCTAAGTAGAGTGCTAGGGATAGATGGGGAAGCAGAGAAGATCAATGCTGGCATTTTGATGATGGTGCTGGATCTACAAGAGGTGCATTCTAACACTAGTTATGATTACATACAACATATCATTGATCAGATGCATGAGGGTTTCATTGAAAATCAGAAGAAGATGAAGGATCCAAAGGAGAAGGAGCCCAAGTTCTTACACTATTCCATCCTCATGCATCTCCTGTTGCACTTTAATTTTGTAATCATGGATGTGAGTAATTTGGCCCCTCAGAGGTTTTACCAGGAAGGACCTAATCCTATCCAATTTTGGGTGAGGGTTTGGAATTACA
>MU225095.1:2355056-2381505 GCA_018584345.1 Thuja plicata
CCCTCAGAGGTTTTACCAGGAAGGACCTAATCCTATCCAATTTTGGGTGAGGGTTTGGAATTACACGTCTAAGGACTTTGATTATTGTGCTTTCCAGAATTGGATTGTATATCCAATAATACAAAGTGTGGGCATCAGCAGGACAAGGGTCCCAATAAAGATTATGCAATTGCTAAGGCCATGTGACTACACTGATAAGTGGGAGGGAAAACATAATTGGGTTGATTTATTCTTGGAAGAAAATTATACTATCATCAGGGTATATGGGTGTATTCACCCACCTCATCTCTTACCTTACTATGTACCAGCAAGAGTGGCTGCAATGGAGTTTATATGGTAGCTATTGTTAATAGACAATGAGCATTTTGCACCACACAAGAAGGGGAATTTGACCCCTAGATAGTTCATAATTTTTAATTTTACAATTGGTAAATGTGCTATTGATGCAGTGGGCCAGTGGTTGGAAGGGTGCAGAATGGGGGTAGCTCCTTATAGATATATTGACCCAGAAGGTTTCATGGCAGGGGTGAGAAAATTGTATACTCCTAAAATCCCTAATACCAATGTACATTGTGAATGCATAGAGGAAGATGCAACAAGGAAAATTTTGGATGAAGATGAGATTCAGACAAGAAGAATAAGGATTCAGGAGCTGCTAAATCTTGAAAGACAAATCAAGAGAAACGGGATGGCTTTTGGGGGTTTTTACCCTGATCTCCCATATTTTGATAAGATTAAGGCCATGATAGACAATTATTATGTTCTTACTGAACAACTTGAGTCTATTCTTGACAAGAAAGGTGCCCAAGGGCCGGATCACTCAGAGTCCGAATATGATAGTAGTAGTGACAGTGATTATGCATGTCCTACTAGATATGTTCCACCATAGAAAAAATATTGCTAAAGTGCCATAGCTGCAGGGAACAGAGGGCCACATTATTTATTTGACAGTGGTGACACAACCTAATGACATGGAAGAGCCTACTACTAAGAGGCAGAAAGTAGAAATAGGTCAACCTTCAGTTGAGGTGAAAGATAAGAAAAGGGATAAGGCTAAAGCCCTAGTACCTAGGAATAGGTTATATGATCATAACCTAAGGAAATCAATTAGGGAAGGCAAGAAGAAACAACCTAATTTGGAGGAGAAGGTTGAATTTCCTCTTAAGGCCCGTGTTGATGAAAGATTGATCCATCAACAACAATTTTTGAATGATGACAACTTTGTCAAAACTGAGGAGTTTAAAGACTTTTTAAGATGGTACAAGAAGGAGCAGATAAGAGCTCAATTGACAATTGATGGTAAGGAGACAATAAAAAATGAGGCTTTAGTGGCTCTGTAGTCTTTTGCTCCTAAAAGTGAGGACATTTCACCTAAGGAGGCCAGGAATTTAGTGTTAGGTAGTGGTATATTATTGGCTGAGGGATGGGATTTGGCATCTACCTTCATAATAGACCAGATAAGAAAACAACCAGATCTTAAAATGGTCAGTGAAGTTCAGATGAGAGATGTAATCAAAGGATTTGGGTATAGCCCAAAGTCTCAAGCTTTTGCAATGTGGAGCCTATGCACAAAGGATCAAAAGCCCCAAGTGGTGAACATCCAAGAGAATATGTTTGGTAGTCAGATGGTATGGACAATGCAAAATACAGGGGATTTGGAAATATCCCAAATCATGACACACTGGGATCACTTAAATGAGGACAAAACTAAATAGTTGTCTAATAAGTGTAGCACATTGTTAGAAGAGACAAGTGCATTGGCTAAAGATCGAGAGATGTGCCATATAAAAATGCACCAGCAAGATCTGGTGATAAAAAGATTGATGAAAGAATTGGAAGAGAAGCCTGAGGTGATGTATGTGCCTATACAACCACAACCTCTACAAATTGAGGACAAGGAAAAATCAGAACAGGTGGTTGAAGAAAAGGTTGAGGGAGAAAAATGAAATGAAATTGCTTTGAGAGCATTAAGAGGTGTTTTACAACATAGAATTGAAATCCTGAAGGATAAGACTAATGTTGTACTTAATGCCTATAATAAGTTGCCAGCTTTGCATACAGAAGTGATGGGGCATCTAGCTATCTTGAACCCCTATTTTACTAAATGGTCTACCAGGGTACAATTGTCTGAAAAACTAGCATCTTTGCAAACCCTAAGATCAGATTTTCCAGAGATAGTGACAGAAGTTGAAGATGAGATCAAAAGGGTCAATATTGCTCTCTCATTCTTTAAAGGCAAATTGAATTAAATAGAGGTTAAATTAAGCCTCTTTTCTGATGACTTTAATAGATTTGTTCCTTCCTTAAGGGGAGATAATGATCAAGTAAAGGCCTTAGATGCCTGGAGGAATGAATTTGACAGAAAAATACCTAGTGATGAGGCATTTATTATGGGGACAGATGTGGATATAGAAGGATTCAATAAGATATTGGATGAAGCTTTCAATGCAGGAACTGACATCAACAAGTTTCTAGTAGATGTTAAGAACATCACTGATGTTAGATGGGATAGGAAAAAGGTACAAATACAGAGTACTCAAGACTTCAAATGGCCATCAAATGATGAAGTGAAAGCATGGGAATTGATGACCACGCCCAAGAGAAAGAAGCCATCAGTTGAAGAAGAACTCTTGGATGATGAGTAAGGGTGAATACTTGGTGCCTCACTATTGAAGATAAAAAGGTTAGTTATTGCAAAAGGAAATTGTAGGTGAGTATGTAAGCACGGTCATCCAAACTTGACATAAATAATACCAGCTACTATGTATAAAAATCTGAATGAAGTCGCCAGATCGGGAGAAGAACAAAGAATATTTGTTTTCATCTTTTGACTTGCTTGTTCCACCGCTTCTTCTCTCTCTTTCTCTTTTGTCTCTTCTATAGTTTTAGGGTTAGGTTTTCTGAGACCATTCGAAGCTTGTAGCATCCTTTTGAAAAGGATTCCAAGATGGTTGAAGACCTATATATATAGAAGAGAGTTGTATCTTTAAGAGAGATGAAATATATTGTAAAATCAGTCTTTCTAAATTTGTGTCTGTGTTTTCAAGCTTCAAAGCTTTTTCATGTATGAAAGAAGGATTACATCAATAAAATACGGTGCAATTTTCTTCTCTATGTTTGTCTCTTTATTTCCTGTGTGTGCTTTTTTATGCTTAAGGTTGTAAGGAAGTCTGAAGCATTTTGGTTACAAGGTAACTACCTAATTACTTACAATTTTCTTTCATGTAAAGAACTAAGTTTTGTGAGTGGTTTTGGGAAGCATATCAGTATTTAAAGATTTGATACAGTATTTTAGAGGTAACTAGATAATTTGTAAGGCAACTTATCCGAATTGCATGTAGGTTGTAAGGCAGCTTACAGTATTTTGTTTTTGTGAGACTTTAAGTTTTTTGACTCTGTAACCCAAAGGATAAGCACTGATCTAGGTCTTGGTCTGATAATCTATCATCATCCAAGTTTTCAAAACTATTCAAAATCATTTCAATTAAAACACATCTATTACTAAAACAAATAAGTTGAACTCATTAAGGACTTATATCAGTAGGATATTGTCCATTTTGTTGATTTTTTAGAGAGTGAATCATTAGGTTATCCCTCCTAAAAACAAAAGGAAGAAGGATGCAAATCCTTGTCTCATTGGTTCATATTATCAAAACCATAGCCTGGTTTATAATACTCTATTTCAAATTAATCATTGCAATCTCTAGAGTATTCTATAAGTTGTTATAGTGAGGTTTTAGGTAGATAGCTAGTGAATGAAATAATCCACCAAATACATAGGCTGAAGTATCAGTATTTTTTAAAAGGTAATACCTGCCTGAGTCTGTGGAGCTCAAAAATGAGGAAGGATATTATCCAATCCTTAGCAATTAGCCTTTCTCTTGCCTAAAAGAGGTTGCATTCAAGTATACAAGGTATACTGTCATCATTAGGTAAGTGTTGCAAGAAAAAGTGCTAACAAAAACCATGTTAAGGGAAAAACCACTGGGACTGGTACCCCAAATTTTCACTCTTCTAAAGTGAGCCCTATTAAGAGCCAACCCTATTAAAGGTTACAAACACACTGTTAGGTGTGACCTTGTTAGAGGATTTTACACATATAGGTTGTCACTTAGTATCAGGCAACTCAATTTGCTACCATCCTTGAATAAACCTCCTTCTTGGACTGTCAATATACTTTAGGAAAATCTAGTGCTACTTTCATGAATCAACCTTTTTGGCACTCCTTGGGCTGTACCTCAATATATAGAAGACTGTTAAGTCCTGCTCTGTTAAGAAACTTGATGCTTCAATGGTTAAACTAAAACAAAATGACCTATTTCTAATGCAACTTGAATTACAAATTTTCAAATCTATTTAAGTACATTACCTCTCTAATCAATGTATCAATTCAATTCTTTGTGCTCCACACTTTCTGCTTTGTGATGTTGTGCTCACTATTTGTCGGTGTCTATAGAATTTCTTTAGCTCTCCTTCATCTTGATTGATCAATACTGCATGAAGTAGTTCTTCATTAGTATCTCTTCAGCATCCTCTTTCTATTCACTCCCCTTTCCCCTTTTTATTTATTGCATTCAGAAATGAATTATGCTTGTATCTTATATAGACATGATATTCACCATTTCTTGATTCTTGATTCTTGGTGTGATAAACAATCCAGCCAATTTGATTTAAAGTTTAACTCCTGATTTATCTCATATTTATCTTCTTTCTGACTGTATAAATATTATTTAATTCAATCACTTAACTCTGGTTGAATAAAACAAAGAAAACAACCAGTTAAGTCTATCTTTAAGCTTTGCCAGCTAGATATTTTGTCATTTTTTGAACTCTCTATTCTATCATCTAACTCTTCAGTTAGTTTTCAGTGACAACTGTGAGTTTCGTCGGTGTGACTCTAGTCTTCTTTGGGATCTCCATCTGTCGGGCATCATTGGATTTTACTCTGTCAAGAAACACTATTTTCAGCTCATCAGGCATCCTGTGGTTTTACTTCATCGGGAAACACTGTCTTCTGCTCATCGGGTATCACTGTGACTTTGGTTCTTTTCTTTTACCGATGGTGTGCACTCTGTCAGTGTTATCTATCACTTAGTGAATACTTGACTTTTATGCATTGCTGAAAGCATAACCTTGTTCCATTGATTCTTTGAAGTCTTTGGCATTATGTACATAATCATACAGATGATATCAAGTTGACATCAATGACAATACAAACCATTAACTGATTTAATGTCTTGCATTATCTTCAACTTAACATTATCAAAGATTCAATCAGTTACATGTCATAAATATCTCCCTTTAGCATTAATGGAAACATACTATATTATCACACTATACTATTTCTAATAGAATATGAAATACAATTGTTGAGATCATCAAACTACCAATCAGTTTGTTTTTGATGACCGATAAAAATGTTTGACCATTGGTAAGCTCTATTATAGCTTAGATTTTATTCTTGCAGTTCTCTGTCTTTCTACTTCTGATGTGTTGAGTTCTCTTCTTGTGTCAATTTTTCTATTTGACTGTTCTTTTTCTTTGATGTCTCTATCTTTTGTTAGTAACTCTCCCTTTGTATACGATTCCTTCATACAAATTCTCTTCCTATGGATATGATCTCTCCCTGTTGGAGTAATCTGATAATGGATAATAGTGATAATATGGATACTTTCTTTCTCTCCCTTTGACAACAATGCCAAATAAATAGCTTTACAGATATCTGACATTAATGTCAATTATTTTTTTTCATCCATAATATATTCCTTGAATTTCCCTTATCTATCAGCAATACAAAAATATGTTTTAGTGCTCAGTTCTGATATGTATATATATACCTGTTGTATATAGATTTAGCTTTGAAGTTCTTCTCTTTTCCTCCATCAACATGACTTTTATTTTGGTAATATTTAGGCTAATGCAACCTTCAGTCTTCTATTGACTGGTAGACATGGGTTTGACCCCTAGTCTCTTTCTCAAGTACTCAAATGTATCCTTGGGCAGTGGCTTGGTGAAGATATCATCCAATTGTTCTTTTGATTGCACATACTCAAGTATCACCTCTTTTTCTTGAACTTGTTCTCTTAAGTAATGATACTTGATGGCAATGTATTTAGTCTTTGCATGCATGACTGGATTCTTGAAGATATTTATTGCACTGGTGTTATCACAATAGATAGTTATTGGTTCTAAGATATTCATATGCATACCTTCCAGCAACTGTTTGATCCATGCAATGTTTGAGCAATTTGTAGCAGCAACAACATACTCTACTTCTGCAGTTGACTGAGAGATGCATCCCTATTTCTTTCTAATCCATATGAAAAGTCTGTCACCCATAAATAATGCTCCTCTAGTTGTGCTCTTTTCATCATCAAGATTTCTAGCCCAATCAGCGTCGGCAAACACCTTAAGTTCAAAATTGTCATCTCTTCTATACCATAAGCCAAATTCCTCAGTATTCTTCAGATATCTTAAAATTCTTTTCACAACAGTCATATGTGATTCCCTGGGGTTAGCAAAAAATCTAGCTACAATTCCTACTGCATGTGCAATATCGGGTCTAGTGTGTACTGTTGGGACTAAAAAAAAGTAAGGGTTTTTGAAGTACCATATTGAAATTTTGCATTTTGACCCCCTAAAGTGCTTTTTGAGCCTATTTGCCATAATGAAATTCTGAGGTCTACGATGCATGTAAGGTACTCATCACTCTTGTTTAGGCATATGAAGACATATCAGTTCATTAGTTTCAAGTTTTGAGTTATTTCATGATGTCTTGTTTTGAACACATGTCAAAATCAGCATTTCTGCCCAAGTGTCAATTTGTTGTAACAGGCCCAGTTCGCATTTGAATATCTTGTGTCCTGTTGAGTGTCATGGCCTACCACTTTGGAGATGTTTAGTATGCATATCAAAGAATCTATGTTTCAAATCCAAAGTCATTTTGATATGTTTTGACTAGTTTTCAAACCCCTCAAAGTTGGTAGTTTACTGTTGTCATGCATTGTGTAATTGATCAGAATTCTGAGTAGCCCTGTTTGATTGACTGTAACTTTTGACTAGTAGTGACCTAATTGAAAAAATCCCTTTTTTACTCAATTATAGAGGTAAAATATTTCTTAATCCTCCGTCTTCAGGTGATGACAAGTCCATTTGGTCAGTTTGCTAAGCCCATTCCATTTGCAGTTTCTATCAATTTGCTAAACTGTCAAATGTAGATTTCTGAATGACCTACTTTGAGATCTTACAATTTTACACCCAGTTGAATGGAATGGATAATTGAATGCTCCCTTGTATTATAGGCATGGAAATGTGCTATCCTGATGATTTTTAGGCCATGATGAATCTGTTTGTCAAATTTGCCAATCCGCTTCCGTTTGCAGTTTCTAACAATTTGATGTAGATCAGTTGCACTGTTTGGTCAGAGGCCTTGTTTGCAAGGTTATATCTTGAGTACTTTGATTGGTCACATCAGGAAAATGGTTTCCCTAACTTATAGGAAAAATTTACTACAAGTTTTCCAGGTCTCAGATCTTGAGGGTTTTGTTTGCCCACTTTTCAAGTTTCTTTCCATTTGCAGAAATCGGTATTTCTTATGTTTTCTACTTTCTGCATTTTCAAGTGGCTATTTTCGAGGGGTCACCAAATGTGCCTGGATAATTTTCAAGATCCGCCCTTCTAGATTTGTATTCTCTATATAGCACACTTCCAATATCTAGAAGCTCAAATTCTCAGGAGATTCTTTGACATGTTTTCAAAGCCGAAACCAAATGCAGTTCATTGCTCTTGGATAGGGTAATTTGCAGACTTGTTGTAAAGAAGCGACTTTGGTGATTAAAATATTTTCACCTGTTTGGTTCCATCAGATGTGACTTTGTGGGATGGAAGAATGTCAATCATAGGATGTGTATGCCCACCGCTATGTCCCGGTCACTGGATCTTGTCAGTTTTTAAAGGCAGCCCCAAAGGCCAGTTGCCATTAATGTGATCATTTTGCCAAAGGATAAAAGTTGAATGATTTTGATCATTACTCAACACTTTATAGTCTGGCTTCACTGAAAAATATGTTGTGACTTACAAGAAGGATAAATTTCTCTCCACTTGGAAGCCAGAGACAGGATGCAACTTCAGGTTCCCCTGAACTTTACTTTTTACCCACCAATTAGTGAATTGATTACTTTCAAGGATTATACTTCAAGTTATCTCCTTTCATCTGCTATGCGCCATATTTTGAGTCACGAGTTTGAGAAGAAGACAATGATGTGTGATTTCCATGTTAGAAATGATCGAGCAAATGCAGTAGTTACCTTTCTATAAGAAGTTTTTGTTACTGAAACATTCGAAGTACATGTAGAGAAATGCAATGATAATCTTTCTACAGTAGAAAAGTATGAAAGTATTTGGTCCCTAAAATTGAAAGAAATAAAACTCAGTGGGAAATCATTTTGATTCCAAGTCCAAACTGGCAGGAATAGTAAGGAAGCCAGTGCAGGGGGAAGTTTTGAACTTTCGAATAGTGTGATTGGCAGTTCAAAGTGCCAAGTGCAAATAACACCCTATGGAAAGAAACTTTCAAGCAATGCAATTGGCAGATGTAAAGCCAAATTCAACAACCTTGCTAGTGTTTTCCTTCCATTCACCAAGGAGATATTAATGCAACACATTGAGAGTGGCTATGTACAATGGGTGAAAGACATTTAAAGTCATGTAAAAAACTTGGTTTGATCATGATGGTCTGCATAGCAACATGGGGATTTACTAAACAATAGACTCTCAAGCTAATGAAATCACCGGTGAAAAGCCCAATTCAACAACTTTGCTAGCATCTTCCCTACTTGTTCTAAAAAGGAAGCTTTGGGAAAACAAGCAAGACACATGAACTGTTTGACAGAATGCCTCAAAGAGATGCCCTCTCATGGTGCAATGACTGCAGGGTATGCCAAAAATAGATTTGTTTGTAAGGCTATAGAAACTTTCAAGATAATGCAATCTACTGAATGTAAAGTCAAATTTCACAACCTTTGTCGACATTACTCCCTGCCTGTTGCCCGCATACTCCCTGCCTGCAAAACGTGGAAGAACAAACAAGACACGTGAACTATTTTCTAGGATGCACTCAAAATAGATTTGATAAGGCTTTAGTAACTTTCAACATAATGCAAATCGCAGGTGTAAAGCTAATTTCATAACTCACGCCATGGCAGGGAGCCCAAGCACAGTATTTCTACAGCACTGTCCTACCAAATCAAAATGGGAACTGCAAAATGTTTGAGGGAAATGAGTTGAGATTGGTGCTAAGGAGGAAAGGGCTGCCAATGTAGCACATAGACTGGAGTCCACATGATCGATAGAGGAATGCTGCCAGCTCAACACTCATGCAAACATCTTTACTAAGACAGACAACAATTACCATTGCCAGATGTTGCACGGTTTTATATAGAAGACTTTCAAAGTTTGCTAAACTCAATGCACAGTTTGTAATATGAATTGGAGGCATGAATGAAGGAGGAAATGGGATTGTCTTTCTTTCAAAGCTCTAGCAAGTGCAAAGTAAGAAGAAGCTAGTCCTGCGCAGGATTTTCAAGGAGATTAATGGAGTTTCAAAACTGTCATTTTAAATATAGAACATTGCAAATGTGAGAATTTCCCATCATGTCTGCATTTTAATAGGGAGGAGACTGCTCTATTTCAAATGTGTTTGATTAGTGTAATAGAAAAAAGCCAGCGCAGATGCCAGAGGGAGGCTGCGAGCACATGGAGATAGCAAGTTGCAAGTCCAAGACATGAAGAAAATCGAGCACTTCCAGGCATTTTTGTGCACAGGCAATAAAAATGAGATATCCCACATGCATAGTGAATGGGAGTTTTGTGAGGTTTTTATACTACAACACTTTGCATTAGATTTGAAGTAAGAGCTAAGGCTCTTTGGTCGGCCTCTTGACTGGCTGGAAGTCTTAGTACATATGGTAGGCCCCACCCTAATTTTGGTCGAAAATACACATAAAGTTTAAAAAAATTCAACAGAACCATTGGTCCATGTGGCACAAATGACAAGTGGTGCCTAGTGGTTCAGTTAGCAAATCAGAGGATGGCACGTGGCACCCAGTAGGCACCAAGTGGCACAAGTCAAATGTAGTTCAAAGGCACCAATAATAAATTGACACGTGGCACCAAGTGGACCTACGGACCAATCAAAGGGTGACACTTGGCGCATTCTGGTGAGATGTGCAAATTTCATAATATTTTTATTTTGAAATTCTTTCAACAAATGGGTTATCCAGTGTGCAAGTTCTAGGAAAATCAATGGTTTTCTTAATGGCTTAATGGAAAGATGCACACTATCTAACCATTAAGCCATTAACCCCTTGCGACAAGTGTCACATGCTGGTGCATTGTGAGAAAATAATTAATTAATGGAAATATTCAATTAAATTCATCACAAAAAGCAAAGGGTTAACTAGTGAGCAACTTCAAAAGGATCTAAGGGCTCGCTTAATGGCTTAATAGAAAGATGCACACCATCTAACCATTAAGCCATTAAGCCTTGATGAAAAGTGTCATAAGCTTATTAAATCTGAGTGAAATAAGGATAAAAAGGTAAAGTATGCATATTTTAAATAAAATATTTCAATTCAATAGTTTGACTAATGAAAAAGGCACAAATATGTTGAAATTAATCTGGAAATGTGCAGGAGAAGGCAAACTCTTTTTAATGGTTCAGGGGGCAAATTTTATCCAAAATACCAAGTATCATATATCGCCGGAAAGGTCTTGGAAAGAGGATTCTGATTTTGCAGACCATTTTAATCTAGATCAAATTTGATTCTTTTAGTTTTAGTTATAAGAAGTTGCAGATATTTTTGAGGAGCAGACAGGTGTCGGTGAAGGAAATGGTGTTTCAATTTCTCCTATATCTTTCTTTTTTCCTGATTGTAATAGAGGATGGTGAATTCATAGCTGCATAGAAGACTTAAAATTATGGTTTAATTTTGGAATCTTTGGTCTTTTTGAATGTTTTGAAGTAGAATGACATTAATGAAATACAGTGGAATCTCCAGTTTCATATATGTGATGTCTTTTTGTATTTTTATTCCTGCTTTTGTATGTTTGGTTTGTAAGGCATTCTAAACATGCTGGTTATAAGGTAACCATGCAGCTACTTATGAGCTTCCTTCAAGGAAGGATTCAGTCTTGTGAGTAATTTTAGAGGGTAGGGTATTAGTATGAAAATCTGATAGACAGATGTGAAAGTGAAAAGATAGTTTGTAAGGCACTCTATTTGGGATCTTGTATGTGTTCTTATTAATTAGTTTTCTGTGGATTTATCTCTCATTGGACTCTTTGCCTAGGATTAGGCACTGGTCTAAATTTTGATAAGCAGTTCTCATCATCAATTTTAAATCAAATTAAATCTTTACATTTCTGTTTCTGAGGGAATTCATGTTTGATTGTATTCAAAGGATGCAATTCATCTTGTTTATTCCTTGAAGAGTGAATCATAAGGTTAGCCTTCCTAAGTCTAGGGACTTTAAAAATAAGAAGGATGAATGTCCTTAATCCATTGTAAGGTTTACTGTTAAGCAGTGAGTCTGAAGATAGGTACACTCGCCTGGGTCTTTGGAGCCCGAAGTGAAGAAGGATTTTCATCCTTGTAAATTAGCCTTGTTCATGTATGAATATGAGTTGGGAATAGAGGGTCAGACACTTATTGTTGTTTTAATTGATTCTTACAGGAAAAAGAGCTAACAAAATGGTGACTCTACTGGGGATAAAGTTATTTAAAGATCATAGTTGAAAGGTATCCCAGAATCTGGTTGCAAACAAGTACTCATAATTACTAGAGATTCAGTTTGCCCATCTAAGCCGCCTAACAAAATTGTGACTCTACTGGGGATGAGCAGTGAAAAGATCTTGTTAAAGAAATCAGTAAATTTGAGGTGTGTTTAAGATAAATCAGATTTCAAGTGGGTTTTCCCATCTGCGTCGCACTAACAAAATGGTGACTCTGCTAGGGAGTTAAAAGTTTTATTCATGAACTCTAGTTTTAAAAAGTTGAATACCAAAGTACCCCAGTAATTGTAATCTGTCAAAGAAGTGAAGTTTAAAAGCTCAAAGGAGTTAATCATTTGTTGCTTCATTTCTGGACTAGATTGTAAATCCTAATCCCATACATGTTATGGGTGGCGACTCTGTTTGAATTTCTAGAATCCTGGTTATTTTGTGCCATTGTAATTTTTGATTATCAGTTGTGATTTGATGTTTAAGATCAACAAGTTTAAGATGTATGTTTCCTTGCTTTGCTAAATCAATACCAGAATCTGATTTCAAGAAAGAGTGTCAAGAAAAAGAATCTAAAATTTGTTCAGATCTTTGTGTGTGAATAGCCTAGAGGTGTTTTTATTCGCAGTGAAAAGAAGAAAAAGACTATGTGACTTTGCTGGTTAGAATGAACTTAGAATTGAGAAGAATTTGGCAAATAGCTGTTGCTGTTTGAAAGTTCTCTGCAAGGAGATGAAAACTCTACGAAGAAAGAACCTGATGAAGCTACACAAAAGGCTCTGAATCTGCAGTGTTTCAAGTCAAGAAGCAAAAGAGTAGCTGCTGCAAATTTTATCCAGGTAATCCTCTTATTTGTTGAAAAGAAAAGTCCCTTCATAGGTGAATGAGTCACTAAGAAAAGGGAAAGAGAACGAAAGTTTTGTCATATTTTTGGGTTGAGATTTTTCAGTTATTAAAATTAGAAATATGTTGTGGTTTCATGAAAGAAGTGATGGTTTTGAAATCAGATAGAAATATTTTTCAAGAATGGAATGTATTGTTGAATAAATAGTTCAATTGGAAATTCCAAATCTCATGGAGGGAGATATGTTTTCTAGATCTAAATTTCACAAGCAAGATCTTGAAATTGCTAGTAGAAAACTGAATATTGCATTAATAGATCAAACGATCCAAGAAAAGGCCCTATTGATATTGAGAGAAAGGGTAGGAGATGAAAAAGAGGAATCAACATATTCATTTTATCAAAGGTTTTCTAGTGTAGTTGATAAACTTATAGCTGATATTGACTTTCCAGAATTAGAGTGGGTGCAATTATTTCTAGAGCTTTGTGTGCTGGAATCGCTTGATTGGTCAGCATCTCTTAGAGAAGAGGCATCTGAACGTGTTAAAAGATGGATTGATGAAATTGAGAAATCTAAACTTGAAAGTGTAGATGATGTTGAATCTAGTTCTTATGAAGATGGTTTTGAATCTAGATCTTATAATGATGATGCTGAATCTTATTATGCTGATGATGAAGTAGATGAACATCAGATTAATGAAGACGAATCTTTAGTAAGTAATTTTTCCTTTTGGTCTGTAGATTTATCTTCTATTCAGCTGAATAATGCAGACTTCTTGTCTCAACTTAAGGAAGACTTTAATGAGCACCAAGAGAGTAATTATGACACAGATAGAAGTTGTTGTAGTGATTTTCTTGCACAAAAAGACATGAGCCACAAATTTTTAGTCCTTGTTTCAAATAAGGAAGATTGTTTTCAATCCATGTCATTAAAAGGGGGTGTCCAAGGAAGCATTTGTGAGGAATTTGTAGAAGACAGGGATAAAGAATTGTCAAATTTTAAAAATGGATGTGCATATGATGTCCCAACACCAACACCTTTTCATATAGCTGATTATTTTGATGAGCTCATTGAGGATTTTCTTTTAAAAAATGATAGGTATAGTTGTGCTTCTTCTCAAATTCATAACAATGATGATTGTTCAACTCATAATGATGCTGATTCAGAATGTTCCATCCTTGGTGATGGTTAAGGTTCAGAAATTGATGATGGGTTTAATGAAGTTTCTAACTCACTCTTTGATGAAGAAATAGATGTGAATCAGCCAATGCTTTTCTATCTTGATTTTGAAAAAGTTTCCCATGTATTTTCTAATCCCTTGTGTGAGGACATGGTTGAAAATTCAGTTGGTCTGAATGATATATCAGATTATGAAAACAAAAACTAGGGATCCAGGATGAAATGAATGATTCAGTTTCCTTTCACTCTAGTCAATCTTCCTGCAATGTTGATCTTTAAAATTATTATAGTCTGAAAATGAATGAATTTTTTCATGGTGAACTAAGTATGAAATCAGAGGTTATGGTTCATCATGCTTCTCCTAATTCTTTGCATGATACATATGAGGTTGAATATGAAAAGTTTTGCTTTGATATCCAGGCATGTGTTGGAGTGAACCAGTATGTTTTCAGCCATGAGAGTGAGCTGGAATGGTTATTGTTTCAGAAAGATAGTGATCTTCAAGGATGTGATGTTGTGATATCACATAGTGATCAACATATGCAGCGATTTAGTGCTTTTGCTTTTCCAAGTGAAGGTGAGTTTGCTGATTAATTTTTGTTTGACATGTTGAAGATTCAGGGCAGTACTTTTGATCAAATGAATGGATATAATAGCCTCAATTTACCTTGGATGTTTGGAGATGAAAATATTATGTTTTACAGAGGTAAGAGATGAATCCTATTTTGGGGCTTTGAGCCTTTGTAAATAAACTTCTTTTTTGTACAGTTTCTTTCTTTCCCTTTCAGTCGTGTGGTATGTTTCCTTTCAATCAAGAGGTTCCCTGTTTTTGGAGAAGTAAGTCTCAAAGGAGAAGAGAGAGAAAGTGGAAGTAGAAAGTCTGATGTTCTTTTTGGGTGGTCAGGTTTACCAAGAGATATGAATCCTTTGCATGCCGGCATGGGGCACGCGTCCATAGTCAGAGCCACTGTTGGGACTAAAAAAAAGTTGTAAGGGTTTTTAAAGTACCATCTTGAAATTTTGCATTTTGACCCCCTAAAGTGCTTTTTGAGCCTATTTGCCATGATGAAATTATGAGGTCTATGATGCATGTCAAGTACTCATCACTCTTATGTAGGAATATGAAGACATATCAGTTCATTAGTTTTGAGTTTTGAGTTATTTCCTGATGTCTTGTTTTGAGCACTCGTCAAAATCTCCATTTCTGCCCAAGTGTCAATTTGTTGTAACAGGCCCAGTTTGCATTTGAATATCTTGTGTCCTATTGAGTTTCATGGCATGCCACTTTGGAGATATTTAGTATGCAAATCAAAGAATCTATGTTTCAAAGCCCAAGTCATTTTGATATGTTTTGACTAGTTTTCAAACCCCTCAAAGTTGGTAGTTTATTGTTGTCATGCATTGTGTAATTGATAAGAATGCTGAGTAGCCCTGTTTGACTGACTGTAACTTTTGACGTAGTGACCTAATTGAAAAAATCCATTTTGTAATCCATTATAGAGATCAAATATTTCTTAATCCTCTGTCTTAAGGTCATGACAAGTCCATTTGGTCAGTTTGCTAAGCCCATGCCATTTGCAGTTTCTATCAATTTGCTAAACTGTCAAATGCAGATTTTTGAATTACCTACTTTGAGGTCTTACAATTTTACACCCGGTTGAATGGAATGGATAATTGAATGCTCCCTTGTATTCTAGGCATGGAAATGTGCTATCCTGATGATTTTTAGGCCATGATGAATCTATTTTTCAAATTTGCCAATCTGCTTCCGTTTGCAGTTTCTAACAATTTGATGCAGATCAGTTGCACTGTTTGGTCAGAGGCCCTGTTTGCGAGGTTATATCTTGAGTACTGTGATTGGTCAAATTAGGAAAATGGTTTCCTTGAATTATAGGCAAAATTTACTTCAAGTTTTCCAGGTCTCATATCTTGAGGGTTTTGTTTTCCCACTTTTCAAGTTTCTTTCCATTTGTAGAAATCGGTATTCCTTATGTTTTCTGCTTTCTGCATTTTCAAGTGGCTACTTCTGAGGGGACACCAAATGTGCCTGGATAATTGTCAAGAGCCTCCCTTCTATATTTGTATTCACCATATAGCATACTTCCAATAACTAGAGGCTCGAATTCTCAGGAGATCTTTTGACATGTTTTCAAAGCCGAAACCAAATGCAGTTCATTGCTCTTGGACAGGGTAATTTGCAGACTTGTTGTAAAGAAGCGACTTGGGAAATTAAAATATTTTCACCTATTTGGTTCCATCAGACGTGACTTTGCGGGATGGAAGAATGTCAATCATAGGATGTGTGTACCCACCGCTATGTCCCGGTCACTGGATCTTGTTAGTTTTTAAAGGCAGCCCCAAAGGCCAGTTGCCATTAATGTGATCATTTTGTTGAAGGATAAAAGTTGAATGATTTTGATCATTACTCAACACTTTATAGTCTGGCTTCACTGAAAAATATGTTGTGACTTACAAGAAGGATAAATTTCTCTCCACTTGGAAGCGAGAGACAGGATGCAACTTCAGGCTCCCTTGAACTTTACTTTTTACCCACCAATTAGTGAATTGATTACTTTCAAGGATTATACTTCAAGTCATTATCTCCTTTCATCTGGTATGTGCCATATTTTGAGTCACGATTTTGAGAAGAAGACAATGATGTGTGATTTCCATGTTAGAAATGATCGGGCAAATGCAGTAGTTACCTTGCTATAAGAAGTCTCTGTTACTTTAACATTCAAAGTACATGTAGAGAAATGCAATGATGATCTTTCTATAGTAGAGAAGTATCAAAGTATTTGGTCCCTAAAATTGAAAGAAATAAAACTCAGTGGGAAATCATTTTGATTCCAAGTCCAAACTACCAGTAATAGTAAGGAAGCTAGTGCAAGGGGAAGTTTTGAACTTTTGAATAGTGTGATTGGCAGTTCAAAGTGCCAAGTGTAAATAGTAGCCTCTGGAAAGAAACTTTCAAGAAATGCAATTAGCAGGTGTAAAACCAAATTCAACAACCTTGCCAGCATTTTCCTTCCATTCACCAAGGAGAGGTTAATGCAACACATTGAGAGTGGCTGTGTAGAATGGGTGAAAGACATTTAAAGTCATGTAAACCACTTGGTTTGATCATGCTGGTCTGCACAGCAACATGGGGATTTACTAAACAACAGAATCTCAAGCTAATGCAATCACCGGTGAAAAGCCCATCTCAACAACTTTGCCAGCATCTTCCCTGCCTGTTCTAAAATGGAAGCTTTGGGAATACAAGCAAGACACGTGAACTGTTTGACAGAATGCCTCAAAGAGATGCCCTCTCATGGTGTGATGACTGCAGGGTATGCTCAAAACAGATTTGTTTGCAAGGCTATAGAAACTTTCAAGCGAATGCACTCGGCTGAATGTAAAGCCAAATTTCACAACCTTTGTCAACATTACTCCCTGCTTGTTGCCCGCATATTCCCTGCCTGCAAAATGTGGAAGTACAAACAAGACACATGAACTATTTTCCAAGATGCACTCAAAATAGATTTGATAAGGCTTTAGTAACTTTCAACATAATGCAAATCGCAAGTGTAAATCCAATTTCATAACTCACACCATGGCAGGGAGCCCACGCATAGGATTTCTACAGCACTGTCCTCCCAAATCAAAAGGGGAACTGTAAAATGTTTGAGGGAAATGAGTTGAGACTAGTGCTAAGGAGGAAAGGGCTGCCAATGCAGCACATAGACTGGAGTCCACACAATGGATAGAGGAAGGCTACTAGCTCAACACTCATGCAAACATCTTTACTAAGACAGACAACAATTACCATTGCCAGATGTTGCTTGGTTTTAGACAGAAGACTTTTAAAGTTTTCTAAACTCAATGCACAGTTTGTAATATGAATTGGAGGCATGAATGAAGGAGGAAATCGGATTGTCTTTCTTTCAAAGCTCCAGCAACTGTAAAGTAAGAAGAAGCTAGTCCTGCGCAGGATTTTCAAGGAGATTAATGGAGTTTCAAAACTGTCATTTTAAATATAGAAAATTGCAAATGTGAGAATTTCCCATCATGTCTGCATTTTAATAGGGAGGAGACTGCTCTATTTCAAATTTATTTGATTAGTGTAATAGAAAAAAGCTAGTGTAGATGCTAGAGGGAGGCTGCCAGCACACGGAGATAGCAAGTTGCAAGTCCAAGACATGAAGAAAATCGAGCACTTCCAGGCATTTTTGTGCACAGGCAATAAACATCAGATATCCCACATGCATAGTGAATGGGAGTTTTGTGAGGTTTTTATACTACAACACTTTGCATTAGATTTGAAGTAAGAGCTAAGGCTCTTTGGTGGGCCTTTTGGCCAGTTGGAAGGCTCAGTACATGCGGTGGGCCCCACCCTAATTTTGGTCAAAAATACACATAAAGTTTAAAAAATTTCAACAGAACCATTGGTCCATGTGGCACAAATGACAAGTGGTGCCTAGTGGTTTAGTCAGCAAATCAGAGTAGGTGCCAAGTGGCACCCAGTAGGCGCCAAGTGGTGCAAGTCAAATGCAGTTCAGAGGCACCAATCAGATGGTGACACATGACACCAAGTGGACCTACGGACCATTCAGAGGCTGACACTTGGTGCATTCTGGTGAGATGTGCAAATTTCATAATATTTTTATTTTGAAATTCTTTCAACAAATGGGTTAACCAGTGTGCAAGTTCTAGGAAAATCAATGGTTTGCTTAATGGCTTAATGGAAAGATGCACGCTATCTAACCATTAAGCCATTAACCCCTTGCGACAAGTGTCACATGCTGGTGCATTGTGAGAAAATAATGAATTAATGGAAATATTCAATTAAATTCATCACAAAAAGCAAAGGGTTAACTAGTGAGAAGCTTCAAAAGGATGTAAGGGCTCGCTTAATGGCTTAATGGAAAGATGCACACCATCTAATCATTAAGCCATTAAGCCTTGATGATAAGTGTCACAAGCTTATTAAATTTGAGTGAAATAAGGATAAAAAGGTAAAGTATGCATATTTTAAATAAAATATTTCAATTCAATAGTTTGACTATTGAAAAAGGCACAAATATTTTGAAATTAATCTGGAAATGTGCACGAGAAGGTAAACACTTTTTAATGGTTCAGGGGGCAAATTTTATCCAAAATACTAAGTATCATATATCACTAGAAAGGTCTCAGAGTGAGGATTCTAATTTTGTAGACCATTTGAGTCCAGATCAAATTAGATTCTTGTAGTTTCAGTTAGAAGAATTTTGTAGATATTTTTGAGGAGCAGATAGGTGTCGGTGAAGGAAATGGTTTTTCAATTTCTCCTATATCTTTCTTTTTTCTTGATTATAATAGAGGATGGTGAATTCACAGCTGCATAGAAGACTTAAAATTATGGTTTAATTTTGGAAGCTTTGGTCTTTTTGAATGTTTTGAAGCAGAATGACATTAATGAAATACAGTGGAATCTCTAGTTTTAGATCTGTGATGTCTTTTTGTATTTTTATTCCTGCTTTTGTGTGTTTGGTTTGTAAGGCATTCTAAATATGTTGGTTATAAGGTAACCATGCAGTTACTTATGAGCTTCCTTCAAGGAAGGAGTCAGTCTTGTGAGTAATTCTAGAGGGTAGGGTATTAGTATGAAAATCTGATAGATAGATGTGAAAGTGAAAAGATAGTTTGTAAGGCACTCTATTTGGGATCTTGTATGTGTTCTTATTAATTAGTTTTCTGTGGATTTATGTCTCATTGGACTCTTTTCCTGGGATTAGGCACTGGTCTAAATTCTGATATGAAGGTCTCATCATCAATTTTAAATCAAATTAAATCTTTACATTTCTATTTCTGAGGGCATTCATGTTTGATTGTATTCAAAGGATGCAATTCATCTTGCTGATTCCTTGAAGAGTGAATCATAAGGTTAGCCTTCCTAAGTCCAAGGACTTTAAAAAGAAGAAGGATGAATGTCCTTAATCCATTGTAAGGTTTATTGTTAAGCAGTGAGTCTGAAGATAGGTACACCCACCTGGGTCTGTGGAGCCCGAAGTGAAGAAGGATTTTCATCCTTGTTAATTAGCCTTGTTCATGTATGAATCTGAGTTGGGAATAGAGGGTCAGGCACTTATTGTTGTTTTAATTGATTCCTACAAGAAAAAGAGCTAACAAAATGGTGACTCTACTGGGGATAAAGTTATTTAAAGATCATAGTTAAAAGGCATCCCAGAATCTAGTTGCAGACAAGTACTCATAATTACTAGAGATTTAGTTTTCCCGTTAGAGCCGCCTAACAAAATGGCGACTCTACTGGGGATGAGCAGTGAAAAGATCTTGTTAAATAAATTAGTAAATCTATGGTGTGTTTAAGATAAATCAGATTTCAAGTGGGTTTGCCCATCTGAGTCGCACTAACAAAATGGCGACTCTGCTGGGGAGTTAAAAGTTTTATTCAGGAACTCTGGTTTTAAAAATTTGAATAACAAAGTACCCCAGTAATTGTAATCTGTCGGAGAAGTGAAGTTTAAAAGATCAATGGAGCTAATCATTTGTTGCTTCATTTCTGGACCAGATTGTAAATCCTAATCCCATACATGTTATGGGTGGCGACTCTGTTTGAATTTCTAGAATCCTGGTTGTTTTGTGCCATTGTAATTTGTGATTATCAGTTGTGATTTGATGTTTAAGATCATCAAGTTTAAGATGTATGTTTCCTTTCTTTGTTGAATCAATACTAGAATCTGATTTCAAGAAAGAGTGTCATGAAAAAGAATCTAAAATTTGTTCAAATCTTTGTGTGTGAATAGCTTGGAGGTGTTTTTATTTGCAACGAAATGAAGAAAAAGAGTGTGTGACTTTGCTGGTTAGAATGAACTCAAAATTGAAAAGAATTTGGCAAATAGTTGTTGCTGTTTGAAAGTTCTCCTCTGCAAGGAGATGGCGACTCTATGAAGAAAGAACCCGATGAAGCTACACAAAAGGCTCTAAATCCACAGTGTTTCAAGTCAAGAAGCAAAAGATTAGCTGATGCAAATTTTATCCAGGTAATCCTCTTATTTGTTGAAAAGAAAAGTCCCGTCATAAGTGAATGAGTCACTAAGAAAAGGGAAAGAGAATGAAAGTTTTGTCATATTTCTGGGTTGAGATTTTCAGTTATTAAAATCATAAATATGTTGTGGTCTCATGAAAGAAGTGATGGTTTTGAAATCAAACAGAAATATTTTTCAAGAATGGAATGTATTGTTGAATAAATAGTTCAATTGGAAATTCCAACTCTCATTGAGGGAGATATGTTTTCTAGATTTGAAATTCACAAGCAAGATCTTGAAATTGCTAGTAGAAAAGTGAATATTGCATTAATAGATCAAAAGATCCAAGAAAAGGCCCTATTGATATTGAGAGAAAGGGTAGGAGATAAAAAAAAAGGAATCAACATATTCATTTTATCAAAGGTTTTCTAGTGCAGTTGATAAGCTTATAGCTGATATTGACTTTCCAGAATTAGAGTGGGTGCAACTATTTCTAGAGCTTTGTGTGCCGGAATTTCTTGATTGATCATCATCTCTTAGAGAAGAGGCATCTGAACATGTTAAAAGATGGATTGATGAAATTGAGAAATCTAAACTTGAAAGTGTAGATGATGTTGAATCTAGTTCTTATGAAGATGGTGTTGAATCTAGATCTTATAATGATGATGCTGAATCTTATTATGCTGATGATGAAGTAGATGAACATCAGATTGATGAAGATGAATCTTTAGTAAGTAATTTTTCCTTTCAATCTATAGATTTGTCTTCTATTCAGCAAAATAATGCATACTTCTTGTCTCAACTTAAGGAAGACTTTAATGAGCACCAAGAGAGTGATTATGATGCAGACAGAAGTTGTTGCAGTGATTTTCTTGCACAAAAAGACATGAGCCACAAATTTTTAGTCCTTGTTTCAAATAAGGAAGATTGTTTTCAATCCATGTCATTAAATGGGGGTGTCCAAGGAAGCATTTGTGAGGAATTTGTAGAAGAAAGGGATAAAGAATTGTCAAATTTTAAAAATGGATGTGCATATGATGTCCCAACACCAACACCTTTTCATATAGCTGATTATTTTGATGAGATCATTGAGGATTTTATTTTAAAAAATGATAGCTATAGTTGTGCTTCTTCTCAAATTCATAACAATGATGATTATTCAACTCATAATGATGCTGATTCAGAATGTTCCATCCTTGGTGATGGTTAAGGTTCAGAAATTGATGATGGGTTTAATGAAGTTTCTAACTCAATCTTTGATGAAGAAATAGATGTGAATCAGCCAATGCTTTGCTATCCTGATTTTGAAAAAGTTTCCCATGTATTTTCTAATCCCTTGTGTGAGGACATGGTTGAAAATTCAGTTGGTCTAAATGATATATCAGATTATGAAAACAATAACTATGGGATCCAGGATGAAATGACTGATTCAGTTTCCTTTCACTCTAGTCAATCTTCCTGCAGTGTCGATCTTGAAAATTATTACAATCTGAAAATGAATGAAGTTTTTCATGGTGAACTAAGTATGAAATCAGAGGTTATGGTTCATCATGCTTCCCTTGATTCTTTGCATGATACATATGAGGTTGAATATGAAATTTTTTTCTTTGATATCCAGGCATGTGTTGGAGTGAACCGGTATGTTTCCAGCCATGAGAGTGAGTTGGAATGGTTATTGTTTCAGAAAGATAGTGATCTTCAAGGATGTGATGTTGTGATATCACATAGTGATCAACATATGCAGCGATTCAGTGCTTTTCTTTGCTGAGTGAAGGTGAGTTTGCTGATTACTTTTTGTTTGACATGTTGAAGATTCAGGGCAACACTTTTGATCAAATGAATGGATATAATAGCCTCAATTTACCTTGGATGTCTGGAGATGAAAATCATATGTTTGACAGAGGTAAGAGATGAATCCTATTTTGGGGATTTCAGCCTTTGTAAATAAACTTCTTGTTTGTACAGTTGCTTTCTTTCCCTTTCAGTTGTGTGGTGTGTTTCCTTTCAATAAAGAGGTTCCCTATTTTTGGAGAAGCAGGTCTCAAAGGAGAAGAGAGAGAAAGTGGAAGTAGAAAGTCTGATGTTCTTTTTGGGTGGTCTGCTATACCAAGAGATCTAAATCCTCTACATGCCCGCATGGGGAACGGGTCCACAGTCAGAGCCACTATTGCGACTAAAAAAAGCAGTAATGGTTTTTGAAGTACCATATTGAAATTTTGCATTTTTACCCCGTAAAGTGCTTTTTGAGCCTATTTTCCCTTATGAAATTTTGAGGACTACGATGCATGTCAAGTACTCATCACTCTTGTTTAGGCATATGAAGAAATCTCAATTCATTATTTTCAAGTTTTGAGTTATTTCGTGATGTCTTGTTTTGAGCACTTGTCAAAATCTACATTTCTGCCCAAGTGTCAATTTGTTGTAACAGGCCCAGTTCACATTTGAATATCTTGTGTCCTATTGAGTGTCATGGCCCACCACTTTGGGGATGTTTAATATGAATATCAAAGAATCTATGTTTAAAATCCTAAGTCATTTCAATATGTTTTGACTATTTTTCAAACCCCTCAAAGTTGGTAGTTTACTGTTGTCATGCATTGTGTAATTGATTAGAATTCTGAGTAGCCCTGTTTGACTGACTGTAAATATTGAACTAGTGACCTAATTGAAAAAATCCCTTTTGTACTCAATTATAGAGGTCAAATATTTCTTAATCCTCCATCTTCAGGTCATGACAAGTCCATTTGGTCAGTTTGCTAAGCCCATTCCATTTGCAGTTTCTATCAATTTGCTAAACTGTCAAATGCAGATTTCTGAATGACCTACTTTGAGGTCTTACAATTTTACACCCAGTTGAATGGAATGGATAATTGAATGCTCCCTTGTATTCTAGGCATGGAAATGTGCTATCTTGATGATTTTTAGGCCATGATGAATCCGTTTGTCAAATTTGCCAATCCGCTTCCATTTGCAGTTTCTAACAATTTGATGTAGATCAGTTGCACAGTTTGGTCAGAGGCCCTATTTGCGAGGTTATATCTTGAGTGCTGTGACTGGTCACATCAGGAAAATTGTTTCCCTAAATTATAATAAAAATTTACTTCACGTTTGCCAGGTCTTAGATCTTGAGGGTTTTGTTTGCCCATTTTTCATGTTTCTGTCCATTTGCAGAAATCGGTATTCCTTATGTTTTTTTCTTTCTGCATTTTCAAGTGGCTACTTCCGAGGGGTCACCAAATGTGCCTAGATAATTTTCAAGAGCCGCCTTTCTAGATTTGTATTCTCCATATAGCATACTTCCATTATCTAGAGGTTTGAATTCTCATGAGATCTTTTGACATGTTTTCAAAGCCGAAACCAAATGCAGTTCATTGCTCTTGGACAGGGTAATTTGCAGACTTGTTGTAAAGAAGCGACTTGGGCGATTAAAATATTTTCACTTGTTTGGTTCCATCAGACGTGACTTTGTGGGATGGAAGAATGTCAATCATAGGATCTGTGTGCCCACTTCTATGTCCCGGTCACTAGACCTTGTCAGTTTTTAAAGGCAACCCCAAAGGCCAGTTGCCATTAATGTGATCATTTTGCCGAAGGATAAAAGTTGAATGATTTTGATCGTTACTCAACACTTTATAGTCTAGCTTCACTGAAAACTATGTTGTGACTTACAAGAAGGATAAATTTCTCTCCACTTGGAAGCCAGAGATAGGATGCAACTTCAGGCTCCCTTGAACTTTACTTTTTACCCACCAATTAGTGAATTGATTACTTTCAAGGATTATACTTCAAGTCATTATCTCCTTTCATCTGCTATGCGCCATATTTTGAGTCACGATTTTGAGAAGAAGACAATGATGTGTGATTTCCATGTTAGAAATGATCAGGCAAATGCAGTAGTTACCTTGCTATAAGAAGTCTCTGTTACTGAAACATTCAAAGTACATGTAGATAAATGCAATGATAATATTTCTACAGTAGAAAAATATCAGAGTATTTGGTCCCTAAAATTGAAAGAAATAAAACTCAGTGGGAAATCATTTTGATTCCAAGTCCAAACTACTAGGAATAGTAAGGAAGCTAGTGCGAGGGGAAGTTTTGAACTTTTAAATAGTGTGATTGGCAGTTCAAAGTGCCAAGTGCAAATAGAAGCCTATGGAAAGAAACTTTCAAGCAATGCAATTGGCAGATGTAAAGACAAATGCAACAACCTTGCCAACATTTTCCTTCTATTCTCCAAGGAGAGATTAATGCAACACATTGAGAGTGGCTACGTAGAATGGGTGAAAGACATTTAAAGTCATGTAAAACACTTGGTTTGATCATGCTGGTCTACACACCAACATGGGGATTTACTAAACAACAGACTCTCAAGCTAATGAAATCACCGGTGAAAAGCCCAATTTAACAACTTTGCCAGCATCTTCCCTGCCTATTTTAAAATGGAAGCTTTGGGAATAGAAGCAAGACATGTGAACTGTTTGACAGAATGCCTCAAAGAGATGCCCTCTCATGGTGCGATGACTGCAGGGTATGCTCAAATTTTTTTTTTTTTAAGGCTATAGAAACTTTCAAGCTAATGCAATCAACTGAATGTAAAGACAAATTTCACAACCTTTGTCGACATTACTCCTTGCCTGTTGCCTGCATACTCCCATCCTACAAAACGTGGAAGTACAAACAAGACACGTGAACTATTTTCCAGGATGCACTCAAAATAGATTTGATAAGGCTTTAGTAACTTTCAACATAATGCAAATCACAGGTGTAAAGCCAATTTCATAACTCACGCCATGGCAGGGAGCCCACATAGGATTTCTACAGCACTTTCCTCCCAAATCAAAAGGGGAACTGTGAAATGTTTGAGGGAAATGAGTTGAGACTTGTGCTAAGGAGGAAAGGGCTGCCAATGCAGCACATAGACTAGAGTCCACACGATGGATAGAGGAAGGCTGCCAGCTCAACACTCATGCAAACATCTTTACTAAGATAGACAACAATTACCATTACCAGATGTTGCACGATTTTAGATAGAAGACTTTCAAAGTTTGCTAAACTCAATGCATAGTTTGTAATATGAATTGGAGGCATGAATGAAGGAGGAAATGGGATTATCTTTCTTTCAAAGCTCCAGCAAGTGCAAATTAAGAAGAAGCTAGTCCTGCGCAGGATTTTCATTGAATCAAATAGAAATGGAGAACAGATTAATACAAGTGCCCTTCCTTGGTTATTAACAAAACAACAAAGTGATGCCATAAAAGAAGTGATACGAAAAATTTGATTTCCCACAGGATTTGTTGCAAACATAAGCAGTACCATATGAAAGAAAGGTGAATTTGGGCCAAGGTTGAAAATGCATGATTGGCATACCTTCATCAAGGTAAGTCATGTTCTTTTGTATTTACAATATATTTGTAAACTACATGTACTTCTCATTGTATTATATGAGAAAAGAATGACATGATTATTTTTATAATTGTTGCAGTACGTGCTACCCCTTTCTCTCCCAGAGAACTTTGACAATAACATCAAACAAGTGATATATGATCCTGGAAAATACATGAGGTAAGAAATGATATCTGTTCAATTTGTTGTATATATATATATATATATATATATATATATATATATATATATATATATATT
>MU225095.1:2394509-2416260 GCA_018584345.1 Thuja plicata
TTAGAGGCTTTGTTTAGACATTTGTAAGCCTTTCTCTTGGTAGAATACCCTAGAAAAATTCTTTCATCACTCTTGGAGTCAAGTTTTCCATTTCTATCATCTTTTAAGATATAACATTGACTGCCAAGATTTTTGAAATAAATCACATTGAGTGTGTATCAATACCATAGCTCATAAGGTGTCTTCTTGGTGTCTTACTTCAATTGTACTTTGTTTAATGTGTAAACAATAGTATTGAAAGCTTCCCTCTAGAAGATTTGGGTGATTCCTTTCTCTATCATTAGTGTTCTTGCACAATCAACTATTGATCTGTTCCTTCTCTCAGCAATCCCATTTTGTTGTGGTGTTCTTGGTGTAGAAACCTGTCTTTTTATACCATGCTCATTACAAAATTTGGTGAATTCATCTAATATAAACTCACCTCCTCTATCCAATCTCAAACATTTTAGATCCTTACCACTTTGTTTCTCTACCAAAGCTTTGTACCATTTAAACATCTTAAATGCTTCTGATTTATCTTTTAGAAACATAACTGTCATCATTCTAGAGTAATCATCAACAAAGAGAATAAAATATTTATCTCCATAATAACTCTTTTTCCTCATGGATCCACATAAATCAGTATGGACTAATTCTAGAATTGCATCAAATGTATGGGTCTTGCTTTTGAAACTAGACTTTGTCATTTTACCTTTTTGACATTTTTTACACATGATGTTGTCGGGCTTGGTCATTGTTGGTAAGCCTCTGACATTTCTCTTTTTGCTAATTTTTATCATGTTGTCAAAGTTTACATGAAATAGTATTTTGTGCCACAACCATATGTCTTCATTTGTAGCAATCAAACAAGTGGATTCAGTATCATTCAAATAAAATAAGTTACCTTTTGTCTGCTCACCGGTGCCAATCAGGTTTCTAGATTTGTTGAAGATCTTTGCCTTCTTATTTTCAAATGCTACTTTGTAACCTAAATTATTCAACTAAGAAACACTCAATAGATTATAATTCAATCCATTTACCCAATAAGCATTCTCACATTTTATCTGGTTATTCAACATTATTTTTCCTCTACCTTCAAGTAGACAAGGTGTGTCATTTCCCATTCTTACTGATCCACCCTTGTAATATGTTAGCACTTTTTCTTGCAACACTTACCTAATGATGATAGTCTACCTAGCATACTCAGTTGCAACCTCTTTTAGGCAAGAGAAAGAGTAATTTCTAAGGATTGGATAATATCCTTCTTCATTTTTGAGCTCCACAGACTCAGGCAGGTTTTACCTTTTAAAGATTACTGATATCTCAGTCTATGTTTTTGGTGGATTATTTCATTCACTAGGTATGAATCAAAACCTCAATGTAAAAACTTATAGAAAACTTTAGAGATTGCAATGACTAACTTAAAATAGAGCACTATAAGCTAGGCTATGGTTTTGAGAACATAAACCAATGAGACAAGGATTTACATCCTTCTTCCTTTTGATTTTAGGAGGGATAACTGAGTGATTCACTCTCTAAAGAATCAACAAAGTGGACACTGTCCTGTTGACATAAGTCCTTGATGAGTTCAGTTCATATATTTTAGTATCAAGTATGTTTGGAATAAAGTTTGAATGTTTCAAAAACTTAAATGATGATAGATTATCAGACCCAGGTCTAGATCAGTGCCTATCCTTTGGGTTACAGAGTCAAAAGCTTGAAGTTTCACATAGACAAAACACTATAAGTTGCCTTACAACCTACATGCAATTAGGATAAGTTTCCTTACAAATTATCTGATTACCTCTAACATACTGTATCAAATCCTTAAATACTGATATGCTTCCTGAAACTACTCACAAAATTTAGTTCTTTATATGAAAGAAACTTGCAAGTAATTAGATAGTCACCTTGTAACCAAAATGCTTTAGATTGCCTTACAATCTTAACATAAAAAAGCATACATAGGAAATAAAGAGATAACAATAAAGAATAGTAAAATTGCACCGTATCTTATTGATGTAATCCTTCTTTCATACATAAGTAAAAGCTTTGAAGCTTGAAAGAACATAGGCACAGATTTAGAAAGACTGATTCTTTACATTATATTTCATCCTCCTTTTTTATACAATAGAAATCTCTTCTATATATATAGGTTTTCAAACATCTTGGAATCCTTTTCAAAAGGATGCTACAAGCTTTGGATGGTCTCAGAAAACCTAACCCTAAAACTACAGAGGAGACAAAAAGAAAGAGAGAGAAGAAGCGGTGGAATGACCAAGTCAAAAAAGATAAAAATAGATATTCTTTTTTCTTCTCCCAATCTAGCAAATTGAATCTGATAGTATACATGGTAGATGATAGCAGTTATGTTGAGTCTAGATGACCGTGCTTTTAGATTTACCTACTTTCTCTTTTCACAATAACTGTCCTCTTTATCTTCAACAGTGAGGTACCAAGTAGTCATCCTTACTCATCGTCCAAAATTTCTTCTTCAACTGTTGGCTTCTTTCTCTTGGGTGTAATCATTACTTCCCATGCTTTCACTTCATCATCTAATGGCCACTTGAAGTCCTGAGTACTCTGTATTTGGACCTTTTATTCTGAGTCAAACCAGGAAGCAAACGAAGGAATTCATCTGAATAATTAACTTTTCCTTTTGCCTCATCTTCCACCCTCTCACTTTCACCGCTGGTTGAGGCTACACTCACTGATCTACTCATGTTTTCATTGCCTGAATCTCCTCTTCTTTACTGGTATTGAAACAAATCTATCACTGAGGTCCACTGACTGCCTTATGCACAATTCTCCAGAAATAACAAACTTTTAAACCACAGAAAATTCTGCAAACCTTTGGATTTTTTCTCTGTCAGACAACTGAACTCTTCAAGTTTAGGAATTCTGAAAGCAAGGTGAATGCAAATGAATAAGCCATCAACTCCTTATAGTAACCATTCAAAGTACATAGCTCATGATTCTCAGAACATCAATTTTGTCTTTAATTCCACATACTATGAACATAATTGAAAACCTAGCCGTAGTTTCCTGAGTATGATAGGAAAATCAAATTTATAAAATTGAATCCTTGACAAAACCTTATAAAATTCAAATGAGTTGACATGTCACCCTGGGATTGGACCACTGTCATACATCTCAGCTACCCTTTTTCTACACAGTAATCAAAATCTGAAAATCTAATGGGCCAAAGAATGATTCATACTGACATATTTAATACTGCCACCCTTTTACAGAATTTAGCATCAAGCGACCACACAACTGCACTTATTTTCTCTATCACTGACCCCAATCCTTAACCCATTTTTTATCTAGAGACATGGCGACTACACAACTTCCTTACCTTTGCTAACCAGAGTCACCATTTGGCGATCATGCGACACAAGGAAATCAAAGTCACCAGTGGTTATTACTAACCCACATTTCTTCATGAGACTATGCGACAAACTGTTAGTTGTTAAGTTTTGCAGTTATTTCTTAGTCACCAAATGTTATCCTTCTTTTGCCAAACTGCGTGACTGCCCTTAGTCACCTGATCGCTGAATGAAGATGCTAAATGCCAAAACCTTCTTGAGACATCACGACAAGGCATCCTGCCCTTAAATTCATCTAACGACCTTGTGACATACCCTTAGCCGCTGAGTCATGAGGAATTTTCTCCTTAGGCTCTTTTATTCTCAGACTTGGTGACTACCGTAGGATCTTTTAATAATTTTATCTAACGGCTGTCGCTTAATCACCAAGTAACTTCTCATACCCTTAAAATATTATGAGACCCTGTGACTAAAAGAAACCCCTAATTAGTCTCGTAGTCACTGAATAAACTTATACCTTTAAGCGATCATTCTGAAATCCATTTACCTCCTAACACATGTCTTATTTTGATTTGAAATCTGAGTTATCTGGCAACAACTTGACTATGCTTTATCCCAAACTGCTAAAGGTTAGTCGCATAGTCTCATGGGTTTTAACTTAGCCGGCATATTTTCTAGAGACTACGTGACTAAAGCTTTTCATCACACTTTACTTCAGACTTATTTAGCGACTACACAATAAAAGGAAATCACAGTGTCTAGTAATAAACTCTTAACTGCAGAAAACTTCTTGCGACCTCCCGACCTGTCTGTGGGCCCCTTGATATATTGTTGTTCTGTTTCAACATTTCTATGATTACGCAACACAAAGTAAATCACAAAGTCTAGGAAAGAAAGAGGAATATTCTTATGTTGCATGAGACAATGCGACAAAGACTAATCGCTAAGTCAAAAAGAAAAATAAATATTCTATTTTAAGTTATGCGACTGAGCGATCAGAATAGAACTCATGACTTAAGTGAGGCAAAAATGTAACTGAGAAACATAAGGGGACAATGCCTTAGGGTTTTTCTTCAAACTTGAACACTGAAAAAGAACTAGGGTTTCAAGTCTTTTGAATATTTTCAAAGGTTTAGGCTTGAAAACTTGAAAACTTGGAGAGGGAAGACCACAAAACCGTGGGAAAGAAACCAAAACCTAGAATACAACCAACATAATATTCAAAAGTCTCAAACTTTTGCTTATCACTGGTCATATGATGAGTGCAGCCACTGTCTATGATCCAAACATCATTTTTTATAATTTTAGATATGAGAGTTATTTCTACATACCTTTCTTCATCGTCATCTGAATCATCTTTTACAGCCAAAAGCACCATCCCAATGTCTTCATCAGATTTGGTGTCAGTATCATCACCCTTACATTTTTCTAGGTAGCTGACCTTTCCTTTGTCCTTATAGTCTCAGGTATCTCATCTTTCTGATTGTCGGTGGCTTTTGTAATCACCTCTATCAAAATTCTTCTCAAAAGATCTGTCATTACTTCTATCATCTTTTCTTTTTTTAGTACATCTTGCAACAAAGTGTCCAATCTCTTTACAGTTAAAGCATACAAGTGGCAACTTACCTTTGTATTTACCTTTATCTCTTAGCATTCTTCTAGCCATAAGTGCTTCTATTTCATCAAAATCATCTTCTTCACTTTCACTATCACTATCTTTTCTAGATGAGTGTCTATGACTTGATTTTCTTTATCTTCATAGAAGATTTAAATGCAGACTCTAAGTTTGGTAAGACACTATTGTCAAAGTTATTTATCTCAAATGAAATTAGTCTACAAAGTAAACTATCAAGAGTAACTGTATTGTTTGCTACTTCTCTCATTTCTTGAATGGCAGAAACTCTAATAGCATAAGTAGGCAATAAGGTTCTTAGAATTTTACTTACCACCGTATCTTCTTCTAGTACACCTCCAACTCCTCAAATAGCATTGACTACCTCTTTAATTCTTGTGCTGTACTGAGTGATATTTTCTCCTTCTTTCATTTTGAGATAATCAAACTTTCCTCTAAGGATTTCTGCCTTGGCTCTTAAAACATTTTTGTCACCACCATATACAAGCTTTAATTTGTCCCACATCTAATTTGTAGTTTTGCATTCTTTGACATATTCAAATTCAACATCAGAGAGTGAGGAAGCAAGCTCTATCATCATGCCATTATGCTCATGCTTCTCTCTCATTTGTTCAACTGTTGGTGCTCCTGTGGGAAACACATATTTGGTTTCAAGGAATGGGGTAACATCATTACCAATACCTGATAAGTGGAGTCTTATCTTGCTTTGCCATGAAGAAAAATTATCTTTGTTCAGCTTGGGCACATCTTGTCTGTTCATCTTGTGATATTTGACTTAGGTCTTGAAACCTTCCTTCTAAGAACACAAGCTCTGATACCAATTGTTAGAAATAACTGAGAGGGGAGAGGGGGGGTGAATCAGTGCCCTCAATAATTTATCCTTAAAATTAACCACCAATCAATAAAACTTAGATTATTATGTCCCTACAAGATGCATTCCCATAAATACTTATAATAATTAGCTGTTTGTCAGTTTTCCTTGCCTGTCCTTATTTTCCTTAATTACCGATAAGTAGTAAAACTATTTATCAATATACAGTAAATATGCAGAGTATACCGATGAATCCAGAAACACTTATGTGAAATGTAAAAAAGTAAAGTAATAAACCATACACACATAACACATGGATTTTTAACATGGAAACCCTGTTAAGGGAAAAAACCACTGGGACTGGTACCCCAATTTTTCACTCTTTTGAAGTGAGCCTTGTTAAGATTCAACCCTATTAAAGGTTACAAACACACTATTAGGTGTGACCTTGTTAGAGGATTTTACACATATAGGTTGTCATTTAGTATCAAGCAACTCAGTTTGCTACCATCCTTGAATCAACCTCCTTCTTGGACTGTCAATAGGCTTTAGGAAAATCTAGTGCTACTTTCATGAATCAACCTTTTTGGTACTCCTTGTGATGTACCTCAATATATAGAAGACTGTTGATTCCTGCTCTGTTAAGAGACTTGATGCTTCAATGGTTAAACTGAAATAAAATGACCTATTTCTAATGCAACTTGAATTCTAGATTTTTAGATCTATTTAAGTACATTACCTCTCCGATCAATGTATCAATTCAACTCTTTGTGCTCCACACTTTCTTCTCTATGATGTTGTGCTCACTGTTTGTCGGTGTCTACAGAATTTCTTTAGCTCTCCTTCAGCTTGATTGATCAGTACTGCATGAAGTAGTTCTTCATTAGTATCTCTTCAGCATCCTCTTTCTATTCAATCCCCTTTCCCCTTTTTATTTATTGCATCTAGAAATGAATTATGCTTGTCTCTTATATAGACATGATATTCACCATTTCTTGATTCTTGATTCTTGGCGTGATAAACAATCTAGCCAATTTGATTTAAATCTTAACTCTTGATTTATCTCGTAGTTATCTTCTTGCCAAATATATAAATCTTCTTTAAATCAATCACTTAACTCTAGTCAAATAAAACAAAGAAAACAACTAGTTAAGTTTATCTTTAAGCTCTGCTAGCTAGATATTTTGTCATTTTATGAACTCTCTATTCTGTTGGTTAACTCTTCAGTTAGTCGTGGATGACAACTACTAGTTCCATCGGTGTGACTCCATTCAACTTAGGGATCTTCGTCCATCAGACATCATTGGATTTTACTCTGTTGGGAAACATTGTTTTCAGCTCATCGGGAATCCTATGGCTTTACTTCATTGGGCAACACTGTCTTTTGCTTGTCGGGTATCACTATGACTTTGGTTCTTTTCTTTTACCGATGGTGTGCACTCCATTGATGTTATCTATCACTTAGTGAATACTTGACTTTTATGCATTGCTGAAAGAAAAACCTTGTTCCATTGATTCTCTAAAGTCTTTGGCATTATGTACATGATCATACAGATGATATCAAGTTGACATCAATGACAATACAAATCATTAACTGATTTAATGTCTTACATTATCTTGAACTTAACATATCAAACATTCAATCAGTTACATGTCATCAACTTTCAGATTTTCCTTCATCCCTGAGAGGTAACAAGATTACCTTAGTTCCATTCTTCTAGAAGGTGTAAGTATTCTTTTCTCTATTATGAATAACCTTTCTATCATACTATCAGGGGTGACCTAAGAGGACATGGCATGTATCCATTGGAATCACATCACACCATAACTCATCACTATAGACCTTCCCTATGGAAAATTTAACAAGGAACCTCTTATCTACTATAACTTCATTGCCCTTTTTGAACCATGAAACCTGATAGGGAGGAGGGTCCTTTTCACATTGGAGATTTAGTTTCTCCACCATTGCTTTAGAAACCATGTTCTCACAACTGCCTCCATCAACAATTACTTGACATACCTTTCCACCTAAGGTACACCTTGTTTGGAATATATTGGTTCTGAGCCATGAATATTCAGCACCTTTCTCCTCTATATCTTCCTTTGATGGAATGATCATTGTCCTCCTCATCATGAGACTTTCTCTGATATCTAAAGACACTTCTTTTTTTGATCCTTCATTGTCAACCTGGGCTAGGTTCACTCTAGATGACCCTTCTTGATTTCCATCTTGCATGTTAAAATTGGAACACTCGAAGGCCCTATGTCCTTTTTCTCCACATCTAAAACAAGTGAATGGTCTTCTTTGGCCTTCCCATCCTCTTCCATTATGATAGCCTCTACCACGTTGAAACCCCCTTCCTCTTTGTTGATTCCATAGACTCTGACTCGTTTCTTCTTGTTTCTCACTTCCTTGACTAGAACTTGAGCCTCCTCGAAATGGAGTTGATGTACCCCTTCCTCCTCCTCTATTCCTCTAATTGTACTACCTATTTTGTTTTTCTTCAGCCTTTAGAGCCAACTAATAGGCATCCTCCATACAGTTGATCTAATACATGCTTAGCTCATCCTGAAGAGTGAATTTCAAACCATTCAAATACCTTGCATCCATATGTTCATTACTTTCTTTATTTTCTATATGGATGGACAACTTGTAAAATTCATCTGTATAATCTTGCACAGAAGACAAGTTCCTTTTCAAATTCTGAAACCTTCGGAAGAGTGTTTGAGCATAATCTACAAGTAAGAATTTTTCTCTCCACTTTTTCTCCATTTTGCTCCATGTCTATATTTTATCCTTCCCTTTATTTGTTCATTCATTTTGGAGATGATCCCACTAGATCATCACATGTCCCTTTAACTTGGTACATGCAAACCTCATCTTCTTTTCCTCTGTCATAGACTTCCATTCAAAAAAATTCCCCATCTTGTTTAACCAATCTATCACTTTATATGGCTTAAGACTACCTACATAGTCTGAAACATCAACCTTGATCACTTCATTTATTCCCTCTAAGACTCTGAGAAGCCTCCCTTTGAAGCTCACTTCTTCTTCTCATCCTTCTTCTATTCCTTCATCTCCTTGGCTCGCCTCTTGATTAGATTCATCTTCTTCTCTTTGTAATCTTTGGTTATGAAATTGGTTCATGAGTTCTGCTACTTTTCTTTGGGAGTTTATAATATCTCTCTGCATTTGGGTAAGACCTCTACCTCTTCCTCTTCCTCTTCCTCTCCCAACCATCATCCTACTCTGATACAAAATGCTAAAGCCTAAAAACCTTCAAGAACAAAAACTCATAAAATACACAACAAAATTGTAGAATTTGAATTCTTCATTAAACTTCTCCAACTTACTCTACCTTACAATGAAATAAAACTCCTACCTATTACAATTCTAAAATTACCATATTTGGCAGATTTTTGGGAAAAACAAAAAAAAAAGTTGTTTTTTTTTCCATTTTTGGTAATCTCCAAAAACTATCCTACGAATCTTGATTTTCCCAAGAAAATTCCCCAACTAAGGAAAGATGAATTTCCAACTAATCCATGAAATGAAAGACATAGTTTCGGATTTATTACAAATTTTGTTTTTCTAAAAAATAAGAAAAGCCAATTTCGAAGCCCAAGATGATATTTATGGCTCCCAGAAAAAGGTCAAAATGGCCACCAATCAAGTTGAGGTCCATCGACAATCCAAATAGATCCTCATCACCAATTTTCCTATAAAAATTGAGCAAAAACCCACATCCGAGTCAAAAGTTATGACCCTCAAAATCTCCTGCATCATTCTCCCCTGCTTGAAAAGAATGTAGCTGCTACAAGTTCTAGTTCTCAAATTGCTTCCAGTTATGCTCAACTAGCTTCTTCAAATCCCAATCTATAATCTACGTGTTATCTGCTAGTATCAACCCTTCCCACTACACAAGATATCTATTGTAGTCACCTTGGCGAGTTTGAACAGTTTCCTTGTCTAGAATTTGTGCAACCTTTTCCTTTTTCTTGATGGGGACAGTGTGTGACTAGTCCACGTCATCCTCAATTTCAATAAAGGCATCATCACCATGGAAAGTATATAAATCAAATATGTTAAACACAAGAGAAATATCAAGACCACTAGGTCGGAGCTCTACCTCATAAGCATTATCTTTAATCTTCTTCAGAATCTTGCAGGGACAATTATTCATATATTTCAATTTGTGATAAATATTTGTAGAAAACCTCTCCTTGCATAGATAAACCATCACTAGATCACCTACACCAAAAACTTGATACTTTATGGTAGTATTTGTAGAAGCTTTATACTGCTCATTTTTTTCCTTTAACTTTTGTCTTACATCTGCTTGCAATAAAGTTTTTCAACACAGGCTTCTCCATCATCACTGGCTCTTTCACCCAAGGGAAGTTACACCAAATTGAGAACACCCTGAGGATTTCGAACATTAACCACTTGCAATAGTGACTTACAAGTTGACTTTTTCACAGAGATATTATAAGAAAATTCTTCCTGGGGCAATGCCAAATCTCATTGTTTGGGATTCTCTCCAACAATGCATCACAAGAACTTACCCAAACTTTGATTGACCACTTCTATTTACCCATCAGTTTGAGGATGATAATAACTACTAAACTGTAACTTTGTTCCCATCTTCTTCCATAAGGTCTCCAGAAATGACTCAAGAACTTAGTATCTTTATTAGAGGTGATTGTTTTTTGAACCCCATGAAATCTCACTATTTCAGATAAGAATAACTCGGCCACCCTAGTGGCATTACTAGTTTTCTTACAAGCAATGAAATGAGCCATTTTTTAGAATCTATCCACAAATACAAAGATAGACTCATTACCTCGTTATGTATGTGACAGTCTCAATACAAAATCCATACTCAAGTATGTCCATGGTCCTACTAGTATTGGAAATGGAATGTACAAACCCATGTTCTGGGAGTGCCCTTTGGCTACTTGACAAATTCTACACCTTTCCACAAACCTGGTGATATCTCACTTCATCTTTGGCTAGTAGTACTTATCTACAACCAAGGCTATTGTTTTGTCCTTCCCAAAATGCCCAGCCATACCACTTCTATGAAATTCTCTAATAATATTTTCCAGCATTGAGCCTATAGGAACACACAACTATTTTCCCTCGAATAAATAACCATCTTGTATAAGATACTCACCTTGAATAGTGTCTACGTGCCCATGTCCTAGATTATTCAACTGATCAACAACTTCCCAAAAGTCACTATCAAATTCATACAAGACCTTGATTGCATCAAAGCCAACTACTTTTGTTTCCATGATGGTCAAAAACACAACACACCTACTCAAGGCATTTGCAACTTGATTTTGTTTCCCTGATGTGTGCTTCAAAACAAAAGTAAACCCTTGGAGGAAAGAGACCCATTTTGTGTGTCTAGTGTTCAATTTTTTTGGTGTGATCAGGTATTTTAGAACAATATGGTCTGTAAATAACATAAATTCTTTGGGTACCAGATGATGCTTCCAATGTCTCATAGCTTGCACAATTGCATGGAACTCTATATCATATGTGGAATATTTCATTAGCACATCATTCATATTTTCACTAAAAAAGCAATGGGCTTACCTTCTTGGTTGAGTATTGCACCAATGCCCACATGTGAGGCATCACAGTCCACTTCAAACACTTTATCAAAATTTGGTAAGGCCAATATAGGAGCTTCAGTGATCCTCTTCTTAGAATACTGGAAACTCTGTTCAGCCTCTTTGGTCCATGAAAACTCTTGACCCTTAGTACAATTTGTCACAATGTTGCTGATGCTGCTGAAATTAGGAATGAGTTTTCTATAGAAATTAGACAAGCCATGCAAACTTTTTACCTTGTTGATACTATGTGGACTACACAATTCAAGAATGGCTCAAAATTTCTATAGATCCATCTTGATACCATCTACAGAAATGACAAATCCCAGAAAAAATAGACTTTCTTGTATCAACCTACACTTCTTCAAATCAGCATAGAGTTTCTCTCTTCTTATACCCCCAATATGATCCTCAAGTGTTGCAGATGTTCTTCCTTTTCCTTACTAAAAATTAGTATATGATCAAAATAAAATACTACAAACTTGCCAATGTAGGGATGCAACATAGTATTCATGAGTCTCATAAAAGTGCTAGGTGCATTTGATAAACCAAAATGCATAACCTTCCATTCATACAAACCATCCCTTGTTTTGAAAGCAGTTTTCCATTCATCCCCTTCTTGGATGCGGATCTAGTGGTACCCACTTCGCAGATCAATCTTAGTGAAATGTGTTGCTCCAGTAAGAACATCCATCATATCATCCAAATGAGGGATAGGAAAATAATACCTAATGGTTATCATATTGATTGCTTGACAATCTGTGCACATCCTCCATGTTCCATCCTTCTTTGGGGTTAGTAATGTTGGTACAACATAGGGGATCATTCTTTCCTTCACTAAACCTTTATTTATGAGCTTATTTACCTATTTGTTCAATTATGCATGTTGTTCCAGACTCATTCTATAAGCCTCTTGATTAGGAAAACTTTCTCCTGAAATAAGAATAATATAAGCATCTATATCTTCCTCTGCTAGAATGATCATTGTCCTCCTCATCATGAGACTTCCTCTGATATTTGAAGAGATTTCTTGTTCTGATCCTTCATTGTCTGTGATTTCCATCTTGCATGCTAAAATTGGAACACTTAAAGGCCCTGTTTCCTTTTTCTCCACATCTAAAACAAGTGAATGGTCTTCTTTGGCCTTCCCATCGTCTTCCATTATGATAGCCTCTACCACATTGAAACCCCCTTCCCCTTTGTTGATTCCATAGATTCTGACAGTTTTCTTCTTGTTTCTCACTTCCTTGACTGAAACTTGAGCCTCCTCAAAATGGAGTTTATGTACCCCTTCCTCCTCCTCTATTCCTCTGATTGTATTACCTTTTTTTTTTTCTTTAGCCTTTAGAGCCAACTAATAGGCATCCTCCATACAGTTGATCTAATGCATGCTTAACTCATCCTGAATAGTGAATTTAAAACCATTCAAATATCTTATAGCCATATGTTCATTACTTTCTTGATGTTCTATACAGATGGACAACTTGTAAAATTCATCTGTATAATCTTGCACAGAAGACAAGTTCTGTTTCAAATTTTGAAACCTTTAGAAGAGTGTTTGAGCATAATCCATGGGTAAAAAATTTTCTCTCATTTTTCCCTCCTTTTTGCTCCATTTCTTGATTTTATCCTTCCCCTTATTTGTTCCTTCATTTTGGAGATGATTCCACCAAATCATCGCATGTCCCTTTAACTTGGTGCATGAAAACCTCATCCTCTTTTCTTCTATCATAGACTTCCATTCAAAAAAATTTCCCATCTCGTTTAACCAATCTATCACTTTCTCTAGCTTAAGACTACTTGCATAGTCTTAAACATCAACCTTGATCACTTCATTTATTCCCTCTAAGACTCTGGGCAGCCTCTCTTCAAAACTCACTTCTTCTTCTCGTCCTTCTTCTAATCCTTTATCTCCTCAGCTCACCTCTCCACCAGATTCATCTTCTTCTCTTTGTAATCTTTGGTTTTCCAATCGGTTCGTGAGTTCTGCTACTTTTCTTTGCAAGATTATCATATCTCTCTACGTTTGGGTAAGACCTCTACCTCTTCCTCTTCCTCTTCCTCTCCTAGCCATCATCCTGATCTAATACCAAATTATCTAGCCTAAAAACCTTTAAGAAAAACTCAAAAAATACACAACAAAATTGTAGAATTTGAATTCTTCATTAAAATTCTCCAACTTACTCTACCTTACAATGATATAAAACTTCTACCTATTAGAATTCTGAAAACTACCATATTTGGCAGATTTTCGGGAAAAATAGAAAAAAATAGTTTTTTTTTTAAATTTTTGGTAATTTCAAAAACCTATCCTATGAATCTTGATTTTTCCCAAGAAAATCCCCCAACTAAGGCAAGATGGATTGCCAACTAATCCATGAAATCAAAGACACGATTTCAAATTTATTACTAAAACAACTTACTAAAAAAACAAAAAAAAAGAACAAGAAAAGCCAATTTTAGAGGCCAAGATGATATTTTTGGCTCCTAGAAAAAGGTCAAAATGACCACCTATCAAGTTGAACTCCATTGGCAATCAAAATAACTCTTCACCACCAATCTTCCTTTAAAATTTGGGCCAAAACCCACATCCGAGTCAAAATTTATGACCCTCAGAATCTCCTGCATCATTCACCCATGCTTGAAAACAACGTAGCTCCTACAAGTTCCGATTATCAAATTGCTTCCATTTAGGCTCAACTAGCTTCTTCAAATCCCATTCTGTAATCTAGGTGCTATCTGTTGGTGTCAACTTTTCCCATTGCACAAGATATTTGTTGTAGTCACCTTGGTGAGTTTGAACAATTTTCTTGTCTAGAATTTGTGCAACCTTTTCTTTTTCTTGATGGGGACAGTGTGTGACTAGTCCACCTCATCCTCAATTTCAAAAGAGGAATCATCACCATGGAAAGTATATAAATCAAACCTGTTAAACACAAGAGAAACATAAGGACCACTGGGAAGCTCTACCTCATAAGAATTATCATTAATCTTCTTTAGAATCTTGTAGGGACCAATATTCTTATATTTCAATTTGTGATAAGTCCCAGTAGGAAACCTCTCCTTGCATAGATAAACCATCACTAGATCACTTGCACCAAAAAAATGATACCTTATGGTAGCATCTATAGAAGCTTTGTACCGCTTGTTGTTTTCCTATAACTTCTATCTAACATCTACCTGCAATTGGAAGAGTTGTTCAGCAAAGGCTTCTCCATCATCACTGGCTCTGTCACCCAAGGGAAGTTGCACCAAATTGAGAACACCTTGAGGATTTTGACCATAAACAACTTAAAATGGTGACTTACCAGTTGAACTTTTCATAGAGTTGTTATGAGAAAATTATGCCTGGGGTAATACAAAATCCCATTGTTTGGGCTTCCCTCCAACAATGCATCACAAAAAATTACCTAAACTTCAATTTACCACTTCTGTTTGCCCATTAGTATGTGGATGATAAGAACTACTAAACTGTAACTTTGTCCCCATCTTATTCCATAAGGTCCTCTAGAAATGACTCAAGAACTTAGTATCCCGATCATAGGTGATTTTTTTTGAAACCCCATGCAATCTCACTATTTTAGAAAAGAATAACTCGGCCACCCTAGTGGCATCACTAGTTTTCTTACAAGCAATGAAATGAGCCATTTTTTAGAAACTATCCACAACTCAAAACATAGACTCATTACCTCGCTATTTATGTGGCAATCCCAATACAAAATCCATACTCAAGTATGTCCATGGTCCTACTAGTATAACTAGCAATGGAATGTACAAACTGATGTTATGGGAGTGGGCTTTGGCTACTTGACAAATTCTACACCTTTCCACAAACCTGGTGATATCTCTCTTCATCTTTGGCTATTAGTACTTATCTAATAACAAGGCTATTGTTTTATCCTTCCCAAACTGCCCAGCGATACCACTGCTATGAAACTCTCTAATAATATTTTCCCACATTGAGCCTATAGGAACACACAACTATTTTCCCTTAAATAAATAACCATCTTGCATAAGATACTCACCTTGAATAGTGTCCGTGTGCCCAGGTACTAGATTCTTTAACTGATCAACAACTTCCCAAAAGTCAATATCAGATTCTTACAAGTCCTTGTTCACATCAAAGCCAACTACTTTTCTTTCCATGATGGTTAGAAGCACAACACGCTTGCTCAAGGAATCTACAACTTGATTCTATTTCCCTGATTTATGCTTCAGAACAAAAGTAAACCCTTGGAGGAAAGAGACCCATTATGTGTGTCTAGTGTTCAATTTATTTTGCATGTTCATGTATTTTAGAACAATATGATCTGTAAACAACACAAATTCTTTTGGTACCAGATAATGCTTCCAATGTCTCAAAGCTTTCACAATTGCATGGAACTCTATATCATATGTGGAATATTTCATTCGCACATCATTCAATTTTTCACTAAAAAAAGAAATAAGATAACCTTTTTGGCTGAGTATAGAAACAATTCCCACATGTTAGGCATCACAGTCCACTTTAAACACTTTATCAAAATATGGTAAGGCCAATATAGGAGCTTCAGTGACCCTCTTCTTTAGATACTAGAAACTCTCTTTATCATGTTTGGTCCATGAAAACTCCTGACCCCTAGTGCAATCTATCATGGGTGCTACAATGCTACTGAAATTAGGAATGAACTTTCTATAGAAAGCAGCCAAGCCATTGTTGGTATTCTCAAATTTGGCACAAATATGGAATAACCATTTTGAAAATTTCAATAAGGCAAGGTAAGTACCCCTGAAAAACTTTTGTGAGAAGGCTTAGTTGGAGTGCTTGTAAAAGATACCCTAATTATTTTCATGAGATACCACTTGGGAAGAAGGTTCAGTACCTTTCATTTGACATATGAAGTGGGTTCCAGCTCCTAAATTCCAAATCTGACATGTTTGGGGAGTAGTCATTTTGAGGTGTTCACTTAAATCCGCATTTTCTCCTAAGTGTCACTTTGTTGTAACAAGCCTACTTTGTATTTGAATATCTTGCATCCTTTTGAGTTCCATAGCCTGCCACTTTGGGAGAGTTTAATATGTATATCAGAGAGCCTTTGTGTCAAATCTAAAGCTATTTCGAGTCCATTTGATAGGATTTTGATTTCCCCAACATTTGTCGTACCGAACTGTCTAGTTTCTCTGTTTTGTCGAGAAATCTGAATAGGCCAGTTTGACTGATTATAAATTTTGACCAGTTGATTCAATTGAAAACATTCCTTTTGCACTCTATTCTTGGGGTCAAATACTTCATATGTTTTGGTTTTCAAGTCATGGTGAATCCATTACAACAATTTGCCAATCTATTTCTGTTTGGATTCTCTTGAGTTTCCTAGAATTGTCAAATATAGATTTCTTAATGCCCTACTTTGAAGGTTTGCATCTTTGATTAGATGGATAGGCATGATACTATGGTGTGTTCCCAGGTGTTTTAACCATTAAAATGAACCTCTTTTCCTATTTGTATATCCCTGTGAAATCGGTGACAAGTTTTTCTAGAACCATTCTATTTGTAATTAATCTTGATTTCCAAAAGTGTCAAATGCAGAATTACTAAGTAGCCTACTTTGAGGTCCTGCAAGTTGTGCTCTAGTCCAAGATTTTGAAGAATTGAGTTTTCCCTTGCATTAAAATCTTGGAAGTGTATTTCCCTAAATATTTTTTGACCTTGACCAATCCGTTTGGTCACTTTTCTAAGTTGATTCCAAATCAGATTTTTGCATTTTCACTTTGTTTAAATTCAGAAAAGTTGTAAAGTGCTGACTTCATAGATTAGTATTGGCTAATCAATTAATCATTAGAGCAAGTTACTTGAACATGTACATTCCATGTGTGAATTTGAACCCATATTCTGGGTATCAGACTTGAAGGATCATTCTGGATGGGTTTGCAAATTCAAAATTAAAGACAGTTTGTGCAGTTTGCAGTGCTGAACAGAATAAAGTTTACATAATGGTCATTTTCATAGAATGATAAATTTTTGTCTCAAATTTGTTTTCAAGAACCAATTGTGGCACCAGTCTCATTGCATGTGGATGTACTACTATAAACAATGGTGTCTACACATTTGAAATAACTACAAAATATTTTCTAAACTTCCAACCAGCACATTGCAAAAGAGGTCAAAGGGAGTTCCTATGTAGCATTTGAAGAGGGAAAGGAATGATTTCAAAGAGGAGGCTACATTATTGCACTGCAAATTCAATGGCATCAGAGGGTTGTGTATTGAAACGTGGAGTTAGAAACAAGGCAAATTTAAAGAACAAAAGGGATGTCTGTGTAGATCTTCTTGGGAGTTTTAAAAGTTTAGAAGCTTTCAGAAAATGCAATAGAAGGGAGATGTTACCCAGCACATGGAGGACATTTGCAACATTTGCAACATTAAAATCAGAACAATGCAAAATGAGAAAGATTAAATAAAAATTTTGCAAACACGAATTTGTAGGAGATAGAAAAATTGTCATATTGCGGGGGGAATAACTTTTAATTTCACCATTGGATCAAGCTAAATATTTAATATGTTGTCAAAAATCAAATTCTCCAGATTCTCACCAAAGTGATTTTCCAAATTTATCTTCGTTCACAAGATACAGTCCCCTGTGTGATGCACTGTCTAAATTGCCCATAACAATCACAAAGAGCATATATATCCCACATTGACTGGTTGACATTTTTCTTGGTATTTATATACTAAAACTCTTGTATTGTGAAATAAGAAAGAATCCCAAAGGCTTATGGCGGGCCCCTTGGCTGGAGGGCTAAATGCATGGTGGGACCCCCAAATTTCAGCGCCCAGAATTCAAAATGGCTTTAAAAGCCTTGGGGATTTATCCCACATTGACCCCATGGTGCAAATTCAAGATGTTTATAAGCCACAACACAAGCATATGAATTTGAAGGCAAAGAGGAAGCTATCCATGCGCGTGTCCAAGTAGTTGCTGCCTCAATTTATGTGCCCAACCGAATGGCAACCAAATTTTGTAGAAAAATGATGACATGGAAAAATGTTGAGGTGGTGATGATGATGTGGAAGGTGACACGTGGTAGCTAGTCATGAAGTCAGGAGATAAAGAGAAGTTAGCTGCTAGGATCAAGAGACTTGGAGACTAACCATTAGTGGTTTATCACAAGGTTGCAGGATGTTGACAGTCAGTGTGAAGAAATCAGGAAAGTTGGAGACTGTGTGGTCATGAAGTCACAAGATGCCAAAGGTAAACCACTAGATATTCAGAGACAAGGAGACTAATTTAGTTTCATGGTCACCAGATATTTAAAGTCAAGTCAGATTCATTACGAGACTTGGAGACTAAAGCTAGTCTCCAAGTCTCCAAATCAAACCATGGTTAGTGAAGATATCAGGAGACTTGAAGACAAGGATAAAAGGTGACCGTGGTTAAAGAAGCAGTTAAAAGACCTATTATGAGAAATAAATCAGCATGTGCCACATGTCAAATTTTGGTGAATTCAAGATAAAATGAAGAAAATTGAGAATTTCAAGGCATAGGAATGTGCAAAGGATTAATTTTAAAAGAATTTAAATAGTTAATTGTCTGTGCAAAGTATTAAATCAGATTTGCATAACAAAATTGAAAATGCAGAAATGTTAAAATGGGCAAACATTAGGGCTTTATTATTTTTGCATAATGTTTATTTTCAAAGACTGGAAGATATATTCATGGAGAGATTTTTTATCAGAATACAAATCAGATTTGTAGAGTATTCCTGGAGTATATTTTCTCAGAAAATCAAAAAGAGGAAGATCAATCAATATTTGAAAAGACAGTTTCAAGAATCAAATTTTGAGATCAGATATGTACAGAAGGTAAAGTCAGTTTTGGAGGATATTTGGAGAATAAATCAGATTTCTTTGTGGATTCAGATATAGACAAAATAAATCAGATTTTGAAGAATTTGAAAGCAAGTTAAAATCATGTTTTGAAGTCACCGACAAATCAAAATCAGATTTTGAGAAAACATAATAAAATCAGATTTCTAAATAGCAAATATGATCAAATTTTAGAGAAGAGACATGTGTGAATTAGATTTAGATTTTAGGGTTTCTTCTCCTTTATATTCTTTTCTTTTCTCTTTTGTAAGCGGTTCTGGTTCTTGATGAGGTTCCTGTTCGTGGTTCTATTATTGTGACTTCTCTATTCAGAGCAGGCCCCGATTGGTTTTGTTGAATTTCTATTGCAAGTTGGACTTCTATGTCTTTGATATTCTTGAAAGCTTAAGGTCTGGATATGTTGAAACAGAATTTATTAATGAAATATAGTGTAGTTTTTCCTCTTCCATATTGTTGTTGTCTCTATATATTTTTGTGTATAGATCTAGTATGTTTAGTTTGTAAGGCATCTTAAACATACCAGTTACAAGGTAGCTTGTCTAATTGCTTATGAGTTTCTTTCAAGGAGAGAACTAAGTTTCATAAGTGATTTCAGAGGGTTGATCATAAATGTGAGGATTTGATACAGTAGTATGGAAATGAGAGGATAGTTTGTAAGGCATTCTATCTCAGCTGCATATAGTTTGTAAGGCACTCTATAGTATCTTCATTATTTTGTTTCAGTGGATTCATATTTTCATTGACTGTTTGCCGAAGGAGTAGGCACTGGTCTAGGGTTTGATTTGCAGTCTTTTCTTCATCCAATAATCAAAATCAAATCAGTTATATTATGTTACTTAGAACAAATGAGCTGAACTCATAAGGATTTGTATCAGCAAGATGCAATCCATTTTTTTAATTCTTTAAAGAGTGAATCACTAGGTTAGCCCACCTTAAAAGGAAGAAGGATGAGAATCCTTATCTCACTAGTTTATTTCTATATTTACAATTATAGTTTGTCTGGTTAAGCTTTGCATTCAGTTGATTTTGGTCATATGCAAGGTGTTTTACAAGTTGATTCAATAAAGATAAATAGAAAATCAGTGTCCACTTTCATATATACTGTGTAATCAGTAATTATTCAGAGGTAAAACCTATTTGAGTATGTGGAGCTCAAAAATGAAGGAGGATCTTATCCAATCCTCAGCAATTAGGCATTTCTTTTGTCTAAATCAGTATTAGGAGACATACTATTCAAGTAATTATTCAGGCATTGTGGTTCATACAAGAAAAATCCCTAACAAATTGGTGACTCTACTGGGGATGCCATTGAAGTCATAGAGTTGTATTCTACAAAGAAACATATTCCTCAAACCTTTGTAAAAGAGTCAAGTTTTTCCTGTCTTTCATTGCAAAGTGTCTGAAAGTCCAAGTTATTGAAGAAATATCTATACAATCTCCCATGTGGTGAGTAGCGACTCTGAGTTCTCTGATTTGCACTAGTGTGCATATTTGAAGAAAGACTAAAAAAAGAGGTGGACTTGCAGTGATAGGGCAACAGATATTTAGGCTTTTATAACTAAGAATATAGTCAAGAGAGGAATCAAAAAAGAGAGCCTATATTGGAGATGTATGGAAGTTGCTGATTGGAAGAAGGTCAGAGTTGTGAAAGAGATCTCAGCTATTTAAATATTTTCCTCTAAAAAGAGGTGGCGGCTCTACAAAATTTTGAAGGTGACTTCAAATCAAATAGTTTGCAGCAACTTCTTCATACTCCAGGTACTTTTATTTTCATTGGATAAATTTTTTTGCTCCATGAAAATCAGTTTTACATATATTCCCTATTAAGTGGTCAGCACTAAGTTAAGAGGGAAGAGAAAGGAAGTTTGTAGTTATTCTGCTTGTTAAGATGTCACACCTATATTGGGTTAGGTTGTGCAATGCATTAAGCTTTGAAGGTATCCCTGGATACCCAAATCCTATTCCATCAGTAGTCAAAGATTGTTTGCCAAAGTTTATTGGTCTAGGTGAGCAATCATGACATCACACATGAAGATGTACTAATGAACCTATTTGCAATATCTCTAGTTGAAGATGCTAGAGATTGGTTTAAGCAATTACCTCATGGTTCAATAGGGTCTATGGCTGCATTAGAGGATTGTTTTGTTGAGCAGTATGGTAATTGGGAGGATAGTGATTATCATGATATGACTGAATTTGAAAGCCCTTTACTAGAACTTGAACTTATTAGTGCAAAAATTGAAATGATAAGAAAAAAAATTCAAGAAAGGGTGGTTAAAACATTACAAGAAAGTATGAGCAGAAATGAGGGTGAGTCTCAATGTAATTTCTACATGAGGTTTACTGATGAGATAGAAGATTATGATATCTGTCATGCCCCAAAATATGGGCACTAAAACCTTCAAATCTAAAGAGCGTAATATTCCTTTTAAACATGATATATTAGCTACGAACGAAGTTGAATTTTCTTTCTTTAATACACCTATGCAAATATTACAAAGTTTAATAATTGA
>MU225095.1:2424668-2481696 GCA_018584345.1 Thuja plicata
AAGGTTAAGCCTATGCTAGTCACATTCACTAGCCATGCCAACACATTGAGTGCACATGTGTCAAGTGACACAACAAATTTCACATGAGCATGACTTATTACACATTTACTTAAATAAATAAATTACAATCATACACCATACTTTTACGAATAAAAGGACAATACAACGAGGTCCATGTCTCTTTATATAGACAAGGCTTTAGCATCATGGTTTTCACATAGGTCCATTCCTGAATCCCCGATTAGTACCATGGTCAACTTTCCTGCACACTCATTGCACACATCAGTAGGTCCAATAAATCAACATTTAAAACATATCAAGATACATAATGTAAATTGAACACACATTCACTCACACTTGCATAAAAGATTCATTTAACAATATTTGCATCTATTCCATATGCATAAACATTCCCTTTAATAACTCTGAATCTTGATTACAGCTAACATCCACATACTAATCCAATATACAAACCCATCAAAACTAAGTTCTAAATAGAAATCTGCATCACTCACACAAAATACCTAATGACTTCCCTGATTACAAAATCAGGTGTTGTATACAAGCAAAGGATTCCGTAGATCCATCAAGTAATACATGTGTCCCAAACATCTGACTATAACAAAATCTGATTTGACAAGAGAACATACAAGTGAAGGATAGTGTTGATTTATGTCATGCTAGGGTAGGCCTCACAATATCCCTTTCTGTCATCAGGAGTTTGTTTGGGAAAATTTGTTTGTTGAACTTTGTTTTTCTGATTCTGTAAATTTGCCAAGATCTCAGAGGGTGGATATTACTTGGAATACTATGCAATGGATAGAGCATATAGAAAATCTTTCTTTAAATGACATATTGGAAGTTGAATCTAGTGATATTGAATCTAAAAATGTTAAAGATGCTGAATATGAATCTAGTTATGCTGATGAGGCTGAATCTAGTGATATCCAATCTAGTTATTTTGATTATGATAATGGGTCCACTTATGCTGAAAGTTTTGTTGATTCTGATACTAATGATGAAATTGGTGAGTAGCAAGGCAGTGAAAATGTTTTGTGTGGACAACAAGATGATAACTATGATGCATATGTAAGTAATTGTAGTGATTTCTTTGCACAAGATGATATGGACCGAGAAATCTCACTACATGGTTCCAATGAGGAAGAAATTTGTAGCATTAAGCAAGAAGCTAATGAGGACAAACAAGAGTGTCAATCCTTGCTAAGCAGTGAGCGAATCTTAGATTTTTTGATTGCTGATTTCCAGAGGTATGTATAAGAAGATGACTCTCTTTCTCCATGCCCTATAAATATAAGTTTTGATATTGATAAGATTACTGAGGGTATGAAGGATGATTGTGAAAATTATTATGAGAATGTTGATTGTGAGAATGTATTAGAAATGAGTGTAAATGATGATAGTTATTCACTTCATAGTGAACAAATTTCAGAATTATTGTCTTGTGAATACCTCAAATTTTTAGGGAAAGACAGACTTGAATCTAAAAACTTCACACATATTGAGTTTGATAAGGAATATGTATCAGATACTTAGAATGTTGATACTTATATTTCTGATTTTCCTTATACTCCTATGTCACTAGAGCATAATCAAGTTGAGTATGCCATGTCAGATGATGAAAGCCTCAATGTTGTTTCAGATTTAAAAAATGAAGAGACTCCAAATATCATTTTGAGCACTGATTGGGATAGTTGTTTAGATTTGAAATATTTTTTAGATTCTGAATTTTCAAATGAACTATTAAGGGATAGTCCTTCAATTTCTCAAGATTCACATGTTTATGATGAATGTGCTAATGTTGTCCCACCCACCCACCAACAAGTTTTAGATTTGAATGATGCTGATAATTTGCAGGAAGGTATTTATGAAGATTCTGGTATGAATATGGAAGTCAATGACAAGATGCGAGATGGTAATCCTTTTGAGAAAAGGAGTATGGATTATGATATGGGATTACCATTGTTTGATCATGAAGATCTTGAATCTTATTCTTTTGATGTTCTTGATTTATCTCCTCTTGAAGAAAGTCAAAACCACTTGCTTAAGATCCATGATGTCAATAATAAGCTTAACTTTAACAGTGAAGAGATTGTTGTTCCTTATACTTTGAAGAATGAGCCAGATCATATCCTAAGCGGTGAATGTTTTCAGTATTTGCATAAATTTCAGCTTGCTGATTTTTTCTTTAATGTACAAACCACTGATGTGGATGGATATAATAATGCTAACCCAAGTAACATAGAAGATGTTAAGTGTTTTATTCTTTAGCCAAGAGGTGATTATCAGAGATGTGGCAATATACTAGGCATTTCTGATTATTGCATTGAATCTCAGTGTTTGCTAACTAATGAATGTATCATGCATATGCCACATCCTTCTCAAAATTGGTATCATTTCCACTTTAGCTCTAAAATGGATTATGCTTATATTTTTGTCTTGAGCTAATGAAGAGTGGAAATAAGATAGATCAGATGCATGAAAATGACAGTTTCAGTTTGCCTCTGATATATGGAGATGAGACTCAAATTAATGACAGAGGTAAGGGTTGATTTCAATTGTGGGGATTTGGGCCTCTTCTAGATAATGAACATATTGTATAGTTACTTTCCCTTTTAGTTGTGTGTTTTCTTTCAGTAAAAGGTTTCCCCATTTTTTCACAAGAGAGAAAAGTTTTAAGTGAAAAGAGATAAAATCTGATTTGAAGTTTCGGGGTGGTCTACTTCTACCATGAGATTCTGAAAGTTCTCTACATGCCCACATGGGGAACATGTCCATAGTAAGATCCAATATTGGTACTCTCAAATTTGGCACAAATTTGGAGTGACCCTTTTGAAATTTTTAGTAAGGCAAGGTAAGTACCCCTAAAAAACTTTTGTGAGAAGGCTTAGTTGGAGTGCTTGTAAAAGAAACCCTAATGATTTTCATGAGATACCAATTGGGAAGAGGGTTCAGTACCTTTCATTTGACATATGTAGTGGGTTATAGCTCCTAAATTCCAAATTTGACATGTTTAGGGAGTAGTCATTTTGAGGTGTTTACTTAAATCCACATTTTCTCCTAAGTGTCACTTTGTTGTAACAAGCCTACTTTGTATTTGAATAGCTTGCATCCTTTTGAGTTTCATAGCCTGCCACTTTGGGAGAGTTTAATATGTATATTAGAGATCCCTTGTGTCAAATCTAAAGCAAGTTTGAGTCCATTTGATAGGATTTTGATTTCCCCAAAATTGGTCCTACAGAACTATCTAGTTTCTCTGTTTTGCCTAGAAATCTGAATAGCCCAGTTTGACTGATTACAACTTTTGACCAGTTATTTCAATTGAAAAAATTCCTTTTGCACTCTATTCTTGGGTTCAAATGCTTCATATTTTTTGGTTTTCAGGTCATGGTGAATCCATCAGAGCAGTTTGTCAATATATTTCTATTTGCATTCTCTTGAGTTTCCTAGAATTATCAAATATAGATTTTTGAATGCCCTACTTTGAAGGTTTGCATTTTTTATCAGATGGATAGGCATGATACTATGGTGTTTTCCCAGGTGTTGTAAGAATTAAAATGAACCTCTTTTCCTATTTGTAGATCCATGTGAAATCGATGACAAGTTTTTCTAGAACCATTCTATTTGTAATTAATCCTGATTTCCAAAAGTGTCAAATGAAAAATTACTAAGTAACCTACTTTGAGGTCCTGCGAGTTGTGCTCCAGTCCAATATTTTGAAGAATTGAGTTTTCCCTTGCATTAAAAACTTGAAAGTGTATTTCCCTAAAAAAATTTAGACCTTGACCAATCCGTTTGGTCACTTTTCTAAGTTGATTCCAAATCAGATTTTTGCATTTTCACTGTGTTTAAATTCAGAAAAGTTGTAAAGTGTTGACTTCACAGATTAGTACTGGTTGATCAGTTCATCATTAGAGCAAGTTACTTGAACATCTACTGTCCATGTGTGAAGGTGAACCCATATCCCAGGTATCAGACTTGAAGGATCATTCTGGATGGGTTTGCAAATTCAAAATTAAAGACAGTTTGTGCAGTTTGCAGTGCTGAATAGAATAAAGTTTACAAAATGGTCATTTTCATAGAATGATAAATTTGTCTCAAATTTGTTTTCAAGAACCAATTGTGGCACCATTCTCATTGCATGTGGATGTACTACTATGAACAATGGTGTCTACACATTTGAAATAAATACAAAATATTTTCAAAACTTCCAACTAGCACATTGCAAAAGAATTCAAAGGGAGTTCCTATGTAGCATTTGAAGAGGGAAAGGAATGATTTCAAAGAGGAGGATGCATTATTTCACTGCAAATTCAATGGCATCAGAGGGTTGTGTATTGAAACATGGAGTAAGAAACAAGGAAAATGTAAAGAACAAAAGGGATGTCTGTGCAAATCTTCTTGGGAGTTTTAAAAGTTTAGAAGCTTTCAGAAAATGCAATAGAAGGGAGATGTTACCCAGAACATGGAGGAAATTTGTAACATTTAAAACATTAAAATTAGAACAATGCAAAAAGGGAAAGATTAAATAAAAATTTTGCAAACATAAATTTGCAGGAGACAGAAAAACAATCATATTGCGGGGGGCATAACTTTTAATTCCACTCTTGGATCAGGATAAATTTTTAATATGTTGTCGCAAATCTAATTGTTTAGATTCTCACAACAGCAATTTTCCAAATTCATCTTGGTTTGCAAGATACAGTTGCCTGTGTGTAGCACTATCTAAATTTCCCATAACAATCACAAAGAGCATATATCCCACATTGACTGGGTTGTCATTTTTCTTGGTATTTATATACTAAAAATCTTGTATTGTGAAATAAGAAAGAATCCCATAGGCTTGTGGCAGGCCCCTTGGCTAGAGGGCTAAATGCATGGTGGGACCCCCAAATTTTGGCACCCAGATTTCAAAATGGTTTTAAAAACCTTGGGGATTTATCCCACATTGACCCCGTAGTGCAAGTTTGAGATGTTTATAAGCCACAACACAAACATATGACTTTGAAGGCAAAGAGGAAGCTATCCATGTGAACACCCAGCTAGTTGTTGCCTCGATTTCCATGCCCGACTGAATGGAAACCAAATTTTGTAGAAAAATGATGACATGGAAAAATTCTAAGGTGGTGATGATGATGTGGAAGGTGACACATGGAAGGTAGTTGCAAAGTCAGGAGATGAAGAGCAGTTAGCCACCAGGATCAAGAGACTTGGAGACTAACTGTTAGTGGTTAATCGCGAGGTCGCCAAATAGTGATAGTTAGTGTGAAGAAATTAGGAGACTTGGAGACTGTGTGGTCATGAAGTCATGAGATGCTAAAGGTAAACTTCCAGATATTCAGAGACAAGGAGACTAATTTAGTCCCATGGTCGCCGGATATATAATGTCAAGTTAGATTCATTACGAGACTTGGAGACTAAAGCTAGTCTCCAAGTCTCCAAATAACACCATGGTTAGTGAAGATATTAGGAGACTTGGAGACAAGGAGAAAAGGTGACCGTGATTAAAGAAGCAATTAAAAGACCAGTTAGGAGTAATGAATCAGCATGTGCCACATGTCAAATTCTAGATAAAATGAAGAAAATTGAGAATTTCAAGGCATAGGAATGTGCACAGGATAAATTTTAAAAGAATTTAAATAGTTAATTGTCTGTGCAAAGTATTAAATCAGATTTGCATAACAAAATTGAAAATGTAGAAATGTTAAAATGGGCAAACATTAGGGCTTTATTATTTTTGCATAATGTTTATTTTCAAAGAATGGAAGATATATTCACGGAGAGTTTTTTTATCAGAATACAAATCAGATTTGTAGAGTACTCCTAGGGGATATTTTCTCAGAAAATAAAAAATAGGAAGATCAATCAGATATTTGAAAAGACAATTTCAAGAATCAGACTTTGAGATCAGATATGTGCAGAAGGTAAAGTCAGTTTTGGAGGATATTTGGAGAATATATAAGATTTCTTTGTGGATTTAGATATAGAAAAAATAAATCAGATTTTGAATACTTTTAAAGAAAGTTAAAATCATGTTTTGAAGTCACCAACAAATCAAAATCAGATTTTGAGAAAACATAATAAAATCAGATTTCTAAATAGTAAATATGATGAGATTTTAGAGAAGAGACAGGTGTGAATTAGATTTGGATTTTAGGGTTTCTTCTCCTTTATATTATTTTCTTTTCTCTGTTGTAAGTGGTTCTGGTTCTTGAGGAGGTTCCTGTTCCTGGTTCTATTATTGTGACTGCTTTGTTCAGAGTAGGCCCCAATTGGTTTTGTTTAATTTCTATTGCAAGTTGGACTTCTATTTCTTTGATGTTCTTGAAAGCTTAAGGTCTAGATATGTTGAAATGAAATTTATTAATGAAATATAGTGTATTTTTTCCTCTTCCATATTGTTGTTGTCTCTATATATTTCTGTGTATAGCTCTAGTATGTTTAGTTTGTAAGGAATCTTAAACATACCAGTTACAAGGTAGCTTGTCTAATTGCTTATGAGTTTCTTTCAAGGAGAGAACTAAGTTTCATAGGTGATTTCAGAGGGTTGATAAAAAATGTGAGGATTTGATACAGTAGTATGGAAATGAGAGGATAGTTTGTAAGGCATTCTATCTCAGCTCCATATAGTTTGTAAGGCACTCTATAGTATCTTCATTATTTTTTTTTCAGTGGATTCATATTTTCATTGACTCTTTGCCCAAGGAGTAGGCACTGGTCTAGGGTTTGATTTGCAGTATTTTCTTCATCCAATAATCAAAATCAAATAAATTATATTATGTTACTTTGAACAAATGAGATGAACTCATAAGGATTTATATCAGTAGGATGCAATCCATTTTGTTAATTCCTTAAAGAGTGAATCACTAGGTTAGCCCACCTAAAAAGGAAGAAGGATGAGAATCCTTATCTCACTAGTTTTTTTCTATATTTACAATCATGGTTTGTCTGGTTAAGCTTTGCATTCAGTTGATTTTGGTCATATGCAAGGTGTTTTACAAGTTGATTCAGTAAAGATAAATAGAAAATCAGTGTCCACTTTCATATATACTGTGTAATCAGTAATTATTTAGAGGTAAAACCTGCCTGAGTATGTGGAGCTCAAAAATGAAGGAGGATCTTATCCAATCCTCAACAATTAGGCATTTCTTTTGTCTAAATCAGTATTAGGAGGCATAGTGTTTAAGTAATTATTCAAGCACTGTGGTTCATACAAGAAAAACCCCTAACAACCATGAAAACTTCTCACCTTGTTTATACTATGTGGATTATGCCATTCAAGAATGGCTTAAAATTTCTCTAGATCCATCTTGATATCATCTGTAAAATGAAAAATCTGAGAAAAACCAGACTTGCTTGTATGAACCTACATTTTTCAAATTAGCATAGAGTTTCTCTTTTCTTAATACCGCCAATATGATCCTCAAGTGTTGTAGATGTACTTTCCTTCCCTTACTAAAAATTAGTATATCATCAAAATAAACTATGACAAAATTACCAATGTAGGGACGCAACATAGTATTCATGAGTCTCATAAAAGTGCTAGGTGCATTTGATAAACCAAAATGCATAACCTTCCATTCATACAAACCATCCCTAGTTTTGAAATTAGTTTTCCATCCATCCCCTTTTTGGATGTGGATCTGGTCATACCCACTTCATAGATCAATCTTAGTGAAATGTGTTGCTCCAGCAAGAACATCCATCATATCATCCAAATGAGGGATAGGAATATAATACCTAATGGTTATCCTATTGATTTCTCGACTATCTGTGCACATCCTCCATGTTCCATTCTTATTTGGGGTTAGTAATGTTGGTACAACACATTGGCTCATGCTTTCCTGCTCTAAACCTTTATATATGAGATCATTTACCTATTTGTTTAGCTCTGCATGTTGTTTTAGACTCATTTTATAAGCTTCTTTATTTGGAAGACTTTCTCCTAAAATAAGAATAATATGATGTTTGATATCTCATTTTTTAGGGAGCCCATTAGGTAGTTCCTCTAGAATACATCTAGATACTCTTCCAACACTACAACTACTTATTGTGGTATTGTCAAGTCCTTCTCTTTCCCACTTTGCACTACCAATGCGTAACAACACCTTGTTAATTTTATCTCTTTGACAAGTTCCTTTCCAGATAACATACTTTCAGGTTTTCCTTCATCCCTGAGAGGTAACAAGATTACCTTAGTTCCATCCTTCTAGAAGGTGTAAGTATTCTTTCTCCATTATGAATAACCTTTCTATCATAAGTTGTCAGGGGTTCCCTAAGAGTACATGGCATGCATCCATTGGAATCACATCACACCATAACTCATCCTTGTAGACCTTCCCTATGGAAAATTTAACAAGGCACCTCTTATCTACTGTAACTTCATTGCCCTTTTTGAAAAATGAAACATAATAGGGATGAGGGTGCTTTTCACATTGTAGATTTAGTTTCTCCACCATTGCTTTAGAAACCATGTTATCACAACTGCCTCCATCAACAATTACTTGACATACCTTTCCACCTAAGGTACACCTTGTTTGGAATATGTTGGTTCTGAGCCATGAATCATTAGCGCCTTTCTCCTCTGTATCTTCCTTTTCTGGAATGATCATTGTCCTCCTCATCATGAGACTTTCTCCGATATTTGAAGACACTTCTTGTTCTGATCCTTCATTGTCAACTTGGGCTAGGTTCACTCTAGATGGCCCTCCATGATTTCCACCTTAAATGTTAAAATTGGAACACTTGAAGGCGCTATTTCCTTTTTCCCCACATCTGAAACAAGTGAATGGTCTTCTTTGGCCTTCCCATCCTCTTCCATTATGATAGCCTCTACCACATTCAAACCCTCTTCCTCTTTGTTGATTCCATAGATTTTGACAGGTTTCTTCTATTTTCTCACTTCCTTGACTAGAACTTGAGGCTCCACAAAATGGAGTTGATGTACCTCTTTGTCCTCCTCTATTCCTCTAATTATATGACCTATTTTTTTTTTCTTCAGCCTTTAGAGCCAACAAATAGGCATCCTCCATATAGTTGATCTAATGCACGCTTAGCTCATCCTAAATAGTGAATTTCAAACCATTAAAATACCTTGCATCCATTGGTTCATTACTTTCTTGATGTTCTATATGGATGGACAACTTGTAAAATTCATTTGTATAATCTTGCACAAAAGACAAGCTCCATTTCAAATTCTGAAACCTTTGGAAGAGTGTTTGAGAATAATTCACAGGTAAGAATTTTTCTCACAGCTTTTTCTCTATTTTGCTCCATGTCTATATTTTATCCTTCCCTTTATTTGTTCATTCATTTTGGAGATGATGCCACCAAATCATCGCATGTCCCTTTAATTTGGTGCATGCAAACCTCATCTTCTTTTCTTCTGTGTAAGACTTCCATTTGAAAAAATTTCCCATCTCGTTTAACCAATCTATCACTTTATCTAGCTTCAGACTACCTGCATAGTCTTAAACATCAACATTGATCTCTTAATTTATTCCCTCTAATACTCTAAGCATCCTCTCTTCAAAAATCACTTCTTCTTCTCATCCTTCTTATAATCCTTCAGCTCCTTGGCTCGCCTCTCCATCAGATTCATCTTCTTCTCTTTGTGATCTTTGATTTTCCAATTGGTTCGTGAGTTCTACTACTTTTCTTTACAAGCTTATCATATCTCTCTACATTTGGGTAAGACCTCTACCTCTTCCTCTTCCTCTTCCTCTCCTAGCCATCATCCTACTCTGATACAAAATGATGTAGCCTAAAAACCTTCGAGAACAAAAACTCAGTAAATACACAATAAAATTGTAGAATTTGAATTCTTCATTAAACTTCTCCAAATTTCTCTACCTTACAATAAAATAAAAGTCCTACCTATTACAATTCTAAAAATTACCATATTTGGCAGATTTTTGGGAAAAACAAAAAAAACCATTTTTTTTTTCCATTTTTGGTAATTTCCAAAAACTATCTGATGAATCTTGATTTTTCCCAAGAAAACCACCAACTAAGGCAAGATGAATTTCCAACTAATCCATGAAATCAAAGACATGATTTCAGATTTATTACAAAAACAACTTACTAAACAAACTGAAAAAACAAAACAAAACAAGAAAAGCCAATTTTGGAGGCCAAGATGATATTTCTGGCTCCTGGAAAAAGGTCAAAATGACCATCAATCAAGTTGAGCTCTGTAAAAAATCTAAATAATTCCTGGCCACCAATCTGCCTATAACATTTGAGCAAAAACCCACATTTGAGTCAAAAGTTATGACCCTCAGAATCTCCTGCATCATTCTCCCCTGCTTGAAAAGAATGTAGCTCGTACAAGTTCTAGTTCTCAAATTGCTTCCATTTAGTCTCATCTAGCTTCTTCAAATCCCATTCTATAATCCAAGTGCTATCTTCTGGTGTCAAGCCTTCCCACTGCACAACATATCTGTTGTAGTCACATTGGCGAGTTTGAATAGTTTCCTTGTCTAAAGTTTGTGCAACCTTTTCCTTTTTCTTGATGGGGACAGTGTGTGACTAGCCCACCTCATCCTCAATTTAAATATAGGCATCATCACTTTAGAAAGTATATAAATCAAAGATGTTAAACACAAGAGAAATATCAAGACCATTGGGGAGCTCTACCTCATAAGCATTATCATTAATCTTCTTCAGAATCTTGCAAGGACCAATATTATTTTATTTCAATTTGTGATAAGTCTTGATAGAAAACCTCTCCTTAGGTAGATCCATCACTAGATCACCTAAACCAAAAACCTAATACCTTTTGGTAGTATCTATAGAATCTTTGTACCACTCGTTGTTGTCCTGTAACTTATGTCTTACATCTGCCTGCAACTAGAAGAGTTGTTCTGCAAAGGCTTCTCCATCATCACTGGCTCTGTCACCCAAGGGAAGTTGCACCAAATCAAGAACACCCTAAGGATTTTAACCATAAATAACTTGAAATGGTGACTTACCATTTGACCTATTCATAGAGCTGTTATAAGTAAATTCTACCTTGGGCAATGCCAAATCCCGTTGTTTGAGCTTCCCTCCAACAATGCATCGTAACAAATTACCCAAACTTTGATTGACCACTTTCATTTTCCCATTAGTTTGTGGATGATAAGAACTACTAAACTGTAACTTTGTCCCCATCTTCTTCCATAAGGTCCTCCAGAAACGACTCAAGAACCCGATTAGAGGTCATTGTTTTTGGAACCCCATGCAATCTCACTATTTTAGAAAATAATAACTCAGCCACCCTAGTGGAATCACTAGTTTTCTTACAAGCAATTAAATGAGACATTTTTTACAATCTATCCACAACTATAAAGATAGACTCATTACCTCGCTATGTATGTGGCAGTCCCAATACAAAATCAATACTCAAGTATGTCCATGGTCCTACTGGTACTAGCAATGGCATGTACAAACTGATGTTTTGGGAGTGCCCTTTGGCTACTTGAAAAATTCTACACCTTACCACAAACCTAGTGATATCTTGCTTCATCTTTGACTAGTAGTACTTATCTGCTACCAAGGCTATTATTTTATCCTACCCAAAATGCCCGGCCATACCACTGTTATGAAATCCTCTAATAATATTTTCCTGCATTGAGCCTATAGGAATGCACAATTGTTTTCTCTTGAATAAATAACCATATGTCATAAGATACTCACCTTGAATAGCATCTATGTGCCTAGGTACTGTATTCTTCAACTGATCAACAACTTCCCAAAAGTCACTATCAGATTCATACAAGTCCTTGATTCCATAAAAAGCCAACTACTTTTGTTTCCATGATGGTCAGAAGCACAACACACCTGTTCAAGGCATATGAAACTTGATTCTGTTTCCCTGATTTATGGTTAAGAACAAAAGTAAACCCTTGGAGGAAATAGACCCATTTTGCATGTGTAGTGTTCAATTTCTTTTGTGTGTTCAAGTATATTAGAGCAATATGGTTTGTAAACAACACAAATTCTTTGGGTACCAAATAATGCTTCCAATATCTCAAAGCTTGCACAATTGCATGGAACTCTATATCATATGTGGAATATTCCATTCAGACATCATTTAGTTTTTCACCAAAAAAATTAATGGGCTTACCTTCTTGGCTGAGTACAACATCAATGCCCACATGTGAGGCATCATAGTTCAGTGCAAACACTCTATCAAAATCAGCCTCTTTGGTCCACGAAAACTCCCAACCCTTAGTGCAATCCATCACAGGTGCTATAATGATGCTGAAAATATGAATGAACTTTCTATAGAAAGTAGCCAAGCCATGAAAATTTCTCACCTCAGTGATATTACATGGACTAATCCATTCAAGAATCGCTCAAACTTTCTTTGGATCCATCTTGATACCATCTACAGAAATGACAAATCCCAAAAAAACAAGACTTGCTTACATGAACCTACACTTCTTCAAATTATCATAGAGTTTCTCTCTTCTAAATACCCCCAATATGATCCTCAAGTGTTGCAGATGTTCTTCCCTTCACTTACTAAAAATTAGTATATCATCAAAATAAACTACTACAAATTTGCCAATATAGGGACACAACACAATATTCATTAGTCTCATAAAATTTCTAGGTGCATTTTACAAACCAAAAGGCATAACCTTCCACTCATACAAACCATCCGTAGTTTTCAAAGTATTTTTCCACTCATCCCCTTCTCAGATGCAAATCTGGTGGTACCCACTTTGCAGATAATGTTAGTGAAATGTGTTTCTCCAACAAGAACATCCATTATATCATCCAAAAGAGGGGTAGTAAAACAATACCTAATGGTTATCATATTTATTTATCGACTATCTATGCACATACTACATGTTCCATCATTCTTTGGGGTTAGTAACATTGGTACAACTCAGGGGCTCAGGCTTTCCTGCACTAAACCTTTATGTATGAACTCAGTTACCTATTTGTTCAGTTTTGCATGTTGTGTGGGACTCATTATGTAAGCTACTTGATTGGGAAGACTTTCTCTTGGAATAAGATCAATATGATGTTGGATATCTCATTTTTAGGGGATCCAATCAGGTAGTTCCTCTGGAATGACATCTGGATACTCTTCCAATACCGTAGCTTCTTCTAGTGTTATTGTCAAGTCCTCATCTTTCCTTCTTTGCACTATCAATGCATAACAACACCCTGTTACTTTCATCTCCTTGACAAGTTCCTTTTTAGATAACATACTTTTACCTTTTCCTTCATCCCCCAGAGCTAACAAGATTACCTTAGATCCATCCTTCCAGAAGGTGTGAGTATTCTTTTCTCCATTATGAATAACCTTTCTATCATACTGCTAGGGGAAACCTAAGAGGACATGGCATGCACCCATTGGAATCACATCACACCATAACTCATCCTTGTAGACCTTCCCTATGGAAAATTTAACAAGACACCTCTTATCTATTGTAACTTCATTGCCCTTTTTGAACCATGCAACCCGATATGGACGAGCGTGATTTTCACACTAGAGATTTAGTTTCTCCGCCATTTCTTTAGAAACTATGTTCTCACAACTTCCTCCATAAACAATTACTTGAAATACCTTTCCACCTAAGGTACACCTTTTTTAGAATATGTTGGTTCTGAGCCATGAATCATCAACGCCTTTCTCCTCTATGTTTTTCTTTGCTGGAATGATCATTGTCCTCCTCATCATGAGACTTTATCCGATATCTGAAGACACTTATTTTTCTGATCCTTCATTGTCAACCTGGGCTAGGTTCACTCTGGATGGCCCTCATTGATTTCCATCCTGCATGTTAAAATTGGAACACTCTAAGGCCCCGTGTCCTTCTCCACATCTCAAACAAGTGAATGGTCTTCTTTGGGCTTCCCATCCTCTTCCATTACTATAGCCACTACCATGTTGAAACCCCCTTCCTCTTTGTTGATTCTATGGATTCTGACGAGTTTCTTCTTATTTCTCACTTCCTTGACTAGAACTTGAGCCTTCTAAAAGTGGAGATGATGTACCCCTTCATCCTCCTCTATTCCTCTGATTGTACTACCTATTTTGTTTTTCTTCAGCCTTTAGAGCCAGCTGATAGGCATCCTCCATATAGTTGATCTAATGCATGTTTAGCTCATCCTGAAGAGTGAATTTCAAACCATTCAAATACCTTGCAGCCATCTATTCATTACTTTCTTGATTTTCTATATGGATGGACAACTTGTAAAATTCATCTATATAATCTTGCATAGAAGACAAGTTATATTTCAAATTCTGAAACCTTCGAAAGAGGGTTTGAGCATAACCAGACGTAAAAAAATTTCTCTCATTTTTTTCTCCATTTTTCTCTATGTCTTGATTTTATCCTTCCCTTTATTTGTTCTTTCATTTTGGATATGATCCCACTAGATTATCGCATGTCCCTTTAACTTGGTGCATGCAAAACTCATCTTCTTTTCTTCTGTCATAGACTTCTATTAGAAAAACTTTCCCATCTCGTTTAACCAATATATCACTTTCTATGGCTTAAGACTACCTACATAGTCTAAAACATCAACCTTGATTGCTTCAATTTTGTTGGAGTAATAAAGTGATTCCACTTATTAATTAAATTATATTGATTTAATTATTAAGTCACTTATTATCTCTCTTTCACTTAAGAAAAATTTTAGGCATATAATAATTAATTATTTTATTAATTATTATTATGCAACCTAGATATTTCCCCTTTAGGGTTTTGATCACCTTCATGAGGTTTGATCTCTTTTTATTTGTATTCCCTCTCTGAATGAATATTTTGTCTTTTAGAACTTTTTTGTCTCCAAGCTTTGCTTTTGTAACAGGTTATTCTGTATGGAGATGATCTTGGCTTATAATTTGTTTGAATTCTAACATGGTATTAGAGCCTTGCTATTGCTACCTGTTCTTGATTTTTTAAAGTTTTTGGAGCTCCGAGGGTTTCAAGTTTTTTATCTCAGATTTACTAGATTTTGGGAGGATTTATTTTTTGGAGCACGTTGGGCAAACCCTGACATCTGGGTTGCGTCCGGGATGCCCCAAAATTTCCATTTTCATATAAGGCATGTCCTATTTGGACAAACTTGAAACTTGGGCCCTACGTTTTCATGCACATCCCTTGACACATTTTACGAGGCAAAAATATGCCTCAATTTTGACACTGCCTCAATTTCTATGTTGTCTTGATTTTGACACCACTTTGAAATCAGTGCCCAACATTACATGGAGGAGAGAGAAAATGATTTTTCCAATTTTTGTATGTAAAAAAAACTAGGGAAAAAATATGCCTTGGTTTTCATGCCACTGACATCAGCATTTGCATGTCTGAGATCTGGGTTAAATTTGATGGCCACCAACCCATCATATAACTTACATTTTTTTTCATAATGAGCACCTTGTATTTTTTTGCTCATATCTTGAGCAAACATAGGCATTTTTTTCCAAATGAGATATCAACGAAAAGCTGGTTCTAAGGACAATCTAATTTTTCTAGTTTGGTTATCTAATTTTTCCATCTTGCAGGGTTTTTTCCTATCAAAGTCAGGGTACCTTTTAGTGCTCTGGTCACTATATCTTTCTCATCTAGACTCCATTTTTTGACTTCTGCATGGCGTCAAAAAGCTGGTTCTATTCTCCTTTCTTTTTCTATGGGTCTCCCACCAAGAATTCACTCCATGTATCTTTTATTTAGTTTTTTCTTTATGGTATTCTGGGAGATATCTTTGATGTTTCAGGTCCTGGGATCGTTTCCTTTTCTGAATATTGTATACATCTTTTTGCAAACGTACTGAGATAAAGTGCCATCTAATACATGTTTGGGTTCCTACACATTTTTGTGCTTGATTGTACTCACACTATACTATAAAGTTCCATAGGGGGGTCTGATGTTTTCCTTGTTTTCCATCTACCTTTTTCAAGTGAGTGTTCCTTCCATGACATTATCCTCATTATGTGTGTCCAGTGAGTGTTCCTTCTATGACACCATCATTTATTTGTGCTTGTACATTCTTCATCTTGCAATGTTTCTTAGAAGTATGTTTCAGTGTACCTATTGTAACACCCCCAAGTTGGCATCTTGCAACCCTAACCAATTTTGTTGCATTTTTCATTCTTCTGAATCATCAAAGTCCTATTGTACTAGGAAATTCTAAGTTTTAACTGACTCTACACAACCTAAGTGTCAAATGCAGAAAATCCTAAATCTACAATAATCATACATTATATTTAATTCCTAAATATCAATTGGCTAAATAAACCTTATGATCAAATTAGTTTAATTATAAAGTCCTAGCACTTTAATTAAATTAAATTCACCCTCTTTAGCTAAGACACATAAAAAGGGAATTAAATAATATTTAATTATTAAATAAATATCCTCATTTTCAATAATTGAATTTAATTATTTAGATAATTGAGAAAAAGAAATTATGAGGTCATATATTTTATTTATTTAATTAAATATTGTCAACAAAATCTTCTCTCCTGTTCAGAATTGGAAACTTCTCTTTAACTATGCTTTAAAGATAAAGAAAACATATAAAATCAATTAAAACAATTAAAACAAAGGGAAACAGTTCACTGCTTTATTTCAAAGAAAGCTTGCTAATCTGAACCAACTTTTCTATCTGTTTTATTTCAAAAGAGGAAACTTTCTATTCTAAACAGTCTCCCAGTCTATAAAAGAACTCTCATTTCTCATTCAAACCCCTTCCTAAATTTCTAGTCATATGCATTGTTAGAATATTGAATTGTTGCTACATTCTTAGTTCATAATCTCATATAGAATAATCTCATTTTGCAATAGATTAATTTCAGTTTCTAGAATAATCTCATTGAAATCATGGCATAGTTTTAATCTCATTTCTAGCTTAAATGAATCATTTAGATTAATCTTGCATGTTTCATTCCTAGATTAATCATTGCATTGCATTCATGGAAGCATAAATCCTTTGTTCTAGATTGGTCTTGGTTGTGAGATTTCTCGTTCTAAGAGCTATTCAAAACCCCATCTGGATAGAAGGCAACAGGTCAAATCATACAGGCATGCAGGATGAATAACTCATATTCAGTTTTGTATGTGTCTAATGAACAAGGACTATGTTGAAGTGTACCATTGAATAAAAAGGCCACATTGAACGTATACACCTATCATGTCTCTCCCTGTTCAACATTATGGGGGGTATCTCCTATTGGTTGTAATTCATCCTTGGTTCAATTGATCAGCTCTTCAAGATTTGTTTACAGTCTTCTCTACCTGATCATGGTCTATTATAGTGGAGGTTCTAGTAGTTATTTTTGATAGTGTTTGCAACTTCATGCTTCAAAGGTACTCTACATTTTCTTTCTTTGTTCCTATTTTCTAGGACATTCTCTAGTTTGGAGGCTTCTTCAGTCCTTCACTAGGCTTCATCTCTTTTTGGAGAGGGGTTTTCCCACTGGGTTTTCTCCTTTTTCTCCTCTTTATAGTGATTTTTTGTACTTGGGTACCTGATCAGGCCTTGTTACCGGGACCCAGTTTCCTACTTTCAGTAGTTGTTTCTAGGTTTTTAGCTTCTCCCTATGTTTATCTTAAGGGGGGTGTTAGAGTAATAAAGTGATTCCACTTATTAATTAAATCATATTGATTTAATTATCGAGTCACTTATTATCTCTATTTCACTTAAGAAAAACTTTAGGCCTATAATAATTAATTATTTTAGTAATTATTATCATGCAACCTAGATTTTTACCCTTTAGGCTTTCCCTTTTAGGGTTTCGATCACCTTCATAAGGTTTGATTTCTTTGTATTTGATATTCCCTCTATGAATAAATATTTTGTCTTTCAGAACTTTTTTGTCTCCAAGCTTTGCTTCTGTAATAGGTTATTTTGTATGCAGATGATCTTGGCTTATGAATTCTATTAATTCTAACAATTTTTTCCTTATATGACTCTGAGAAGCCTCTCTTTGAAACTCAATTCTTCTTCTCGTCCTTCTTCTATTCCTTCAGCTCCTTGCCTCGCCTCTCCATCAGATTCATCTTCTTCTCTTTGTAATCCTCATTTTTCAAATTGGTTCATGAATTACTCTACTTGTCTTTGCAAGCTTATCATCTCTCTCTATGATTGGGTAAGACCTCCACCTCTTCCTCTTCCTCTCCCAGCCATCTTCCTACTCTGATACCAAATGGTGTAGCCCAAAAACCTTCAAGAACAAAAACTTAGAAAGTACACAAAAAAATTGCAAAATTTGAATTCTTCATTAAACTTCTCCAACTTACTCTACCTTACAATGAAATAAAACTCCTACTTATTACAATTCCAAAAATTACCATATTTGGCATATTTTTGGGAAAAACAAAATAGTTTTTTTTTCCATTTTTGGTAATTTCCAAAAACTATACTATGAATCCTAATTTTTCTCAAGAAAAGCCCCCAACTAAGGCAAGATGAATTTCCAACTAATTAATGAAATCAAAGACACGATTTCAGATTTATTACAAAAACAACTTAATAAAAAACCTGAAAGTAAATAAATAAGAAAAGCCAATTTCAGAGGCGAGGATGGTATTTATGGCTCCCAAAAAAATTCAAAAAAGGCCACCAATCAAGTTGAGCTCTAACAGAAATCCAAATAACTCTTCACCACCAATATGCCTATAAAATTTGAGCAAAAACCCACATCAGAGTCAAAAGTTATGACCCTCAGAAGCTCCTGCATCATTCTCCCCTACTTGAAAAGAACCTAACTCCTACAAGTTTCAGTTCTCAAATTGCTTCCATTTAGTCTCATCTTACTTCTTCAAATCCCATTCTATAATCCAGGTGTTATCTGCTAGTGTCAACCCTTCCCACTGCACAAGATATCTGTTGTAGTCACCTTGGTGAGTTTGAATAGTTTCCTTGTCTAGAATTTGTGCAACCTTTTCCTTTTTCTTGATGGGGACAATGTGTGACTAGTCCACCTCATCATTAGTTTCAACATAGGCATCATCACCATGGAAAGTATATAAATAAAAGATGTTAAACATAGAAGAAATATCAAGACCACTGGGGAGCTCTACCTCATAAGCATTATCATTAATCTTCTTCAGAATCTTGCGGGGACCAATTTTATTATATTTCAATTTGTGATAAGTCCTGGTAGGAAAGCTCTCCTTGCATAGACAAACCATCACTAGATCACCTACACCTAAAACCTAATACCTTATGGTAGCATCTGTAGAAGCTTTGTACTACTCGTTGTTGTCCTATAACTTCTATCTTACATATGCCTGCAACTGGAAGAGTTGTTCAGCAAAGGCTTCTCCATCATCACTGACTCTATCACCCAAGGGAAGTTGTACCAAAACAAGAACACCTTGAGGATTTTGACCATAAACAACTTGAAATGGTGACTTACTAGTTGACTTGTTCATAGAGCTGTTATAAGAAAATTATGCATGGGGCAATGCCAAATCCCATTGTCTGGGCTTCCCTCAAACAATGCATCACAAAAAATTACCCAAACTTTGATTGACCACTTCTATTTGTCCATCAGTTTGTGGATGATAAGCACTACTAAACTGTAACTTTTTCCTCATCTTCTTCCATAAGGTCTTCCAGAAATGACTCAAGAAATTAGTATCCCAATCAGAGGTGATTGTTTTTTGAAGCCCATGCAATCTCACTATTTCAAAAAATAATAACTCAGCCACCCTAGTGGCATTACTAATTTTCTTACAAGCAATGAAATGAGCGATTTTGAGAATCTATCAATAACTACAAAGATAGGTTCATTACCTCACTATGTATGTGGTAGTCCCAATTCAAAATCCATACTCATGTTTATCCATAGTCCTACTGGTACTGGCAATGACATGTACAAACCTATGTTCTGGGAGTTCCCTTTGGCTACTTGACAAATTCTACACCTTTCCACAAACCTAGTGATATATCGCTTCATCTTTGTCTAGTACTACTTATCTACTACCAAGGCTATTGTTTTATCCTTCCCAAAATGCCCAGCCATACCACTGCTATGAAATTCTCTAATAATATTTTCTGGCCTTCAGCCTATAGGAACACACAACTAATTTCCCTTGAATAAAAAATCATCTTGTATAAGATACTCACCTTGAATAGTGTCTGCATGCTGAGGTACTGGATTCTTCAACTAATCAACAAATTCCCAAAAGTCACTATCAGATTCATACAAGTCCTTAATCGCATCAAAGCCAACAACTACTTTTGTTTCCATGATGGTCAGAAGCACAACACGCCTGCTTAATGCATCTGCAACTTGATTATGTTTCCCTGATTTATGCTTCAGAACAAAAGTAAACCCTTGGAGGAAAGAGACACATTTTCCATGTCTAGTGTTCAATTTGTTTTGTGTGTTCAGGTATTTTAGAGAAATATGGTCTATAAACAACACAAATTCTTTGGGTACTAGATAATGCTTCCAATGTCTCAAATATTTCACAATTGCATGGAACTCTATATCATATGTGGAATAGTTCATTCGCATATCATTTAGTTTTTCATTAAAAAAAGCAACGGGCTTACCTTCTTGGCTGATAACATGACCAATGCCCACATGTGAGGCATCACAGTGCACTTAGAACACTTCATTAAAATCTAGTAAGGCCAATATAGGAGCTTCAGTGACCCTCTTCTTTAGATACTGGAAACTCTCTTCAGCCTCTTTGGTCCATGAAAACTCCCGACCCTTAGTGCAATTTGTCACAGGTGCAACAATGCTGCTGAAATTATGAATAGCTCTCTATGTAAAGTAGCCAAGAGATAAAAAATTCTCACCTTGGTGATACTACATGGACTACGCCTTTCAAGAATGGTTCAAACTATCTTTGGATCCATCTTGATACCATCTGCAGAAATGAAAAATCCCAAAAATACCAGACTTGGTTGCATGAACCTACACTTCTTCAAATTAGCATAGAGTTTCTCTCTTCTTAATACCCCCAATATGATCCTCAAGTGTTGCAGATGTTCTTCCCTTCCCTTACTAAAAATTAGTATATCATCAAAACAAACTACTACAAAATTGCCAATGTAGGGACACAACACAACATTCTTGAGTCTCATAAAACTGCTAGGTGCATTTGATAAACCAAAAGTCATAACCTTCCATTCATACAAACCATCTATAGTTTTGAAATTAGTGTTCCATTCATCCCCTTCTCGGATGTGGATTTGGTGGTACCCACTTCGTAGATCAATCTTAGTGAAATGTGTTGCTCTAGCAAGAACATCCATCATATCATCCAAACTAGGGATAGGAAAATGATACCTAATGGTTATCCTATTTATTTCTCGATTGTCTGTGTGCATCCTCCATGTTCCATCCTTCTTTTGGGTTAGTAACACTGGTACAAAACAAGGTTTCATGCTTTCCTGCACAAAACCTTTATGTATGAGCTCCTTTACCTGTTTGTTTATTTTTGCATGTTGTGTCAGACTGATTCTATAATCCGCTTGATTGGGAAGACTTGGTCCTTGAATAATATCAATATGATGTTGGATATCTCATTTTGGGGGGATCCCATATGGTAGTTCCTCTAGAATGATATCTGGATACTCTTCCAACACCGTGACTACTTTTGGTGGTATTGTTAAGTTCTCCTCCTTCCCTCTTTGCACTACCGATGCGTAACAACACCCTATTACTTTCATCTCCTTGACAAGTTCCTTTTTAGATGACATACTTCTAGATTTTCCTTCATCCCTAAGAGGTAACAAGATTACCTTAGATTCAGCCTTCCAGAAAGTGTAAGTATTCTTTTATCCATTATGAATAAACTTTCTATCATACTACCAGGGGCAACCTAAGAGGACATGGCATGCATCCATTTGAATCACATCACACCATAACTCATCCTTGTAGACCTTCCCTATGGAAAATTTAACAAGGCACCTCTTATCTATTGTAACTTCATTTCCCTTTTTTAACCATGCAACCTGAGAGGGATGAGGGTGCTTTTGACACTGGAGATTTAGTTTCTCCACCATTGCTTTAGAAACCATGTTCTCACAACTACCTTCATCAACAATTAATGGACATACCTTTCCACCTAAGGTACACCTTGTTTAGAATATGTTGGTTCTGAGTCATGAATCATTAGTGCCTTTCTCCTCTATATCTTCCTTTGTTGGAATGATCATTTTCCTCCTCATCATGTGACTTTCTCTGATATCTGGAGATACTTCTTATTCTGATCCTTCATTGTCAACTTGGGCTAGGTCCACTCTGGATGGACCTCCTTGATTTCCATCTTGCATGTTAAAATTGGAACAATCGAAGGCCCTATGTCCTTCATCTCCATATCTGGAACAAGTGAATGGTCTTCTTTGACCTTCCCATCCTCTTCCATTACCATAGCCTCTACCATGTTGAAACCCCCTTCCCCTTTGTTGATTCCATGGATTTTGATGGGTTTCTTCTTGTTTCTCACTTCCTTGACTAGAAATTGAGCCTCCTCAAAATGGAGTTGATGTACCCCTTTGTCCTCCTCTTTTCCTCTAATTGTACTACCTATTTTGTTTTTATTTATCCTTTAGAACCAACTGATAGGCATCCTCCATACAGTTGATCTTATGCATGCTTAGCTCATCCTGAATAGTGAACTTAAAACGATTCAAAAATCTTGCAGCCATTTGTTCATTACTTTCTTGATGTTCTATATGGATGAATAACTTTTAAAATTCATCTGTATAATGTTGCACAGAAGACAATTTTTGTTTCAAATTTTAAAAACCTTCGGAAGAGTGTTTGAGCATAATCCACAGGTAAGGATTTTTCTCTCAGCTTTTTCTCCATTTTTCTCAATGTCTTTATTTTATCCTCCCCTTTCTTTTTTCTATCATTTTGGAGATGATCCCACTAGATCATTGCATGTCCCTTTAAATTGGTGCATGCAAACCTCATTTTCTTTTTCCTGTCATAGACTTCCATTTGAAAAACTTTCCCATCTCGTTTAACCAATCTATCACTTCCTCTGGCTTAAGACTACATGCACAATCGTAAAAATCAACCTTGATCACTTCATTTTTTCCCTCTAAGACTTTGAGAAATGTCTCTTCAAAACTCACTTCTTCTCATCCTTCTTCTATTCCTTTAGCTCCTTGGCTCGTCTCTCCATCAGATTCATCTTCTTCTCTTTGTAATACTTGGTTTTCCAATCAGTTCATGATTTATGCTACTTGTATTTCCAAGCTTATCATATCTCTCTACATTTGGGTAAGACCTCTACCTCTAGTCTTCCTCTTCCTCTTCCTCTCCCAGCCATCATCCTACTATGATACCAAATTATGTAGCCCAAAAACCATCAAGAACAAAAACTCTAAAAATACACAACAAAATTGCAAAATTTGAATTCTTCATTAAAATTCTCCAACTTACTCTACCTTACAATGAAATTAAATTCCTACTTATTACAATTCCAAAAATTACCATATTTGGCAGATTTTCGGGAAAAATAGAAAAAAACATTTTTTTTCCATTTTTGGTAATTTCCAAAAACTATCCTACGAATCCCAATTTTTCCCAAGAAAATTTGCCAACTATGGAAATATGAATTTCCAACTAATCCACAAAATCAAAGACATGATTTCAGATTTATTACAAAAACAACTTTTTAAAAAAACTAAAAAAAACAAGAAAAGCCAATTTCGGAGGCCAAGATGATATTTTTGGCTCTCGGTAAAAGGTCAAAATGACCACCAATCTAGCTACACTCCATTGAAAATCCAAGTAAATCCTCACCACCAATCTGCCTATAAAACTTGAGAAAAAACCCATATTTGGATGTCAAAAGTTATGACCCTTAGAAGCTCCTTCATCACATTTCATGTTGTACATTAGTGTCGGCAAGCCTACCCTGTTGTCAGACTAAGTTACCCAGTTCATTGCATGCTTTAGGAATCCACGAATACCTATTATTGGACTATAATTTATTCAAGTGGATGGCCCCAAAAATGATTATTTCATAAGTTTGTTTTAGGTCTATTTTATTATATATCTCATGAAGATCTTTTTGTCACATTTTGAACAGAGTTAATTGGATGCATGATGCAAAAGTTATAGCCTCCGGAAGGTCTGATTGCTAAATTTCATTTTCAATCTGAAAAGTGTCATTTTTGGTTTTTCTTTAGTCATTTTCAGGATGAAGTGTCATTTTGGTCTATCTTTAGTCATTTTTGGGGTGGAGTGCCAATTTTGGTGTATCTTTAGTCATTTTAGGGAAGTGACGTATTTGGTCTCTGTTCTCTCGTATCCAGGATAGTGGCTACTTTCGTGCACATTCTAGTAAACCTAATTACTATTCTAGATACCTTTTTTTGAGTAGATACCATTTCAATTAAAGTAGATCAGATTTTTTTTGTTGGTGGTGTTTTTCCCTCTCCTTGCAAGTTGTTAGCTTATTGCTTTGTATGGCAACGAGGATGTGCTTGTCTCCTCGATGAGTGACCATTGAGAATTATTTGGTCTTGACCCATGGGGTTCGTGGATGTAATGTGAACTCTCATGTAGTGGCCTAAACATGCTTATTTTTCTCACTCCTATGTGTTAGTGCTTGGGAACCTTGGAAGTTATTGTAAAGATTTCTATTGATGCACAAACATGTGTTGTTTGTGAAGTTATTTGGAGATGTGGTTTATGGTCTATGTGATGCACTTGTTTACATAATGTATACGTTATATTTACTTATTACAAAAAAAAAAATTAAATGCATGTTTTAACCTTTGGTTTCAAGGGTTCCCTGGTGGGGCATTACATCTGGTATCAGAGCCCATGTTCATACGCTAGAATCTTTGTATATATATTGTTCATATAGTGGATGTTGTGGACGTGTAATTGTGTGTGTAGTAGTGTGAGCTAGTGGTTGGGTGTTTATTGGGTGCCTTAGCACAAATTCCTGAATGTTTTTAAGGAATCAAACCAATTAAGATGAGGTGGAGGAAGAGTACCTCATGGATCTTTGCGCCTTTTAGGATGGATGATACCCATGTTTGAGAACCTCTTTAGAGCACCTTAGATCATATGGTTGGCATGTTGCCCTTGGTTTTGAGTTTTTTTGACATTTGTGTGGTTTAATTGTGTGTATGCCTTGGAAATCATGGTAGTGTCTCCACATTTTATAGTATGATAACTTGTATGTATATGTTGATCCTTGGTTTATTAAATTTCTTAGTATCCCATGAGTGGCTTGCATTCTTGTCTGACTCTTCTTGGTTAGAGATATGGGTTGGTTTCCATGCATAGCCTTGAGTACCTATTGCTTGACCCTCTATGAGATGTGGTGCATTTTATTCTTATGATTATTGCATTAATGAGAAGGCAAATGATTTATCTATTCTCTATTTATGCTAGCATATTAATTGTTGCATTGCAATGCACTCTGCTCAAAGAGTGATAGTTGTGCACCATTGCATTCATGAAAAGAATAATTTATTGGTAATAAAAGGTGAAATAAATATCATATCATATATTATTTAGTTTAATTACTTACATCCCCAAATTTTCATAATTGTTTGGATAGCTTGGGAAATTAGTTGGTTATTATTGTGAAGCATTGCATAAGAATTGTTCCATTTCATGGTTTCTTAAATATATTGAGAAATTATGTGTTTGCATTTGTGGATGTGCGACATCATGTTGAATTATCTCCTTTGGTGGCATCATGTGTATCTAACCCATTTTTCTTTGTGACCTTTCAGCTACCTTACATTGAGAGTAATGATGTCATATTGACTGTAGATATTTGATTGTCACTTGTGTGATGTTGAGATTGCTTCCATACCCTTGTGAGTTGGATGGTGTCATATTGCTATATCCAGTTTGATGACTTGTGATGCAAGTTTTGCATACCCTCCTTGTTGGAAGAACCATCATGGTTGGTTTCCAATCATTCCTTGAAGCATCATTGTGTGACCTCTTTGGTGTGAGCATGATGATCACCCCTCTAAGGGATTGAGTCTCATCTTTCAACCTACTGTGTACTTTACCTTGTGGTTGTAACCCTCCTCCTCATGTTGTGATCTTGATGAACTTGTGTTTTTCATCCAAAATATGTTTCGAGGTTGTTCTTAGCTCCTCATCTGATTGAGACCCTGCATAATGGAATTACTACATTGAATAGAAAGTTATAAGGAAATTGGAATTGAAAAAGAATATTGTTGATTTTGTTAGAAGTATAGTGATTTCATATGATTGATATCTTTGATGGATCATTGTTGGTGTGTGTGGGTATGTTCTCTAACACTACTAAGATGTTGTGATCCTTAGTAGTGTGTAGCGATTACTCCCTCTTATGTGACTGATTTTGGTCATAATGTTTCATGAATGTATTTCACGATTGATGATTTATTTTGTCTTTTGGTGGATCTTTCAATTTGTTGTATGGGCCAACATTTAATTTTGGTATTTCATATGTTTGGACTAATCACTCAAACTTCTCTATCTATCTCTTCATGACAGTTAACACATTTGATTTATTGTTGAATTGCTCACATTTTGGGGATTTACTATTGGAATTGATAATTCCCCCATTGGGTTTATCCCTTTTGTTTTGTGGTGACTATTTTGAATGTTTTCTATTGATTCCCTATCTTGTGTTTTGTGACTCTATCACATTCAATGCGGACCTCTAATAGTATGTACAAGGGAGAACATCATGGAGAACATATTATATTGTGCTTGTTGAGTAAATGTAAATATTTTAATAAGAATGCCTTCTTGTTTAAATTATGATAAAATCTTGTTTTGTGCATAAAATAAGTGCAAGTTGATAATGATGTATATACATGTTAACATTAATTGATTTAAATGATGCATTAGATTGTAAATCTCCTTAGTAGGGATGTTCATAGCTGCATTGTGAAATTGATAATTAAATGTGTACCATGTTAGATAAGACTATAGCTACATAAAATTTATGTAAATGGTTAAGAAAAAATGGATGTATTCAGTAGACCTCACTATGAGCATTGGATAGAATAATGATATATGTTGTTTTATGTTAATTTCACTATGTATCTTATGAGATATTGGTTGAGCTTGAATTCTTGCATTGGTTTCCAGCATGCATGATTAATGAGATTCGTGTTCGCTCCCATGATTTGATTTGGAGACCTTGAGTGTCTCCCTCTTGGCATTGTTATTTTGGATAATTGGGTGTGACTTAGTCCACCTATGAGTTTTGATCTATGTTGTGTGTCTTGATGACCCTGTCTTTCTATTATGCATGTCTCTTTTAGAGTGATTGTGCAGGTGCTTGATGCACCACTATTTATTTTTATTGTCGGTGAGTGTTTTTTGGGGATACTTTGGTTGTGGGTGTCCCAACTCTTCTTAGACTAGCATAATGTGGAGACAAAGAGAGTCTCATTTCCTAATCCTAAAACTCCCATAGATATATCACTTTATGACTTGATGATTATATATATATATATATATATATATATATATTTGTGTGTGTGTGTATATATGTATGTATGTATATATATGTATGTACACATATATATACATATATATATGTATATATATACACATACACATATATATATGTATATATGTATATATATAAATATACATATACATATACATACATACATATATACATACACACACACACACACACACACACACACACACACACACACACACACACACACATATATATATTGGTTAAGTTGTACCCTCTTAGAAAAATTCCATATTGGAGATTGGGATTGCCAAAGGATTGCTTGTAGAGTGGCATTCCTACCTCTTGGCCGCTAGAAGGACATAGTATTTGTTGACATACCTTACCATCCTAAGATTGGTTACGGATTTGAGTGTAAGATGATATTCTCCATTTGGATTCATTACCATTTGTTGAAGGTGATACCATGGTCTAGCTTGGTTGTGAGACCCTAATGTCCAATGATAATTGAGCTATTGATATCAGGGAAATTATGTTGCTCCTATGCTTGGTGTTTAGTTGGGCTTGAGTATTCCCTTCAAGTGGAATGATTAAAATATGGATCCTCTTTTATATGAGTTCTCTTGGCTGTGAGAGACAAGCTTGTGCCTTTGTATCTATTGGTACCCCTGAGGTGGATGTAGTATCCTTTAGAGAAATGCAATTTTGGGTAGAAAATCCTTTCTTTTCTGATTCTCGGTTGAGTTAGTGAGACTCTTGTTGGGTTTAATAATTCTCTTGATCAGTATGGTGGTTCTTTTCATCATTTTGGGATGATATTTCCCAATGTTCCTAAGTTTTTGACTTGGGAGTTCTTGGTGCTTTGATCTTGGAGAGATCTTGGAGGACTATTTATAGTTGGATGCCTCATTATGAGGTAGATTGGATTTCATTATGCCTCTTTGGTAGAAATCATGGCTAGATGTGTCTTTCCCAGCACGTATGGTATTTCTTGTCGAAGGACTTGGAGAGTTTGTTGAATCTCTTGTTGTGTGTCTGTGATCCTTTCAGTGGTTGTGAGGCTGGCTAGTAAGGAATTGGTGTGACTTGGCCAAACTTGTGGAGGATTCTTATGGCTATTCTTGCTTTTTGATTGGTTTTTGATCTCGCACTTGGAGTGCTTGTTGGTTGGACTTGCAGGCTTCTAAGAGTAATCCTAGTCTTTGGGGGGGATGATGTATTTCTTGTTGGTAGAGGGGAAGTGTCCCTCATGGGATTTGTGATATGGTTTAACAACCTCTTATGTCTTCTATAAGTCTAGTAATTATATCAGGAATTGATAGGTTGATCTTTTAGTGCATTGACAACCCTAGCTTCTAACAAATGGTATCAGAGCCTAGTCACAGGTTTGAATCACATAGGACACAGTGAGTGACACTAGGAGGGGAATTTTTGGCAGTGGACCAACATCCCTCATGGGATTCATGACATGGTTTAACAGCCTCCTATGTCTTCTATAAGTCTAGTGGTTGTATTGGGCATTGACATGTCAATCTTTTAGTGCAACGTAAACCCTAGCTTCTAAAAGTGCCTCTCCAATTTTATTTTTGTATGGCATGTTGATGGATATATCTTTGACATTTCATGCTTGTATTATGTGATCATGTTGGACCTATGTGAGGCTTGTACCTTCATGGTGATCTAATTTTTTTTGTTACATCGACAAGTTGTTTATGCTTTATATCTGGTTCTGAGGACCATTGTGTTGTGTCTGGTTGTATAGCTGACTTGTGATGCCTTTCTTTGGATTTGGTAGCTTTGTTTTTACTTTTAAATAATTGGTTGAGCTAATTATGTGATGTGATGAATATTCCCATGTGGTACTTGTATATTGGCATTATGATATGCACCCAGTACAGTTGATTCTTGTGTCCATTCTGAGATTGTTACTGTGGTTATGATTGGTACCTGCCTTGTTTAGATTTTTATGTGAGTTTTGGTCTCACTAAGGTTTGTGCCAATGGCTATTGGTTTTTTATTGTACCACAATATTATTCCATGTGTACCCATGTGATGTGATGAGTGGTTGTACTGTGTGATGCATTCAATTACCGTACCTTGTTTTGGTTACTACAACATTATTGATTTATCTATTAGATTATATTGTTATTAATTTTTTGATCCTATCTGCATGATGATTCTTTGAGATAATACGTTAGGATGATTATCATGGATATTTGATTATGGTACCTTTCATGCTATAGATGAATCAAGTATTTGCTATTAGTGAATTATGATCAGAATAGTTATAAAATGATTTATTTAAATATTTTCAATTTAAATGCAATGTTATTGTAGTTATATGATGTGTATTGATTTACCACACCACTACTATGCATTTTTCCATTGTTGTCAGTACTAAGTGAGACAAGGTCATAGTTACTCATTCATGAGATCTACATGATGTACCACTCTCCTTCAATGTTGCTATCATATATTATATGTACTTCAACTATTTATATTATGAGCATCTACACTTGACGTTTTCTTTTTTCAGTGAACAGGTACTAGGCAAATTAATCCTGAGTTGTAGGATTTGAGTGTGTGTCTATGTCCCTAGAAGTGACACAGGAGATAGTAGCTTTGGCCCTTCCTACTGAGCCAATGTTGTCCTAATATGGATGACGTATCTAAATTATTATATTATTCCCTCTGGTATGTGTTTGTAAATCTGGATTCACTATGCATTTGTGTTAGGCCCATGAGTGTGTTTGTGCATTTAGAAGTTTCCATAGTTGTTGTGGATGATTTAATTAAAATGTTAAATTTAATTTATTTTGGGGATTTTAATAGTATTTTAATTACTGGCTAATTTTATGTAGTTGGATTCCAAATATATAGGATCAATTTATTTAATTTTGGAAAAGTTAAAATAGTTTATTTAATTATTTAAATAATCTATTAGAAAGTCATTTGAAAAAGTGACTTTATACTGTGGGAAAAAGTTCATTTTCCACACTTCATGCTTTTAAAAATGAGACTTTGCTCCAAATCCTCTTATGGAGAAATTAAAATTTTATTTCTTGAGAGTGACTGGGTCCTCCGATTTTTGTGGGTGGCCCTTCGTTGGATTCGTATTGCGAATCTCCATCTTCCTCTGGAGTCATTTGTGCTTTCATTTTGTCCATTATTTTCTTCCTTTAATTAGTTTTTATCATTTGTGTGAGGTAAGGCATCTCACTTTTTATTGTTTACTCCTTTATTTCAAATTGAATTTCTTGCAATAGGACCACATGCTAAGAATTAGCATTCCCCCTCATTTATGTTTGATTAATCCACCTGACAGGGAAGGTGTGAGAATTTCTATGATTTCCCATGTAGTTTTTTAGATTTTGGTAATGTTATACTGTCAGAATTCTATGAAGTGATCAGATCCATAATTTTATTTGATAAATGTGTAGTTGGGTAGATTTATACCAATGGATTTTGATTTCGTTGATTTTTGAGATGTTTTAAATTTAGATGTTTTTGATTTTCCTTGTTTTGTGTGCCACCCAAAACTTGTAAGTCACCATGTTTGTCGTGATTGACCTATTAAAGGTTGTAGTACTCTAGCTTTGTAGTAGGATTGTGGAAGCAAAATGTATTGAGTTCATTCTGGTTATATACTATAGCAATCATAACTTGCTATTTGATATTAAAATGTTGATTTTTTCACTTGTTGAATTTTGTCAAAATTTGGGTATTTTAGTGATTTTAGCTTTTTGAGCCTTCCTCGTGTTTTAATAAGATGCTTGATGGATCCTAGGTAATTTGTGCTCTTGACATAGTGGTCAATTAAGCTATTTTTTGTTGTGCCTTTCTTGGCTTTTTCTTGGTTGTATGCCTTAAGTATTTTGGAGTTGAGATATCCTCCTTTCTTGTGTTTGTTAATGCCTTTGTCTTGTGTTGGTACACTCCATGCTTTAGGTTGAGCTAATATGTGATATATAGATGTAGGGTTTTTAAGATCACATATAGATATTTAGTTGAGCTATGCTCCTATTTCGAGGTTTGAGTGACCCATGCTCTTGGTATTGAGACCAATAGAGCTTACTATGTTTCCTTATAGTTTTATGACTTTGAGACTATTTCCTTGCATTTTTCTTGTTTTTCTTTGTGCCCCATTACAAAATGAGATAAGCCTAGTGTTTGGGTAGTGGATGGAGTGGCTCTCTAAGGTGGGATGGGACACAAAGTGGTCCCAGGATAGCCCTTGGTAGAGTGGTAAATAAAAGTGATAACCTTAAAAATAAATGGGAAAACATAATAATAAGATAAGTGGTTTTTCTCAGTGGCCATCTATTTGTGAGATGTGAGCCGCGATAGTCATGAACCAACTACGGATGCTAATCTAGCATTTATATGGCCATCTACAAATGTTGAGTTGGCATAGCAGCGACCGTCTAACTGAGATACATGTGATGACACATTAGAGCTTCCTTGATGAGACAAGGATTGCTCAAAGCCACAAGCCTTTACAAGTTGTGTGATGACACTCCATTCTTGAATCCTTGCACTGTAGTCTTACAGCTCTAAGTAGTACCCTGAGTATATTGTGATTATGTGGGTTCTTGATCATATTTGGATATTGGATTGTATGATGAGTGTTATCCATGTATGATTGTATTATGTAAATGTGTATTACATAGGAATATTGTTCCCTTCTATGAGATTATGCATTTTCTTCATGTGTGTATTAGCCACTCCTTGCTTGTGTGCATGCCTTGTGTTTGTGACCTGGTTACTATCTCCATGAGCATGGTGGGTGGGTCTAAGGGTTCCACATGATAGTGTAGCATTGCATTAGTATATGACTGTTTGGGACCGATGTATAAGTGATGATATTCCTCAAGATTTAGAGAGTTTAAGCCTTGACTTCTCTAGGATATACTTCACTTGGCTCATGATGTAGGTAAATTATGGTCTTTTTGATATTTTACTTAGAGTAGATTCATTATATATGTTGTTGGCATTTATATGATCATGTACGCATTTAATTCTTAGAGTAGTTTATGATTATGTTATTGATTTGAAATCAAGTGAGTAATGCATCAATTTTCATGTATTTGGTACTCCCCCGTGTGGAGAAATCTTGCATTTCATGTCATATGTTGGTGTCGGCAAGCGTGCCTTGTTGTTAGACTAAGATACCCAGTCTAATGCATGCTTTAGGCATTCACAACTTCTTGTTATTGGACTATACTTGATTCAAGTGGATAGTGACAAAAATGATGATGTCATAAGTTAGTTTTAGGTCGATTTTATTGTAGATCTTGTCAAGAAATTCTTGATGCAGTTTGAACGAAGTTAATTAGACGTCAGATGCAAAATTTATGGCCTCCAGAAGGTCTAATTGCTATATTTCATATTTCATCTAGAAAGTGTCATTTTTTAATCTTTCTTTAGTTGTTTTTGGGATGAAGTGTCAATTTTGGTCTTTCTTTAGTCATTTTTGGGGTGAAGTATCATTTTTGGTCTGTCTTTAGTCATTTTTGGGAAGTGTCATATTTGGTCTATGTTCTATCATATATGGGACATTGGCTACTTCCATACACCTTCTAGAAAACCTAATTATTGTTCTAGATACCCTTACCCTTTTCAAAACATATCAAATTCATTTTTTCTGGTGGTGTTTTTCCCTCTCCTTGCAAGTTGTTAGCTTGTTTCTTTGTATGGAGATGAGGATTTGTTCATCTCCTTGAAAAGTGGCCATTGATGATGGTTTTGTCTTGACCCATGGGGTTCATGGATGTGATCTGAACTCTCATGTGGTGGCTTTAACATTCCTATTCTATTCATTCCTATGTGTTAGTTCATGGGAACCTTTGGAAGTGACTATAAAGACTTCCATTGGTACACAAACATGTGTTTTTTGTGAAGTTATCTGGAGATGAGGTTTATTGTCTATGTGATGCACTTATTTACATAATATTTATGTTATGTTTACTTATTACAAAAAAATGTTAAGTGCATGTTTTACCCTTTGGTTTCAAGGGTTCCCTGGTGGGGCATTACAATTAGGATTCATGCAGGGATAGGGATGAGATGGAGGAATTTTTAAGGAGTTTAGGTAGATGGATGGTTGTAGGAAGGTTGTCAAAGATGTGCTCCTATGCTAATCTTTATTTATGAAAGGGAAAGTGAACAGGGAGATATGGATGGTTGATGGAGGAATATAAAGACCTAATATGGATGGAAGGGACAAAGACTTTGACTTTGGGATATAAGGACCCAAAATAGATTTGGAGGATGGAGAATGTGGGATTTATGAGGGATAACAATATCTTGAGGTGATCTATGTAGCTAGGGCCATGATAGTATAAATTTTATTTGATATTAAGTGGTTCTAATATACCTTGGTCATTGAGGCTTGAAAGGAAAAAATAAAGAGAAAAGAAAGGAACAATAATCCAAGAGATTTAATTGAAGAGAAGATTGTTACCATGAGAAATGCATAACTTAGAGAAATCACAAAAATAGACAAGACAAGGAGACAAGAACTTTTGAAAGGGGAAAAGAAAAGAAAAACCCCTTGTGACTTATGAATGAGGAAAAGCCTGAGAGAGAGAGAGAGAGAGAGAGAGAGAGAGAGAGAGAGAGAGAGAGAGANCCTGAGAGAGAGAGAGAGAGAGAGAGAGAGAGAGAGAGAGAGAGAGAGAGAGTCATTTACAATAACAACATAATGTTGAAATGAGAGACAAGAGTGTCTCTTAAATAGATATGTAGAGAGGAGTTACAAAGTAACTCACAAATCTATGAATTCCACCATTCATAATAGGTGTGTGAAAAGTGGCAACATTCTCTTAAGGATGATAAACTATTTTCCTTAATAAAGGAATTACAAAGAAATGACATATCCTCTTACTTGCACTAGAGGACACAATACATGTAGGATACCTTGGTTTATCCTAAATTAAATAAAACCAAAGAAAATTAAATATTCTAACCACTGCCCCCCCCCCCCTTAATCTTTACTTGGGGATTTTGCATCAATGGGTATCAACCCCAAATTTTTACAATGAAATTGAAACTTCTCTTTAGAAAGAGGCTTTGTCAAAATATCAACAACTTGATCTTCCCCCTTGTAATAGATGAGGGAAACTCACTTGTTTTCAACTTGTTCTCTTATGAAGTGATGTTGCAGTAGAGAAATATATTTTGTCCTTGCATGAAAAGTAGGATTCTTTTCCAAGGAAATGACACCTCGGTTGTCACAATACAATGGGGTAGGCTCTTGTTGAGGTAGACCCAAATCCTTAAGTAATCTTCTAATCCATAAATCTTCTTTAGAAGTATTATTACTATTATAAAAAAATTTCTCATGCTCATTTTTGCACGTCGTTGTGTTTTCAAAATGATCAGTTACCTATAAGTCATGACATGTGGACATAAATATGGCTCCTAGGAGGATTCAAGCCCAACATTCTGGCAAGAGTGTGCAGGTTATGGCAGTCATTTATAAATGTGTGAGAAGGGAAAAGGATGCTTAGTTTTGTTTATCCCACATTGGCCATGTTTGGTAGTAACTTGTTATTTTTATACATTTGTGCACACATAAGAAGTGCCAAAAAAGCAGGTGCCTTTTGGAAGGAGTCTTGTGTGTATGTGTGGTAGACAAATGATGACTAAATTGGAATATTTTGTGAACCCATGATGATGACACAAAGTGGTTAGTCGTGAGGTCACGGCGGTCTATGGAAATTGATGGTTAGAGGTCATGATCTAGCGAGTAAGGCATCGAGAGGTCATGGTGGTTTGTGGTGGTCAACAAAGAAGATTGAGAGCTATAGATTAATGGGTTGTCAAGTGATTGTGATCTCATACTAGCAGCTAGAGATAATAGTGGAGAAATAGCAAGGGTAATTGTTGTGAGATCGTGAGAAAATAAAGTAGTTAAGGGTCAAGTTAGAGTCTTAGAGACTATCCTTGTTGTGATCTTGTAGCAGTCAAATAAGGTAGCATAATATGATGGTGAGCTTAGGATAACGGTTTCCTCTAGGTCACGGTGGTTTGGGAAGCTAGCAATTTTAGGTTGCAATCTTGTGAGTGACCTTGTCATGAGGTCATGACAGTTATGAGAGATAACACAAATGGATAGAGAGATGACACCTAACAACAAATTATTACTTTTTGTGAGGTCTCGAGGGTTGCTAGGTGTTTAGTAGAATAGTAAGAGAATTGTCAAGAAGTTTTCACATGGTGGTTGATTCAAAGAAACGGTTCTTGTCGCTAGCTCCCAGAAGTTTGGGATGGTGATATTTCTAATAAGTGACTTGGAGATGATGTTGCATCAATGATAATAAATGTTGGTTGTGAGGTCTTGAGTTATGATGTGGTTAGTTATTTCAAGCAATGAGCCAGCAACTAAGGGTATTTGCGGTTAGATGTCATGTCATCGTGACCTCGCTAGTGTAAATGTGAGGAGGTTGTTAGTGTCAAGAGGTAGCGATAGGGCACCATGTATCTAGGTGTTTTTATATGAATTTTCCAAGGAAATGGCAGGTGCTACCATGATTCTGAGCCAAAAAAATTGTAAGGGTGTCGTTCAAGTGGCAATAGATGATTAGTTAGGTTTATTAAGTAAATAAGTTGTATTGTCACGAGCACCAAGTCATTGGAGAAATGAAGAAGATCAAATCAAACATATATTTTTATTTTTGAAAAGAGATGAACAAGATAATATATCATCAATTTGAGGTATGGAGAGAGGTGCACAAAAAGGATCTTAAAAGTCTTCATCCATATCAAATCTCTAGTTCTCGGTTGCGGCTCTAGTCAAATTTTTGTCGACTTTCCTCAATTGGTTAGATGGTACCACTCTTCCCACAAATGTGGTTGTTGGATAGTTATTGGTTTTACCCTAAGTGATCAGTATCTTGTTGCAATCCTTACTCTATAAAAGGATTTTTAAGATCACTTAGAAAAGGGGGTTCTTCCTTATGCATTTTTTCTCCATTTTAAGTGACTATTTAATGTCCTTTTGCAGTTTTCCTGCATATGTTTTGTAACTCACTTTGGGAATGAAATATAGATTACACCTTGGATACCATTTTTATGACTCAATATTTTCCATCTTATTCTTGTAGGTCTTGTGTGTGTGTTTTTGATTGACCAAACTACTTGTGAAATATTTTTCTCTTTCCTTGGATTTTTGTCTTGGAGTTTATCACCTTTTCTTCTATTAGTATGTTTATGTAGGTCATTAAGTGTGTCATGAAAATGTAAGTGGTTCCTCAATAGTCAGGTGCACCTATGTCTCTTACTGAAATATTGATGCAGGGAACATACTGTAATAAGTTGTAAAATATTAGTTTGTGTAATTGCAAACTAGTCTATGCCACTCTTTGATTACATCTCCTTATATCAATTTCTCGGTGCATCACCTTAGTAGTTTTAATTCAAATTCAAGTTTATACAAGTTGTCTTCCCCTTTTCCCATCAACAGAGTAGTTTTAGTAAGTCCAATAGGTGAAGCATCATATAGGAACCAACCTAGAATCCATAGATTCACTCCAACTGTTGAGTGATCTGATAGGCCATTTTAATGGCATACTTTAGATACCTTAGAAGAACTTTTGCTAGATCTTTTCCTATGTTTTCTTTTATTACTCTAAAACTTTATGCTTTAAAACTATTAATATGTGGTAGTCAACCACTGAACCTATGTCATGGACATATGATACTTAATATGCTTTATGTGGATGAATAGGCTTTGTTTATTGCTATGGAATTATGATCATGTTTTATGAATTACTTGACAGTTTGAGCAATAGATAATGCACATGTAATTTGAATGATTAATTTCCATGAATACTTTTATCCTAACAATTTTAGTGCAACACATCAAATTAGCAATCGTCATCTTATTCAGGTGAGCATGTCTATGTGTTGGACGCTTGACTCGGTCCTGCAGTAGACACGCACAAATGAAACCTTGACATAGCAGTGGTGGAAGGTTTTTGTTTAATCTAGGTGGAGATGGTTGAGAAAAGACTTGGAAAATGCAATAATTTCCTTGATGAAATCTAGGAGAGAGTCAGAAGTTAGATCTGTTGTCTAAGTAGTTCTTTCCTCTTATCTGGACCGATTCCATTTCATGTTTTCTAGCTTTCCTTTCTGTTAGTTGTTTGCAATAAAAGCTCCACCTTTTCTTAGGGCATGTGGAGTTTCACAGTTAGATGTTTTTCCTTTAAATAAAGCCCCACTTCTATGTGAGAACGAGGGCATTAGTATTATGATAGTCACAATATAGTTCAATTCTGTTATTTTACTATTGATAAGAATCTTTGTACTGTGTTATTCATTTTAATGAGCAAATGAAGTTTTGAGATTAGTTTTGTGTAATTGAGTTTTCTAGGTACTCACCCAAGGGGGCTCACTTGGTGAGGAATCCGTAGTTAGATTCATTCTAGTTTAGCTCACTTTCTTGCATTTCCATTATTTCAATTCCTATGCTGAATAGCTCCTGCACCCAAAGCCACAAGATAGCTACTGCTTCCTGTGGCCGAGCGGCAGAGTAACTAAGACATTGTAGTTATTTTGTGCACTCTTCCATCCTATTAGAAGCATTCAATTCCATCATTTACTTTCAAGAATTTACTTTCACGGAAATAGTTTAGCTTTACTTTGAGTATTCATTTCATGCAGCAATAGTATAGTTTCCCTTTGAAAGCATTTATTTCCTACAACCATGGAATAGTTTCTTTCCAACATTTATTTCCTGCAACAATTATAGAATGATTGGTTGAGAAAGTGCTTGGTGCATATATTTTTCTATCCCATTTCAAGTAACATGTCCCTAGGTTTGACATATTATATGAGTTTCTTATAAAGAGGATGAAGTGCTTAGTTGGATGCCCAATCCCTGAGTTGAAGGATTATGCCTAGTTTCTAAGCCTTTATAACAAGCGTTCATTTTTGGTGCCATTACCGGCAATGGTGTCGAGCCTGGTTCTTATTCAACCATTCCTAAGATTTTTTTCATGCTTTCATTCCTCTTCTTTAAGTAGATTAAGCCTTATCTTGATAAAGCAAACTACTATTCACATCATTCCGTACTATCTGCATGCATAATAGACGAAGAGACACCCAAGGAAGGTACTTTCCAAATCTATCCAACAACCTATTTGAGGAAGAAAACTAGTTCTTTGATGCTATTTTTGAGCTTCCTAAAGCCCCTTCATCATCCTCATCTCCTGAGGGTGACTTTCATGGGTTCTTCCAGGAACAACCAGAAGCCAATCTATTTGCTGAATCCTTTGCCAACCTAGAACTTCAGAATCCTAGAGAAGAAAATCCTTGGTAATTAATCATCTACCAACCTCAGAACCCACCTCAAAATCCACCTCAGTGACAATGAAGGATGACCAATCTTACTACATTTCCTTTTCCAATCTCTGATCAGCGAGATAATAACAACCTCAAAAATATTCCCTTTTCTAATTTTCCAAAAGTCTACGGTCTTGTCACAGAGGACCTAGATACCTTTCTCTTTGATTTTGATATCCTTTGTAGGAGCTATGACTACACCACCAATGCCCATAGGCTTAAGCTCTTTCCTACAACACTTAAAGAGTCTGCATTATGATGGTTTATGGGCTTAGGATAGGATGTTGTCCAAAATTGGGATGAAATGAAGGAAGCTTTCTTGCTGAAATACAAAGAGTACTATCAAGGGAATTATATGTGAGGGGATGACATCTTTAATATGTCACAGAAGGAGGATGAGATTCTTGAGGATTATGTCTCAAGGTTCATGTTTAGTTTGCAGAAAAACACTCAGCATGAGCTTAATGAAGAGTCTTAGAAGTTTCTCTTTTTGTGAGGCATTCATGATGGATGCACAGAGGCACTAGACCTAATGGCTAAAGGAGATATCACCCATGCATCATGGGATGATATCCAGAAGATCTTCCTTAATTACTCAAGAGATAATGTTAAGAAAGGAAGGGGATATAGGTCCACCCTGGGAAAGTCCAATGGTGTTGGTGCTTCACAGACAGAGATAACCAATCTCTTGTCTGATTTTACTCAAGATATCATTAACAACATGGCCACCCAGCTGGACACCATGTAGACTAAGAAGAAACATGAGGAAGCAGAGGCCATGCTAGCAGAATTCTATCCACATTGTAGATAGAAGAAGAGAGACTGTAGATGTAAACTGGTTGCTAACAAATGCTAACTAATTACAAACCAGTTGAACCAGAGGATGAGCAACTATTCTTTGTCACTTAGAGATGAATATGGGTGTAGAGACAAGGTATGCCTCAGGATCCTCTTTCATTTAGTGGTCCTTTTTATAATAATCAATGGCAACCCCCCATGAATTATCAAAATCCTACCTGGAATAATTCTTAGAATTAGTGGCAGAATTACCCCAATCCACAGTGGCCAAACCCTCAAGGAGGTTGGAAACAACCTCAAGGGGTGTGGTAGCCACCACAGGGTAATTGGTAGAAAAACCCATAGTGGCAAGGTGGCTAGAAATGGCCAAATCAACCACAAGGATTTTTGCCACCACCTATACAACCTCCACAACAACAATCTCTTTTTCCACCTCCTAGAGCCACTAACTTGCCTCCTAAGCCTACTCAGTTACCTACACAGCCACAACCAAACCCTAAAAATTGACCTCATCCACCTCAATAAAATGTGTATGCTACAAACCCTTCATTGTATCTCATGCAATACCCTGTGTATGCAATCAACCTCGATGATATTCACCTACAGTTTGGTACCACTCTGCCTGCACCCGAGTCTCATGTAATTACTGAAATGCCTTCTGAGGAGCCCAATCAACCTGACAAACCATCTACTCTAGTAGCCCCTATGCCACTAGCTAAATCCAATCAGCCTGTCATTCCTCCTTTCCCACAAAGATTGCAACATAACAATTCAAATACCACTGATGAAGTAGCTTTCAATATCCTTGACCAACTAAAGAATGTCAGCGTCTAAATTCTCCTTTTTTAGGCAATCAAAGACTTCCCACATATGTAAAAGACATCAAGGAAGCTTTCTTTAAAAATCCAAGCCACAAGAAGAAGGATCTCTAGACTGTCCATGTCCTGGGAAAACTGACGGACATCATGTTAGGGAAGCTTACCATCCCAAAATATTCTGACCCTAGTAGCCCTATTGTTGAGGTCATTATTAATGGGACTTCTATAAAAAATGCCTTGATTGATCTAGGAGCTTCCATTAACATCATGACCAAGGACATTATGCAATGCCTTGGTATCACCAACCTTCGCAATACACCTACTATCATGTAGCTCGTAGACAGTTTGACTATAAAGCCTAATGGAGTGGTGGAGGACATTGTGGTTGACCTTGAGTCTTGGTCCTACCCTACAGATTTCATGATCCTCTCACCAAAGGCTACCCTGGGAGGCTATCCAATTATCCCAAGATGTCCTTGGCTGGCTACCACTAATGCCTATATTAGTTGTCTATTAGGAGATATGACCATTTCTGATAGACAACACACCAAAAATTTGACCTTGTATCCTCCTGCTCAACCTCAAATGGAATTAGCCTCTCCCATATGGCCAGATGTAGGAGAGGAAGCTGAATTTATTAATTCAGTCTCCCAATTAATGATGTTGACAAGGGATCCCTTCCTACAACTTCAGGAGGAAGATAAAATAATCACCAACATCATGCATAACCAGTATGGATCGAAATTAGACCCTTTGGATAGTTGCTTCCAAAACTACTCCCTGCAACCATTTTCCTCTGATTACCAAATATCTTCCCCTATATCCAGCCAGATCTATTGCCAAAAGCTTCCCTATGAGATCCAATTGCCCTCATTGACTGATATATCTATGGTCGAGCTCACTAAGCAACTAAAAGTTTCCCCTGAATGCTGCTTGAACATTAATAACAAACTTACTCCTTAGTAGCAAACATCGTTGACCAATTTACTGAAGAACCATGCTACAACTTTTGCTAGGGATTACTTTGATATGAAAGGTCTAGACCCAAATTTATGCACTCATAGGATTTTTGTAAAGGAGGATAAAGCCCCAGTAAGGCAATTTCAAAGACGTGTCAACCCTAGCCTCCGTGAGCTAGTTAAAGACGAACTCTAGAAACTCCTTAAAGTCAGCTTCATATACCATATATTAGACAGCCATTGGGTTTCCCCACTAGTCATAATTCCTAAGAAAGGTGGCAAGTGGAGAGTGTGTGTGGATTACAGATAGCTTAACGATGCCACTAAAAAGGACCATTTCCCTCTTGTATTCATCGACTATGTTCTGGACTCTCTAGTAGAGAAGAAATACTTTTCTTTCTTGGATGGGTATAGTGGATACAATCAAATCAAGATTCTTCTAGAGGATCAAGAAAATACCACATTCATCTGCCCATGGGGGACTTTTGGTTATCCAATTTTACCATTTGGCCTCTACAATTCTCTTGCTACTTTTCAGTGGGCGGTTATCAGTTTATAGACATTTCCCATGACTGTATGGAGATCTACATGGACGAATTTACAACTTATAGGGAAACTTATGAGGAAGCGTTGGAAAATATGGAAAAATTCCTCACCAGGTGCAAAGAACACAACCTATCTTTGAATAGCGAGAAGTGTTTTATTATGATGCATGAAGGAGTAGTGCTTGGTCACTATATATCTTCTCTTAGCATTCAGATAGACCCAACCAAAATTGAAGTCATTATGAATCTGCCTACCCCAGCCAAACAGAAAGATGTAAGAAGCTTTCTTGGTCATGCTAGGTATTACAAAAGATTCATAAAAGACTTCAGAAAGATGGCTAGCCCTATGTATTCATTTCTCACTAAAGATGCTGACTTTATCTGGACATAAGACTGTGATGAAGCTTTCCTACAGCTGAAGTTTGTTCTCACTCAGGCACCTATTTTGTGAAGTCCTAATTGGACACTCCCATTCCACATAAACACAAATGCATCTGATCATGTTGTTGGATTAGTTCTTAGATAGAAGGAAGGTACTCTAGAACATGTTATTTACTTTATTAGCAAAAATCTTCAAGGAGCTGAGTTGAATTACACAGTTACCAAAAAGGAGCTATTGGTTGTTATCTATGCTCTGAACAAATTCTTCCACTATGTCACTAGTTATCAATTCTTTGTGCATACAGCCCATGCAGCTATTAAGTACTTAGCTAACAAACCTATAATCATAGGGAGGTTAGCTAGGTGGATGTTTCTGCTACAAGAGTTTGATATTACCATCATAGATAAGCCAGGCACATCAAATGTGGTGGCCAATTTTCTCTCACGCCTGTAGAATGCTGATGAACCTATGGCAATAGATGACAGTTTCCCTAATGACCACCTATTCTCCATTACAACTCAAGCTCCTTGGTACATTGATATTTCTAACTATCTAGTTTCCCAAAAGGTACCACCACACTTCTCTCCAAAGGAAAAGTGGTTACTAATAGAGAAAAATTTCAAATTTTCATGGATTACTGATTGTTTTTTCTATACTGGCCCCGACCAAATATTGAGAAAGTGTATTTGAGAGGATGAAACTTATGAAATCCTATGAGATTGTCATGATGAGCCTTATGGGGGACATTTTTCTACTAAAAGGACAACCATGAAGTTACTTAACACTGGTTACTACTGGCCATCCCTTTACAAGGATTCAACCAATTACACCAGGAAGTGTGATTGATGTCAGAGGATGGGGCGGCCTACTAAATCTAATGAAATGCCACTCTTTCCTTAGGTTGTAGTGACTCTATTTGATAAATGGGGAATAAATTTTGTCGGTCCCATCAATCCTACATCTGATGACAATTTGTACATACTTGTATGTACTAAAACCAAGTGGGTGGAGGTTAGAGCCATGAAGCATGCCAGGGATAATAAAGTTGCACAGTTTTTGTATGAGGATATATTCACGTGCTATGGTGTACCCTGTGAGTTAGTCACTGATCAAGGAGCTCAATTTACCTCTACATTGATTACTACTCTGATGAACGAGTATAATATTCACCACTGGAAATCAAGTCCCTATAACCCACAGGTGAATGGTCAGGCAGAAACCACCAATAGGGAGATAGAAGCTATCCTCACAAAGATAGTCTAGTTACACAAGAAAGATTGGATCAATCTCCTCCAAGAAGTAGTGTGTGCCTACCAAACTACATGGAAAACCACAACAGGGTTTACCCCTTTTGAGTTGGTATATGGAAAAATAGTTGTGATGCCAATTGAGTTTGAACATAAGACTTTACAAAAAACATTGCAGCTAAACATTGATCTTACTGAGGCACAACGTGACAGGATCCTGTAGCTTAACCATTTGGATGAGATAAGGAAAGTAACTCCATAGCACACATAATTGGTTTAGACATAGAGGAAAAAGTAGCATGATTCTCATATCCTTTCCAAACAATTTGGTCCTAGTGACTGGGCTCTTTTGTATGACTCAAGATTCCAAGAAACCCAAAGTAAGCTTACAACATGTTGGCTTGGCCCTTATGAGATTCTTTATGTTTATGCTAATGGAGTAGTTCAACTATTCACCATCGACCCTGTACATTTAAAGTTATTGGTGAATGGTCATAGGCTTTTCCTATACCATAAACCATAGACAAAGGCCAATTTCTTGTGGTAGTTTGAGATTTCTCCTTCCACAGCTGAACCTCCTACAGCCAACTGGAGTAATTATTTTCTCTGGTTGTCTCTTTGAAAGTTTTCCACATGCAGTCATAATAGAATTTTTGTTTCCCATGAAAATCTCTTGTCCATAGTAAAAATGTCATCCCATCCACTTTTTCATCATCTTTTTCTACCATCAACGCATTCACGTCACCTCATTATTGTGCCAGCTCAAATTTTTTCTCTACCTACGTCATCAAATCTTTCTGGATTTAGGCATTTAACGGTATAATATTCTAAGGTACACATTACTTTATTGTCTCAAAAAGTTGGTTTTTCTTCATTTAATATGATTATGACACATTGTAATTAATATAGTGATTCATTCATGATTTTGTCATACTTTGCCATGCAAGTGTGGACACTTGTCACCTTTTTCGTAGGGGGCGGTAAAAAGGTTTTGTGTGTAATAAATAAAATATCCCATTAGCTCAAATATTCCATCAGTTCCAAATCAATTTTTATAATTTCCATCCTTTGTCATTACTATTTTTTCTATCAGAATTGTATTGAGCCATCATATTAAAAATATTGATTTGACAACCCCTGCATGTAACCTTTCAAAATCAGCCTATCTTTTTAACTGAAAATTTCAGCTTAGATTCACAACACTATTTCAAAAACATTTCTTTTATGTCTTGTCTACTCGGAAACCTAGAAATTTTTTATTCCAATTCTGGTCACAACAGAGGCATTTCAACAAAAAGAATAGATAGTAGCAATGGAGTAAGAGGGTTTTTCTAAGTTTTTTAGAAATTGTGGGAAATTTCAAACAACAAAATGGGTGGTTCTCCTATACAGCACAAACCATAAAACCACTTGGTATTGTTACAGGACCAGGACAACGTTTAGGTTTTCAACAGAGTTGGGTGGTTGACCTATTTTGTAAGTTTAAATGGGTATGATGAAGCCATGACATTGGAATTCTTGAGAACTTATAGCAATGGAGTTGCATATGTTAAAGGGTTGCAAATTGAAGCTTCTGAAGCATGAATTGATGAAGTCTATGGACTTCCTTCTACGGGAGAAGAATTTTCGCATGGGCACGACACACGAATAGCTAGAGTGGAATTTTATTTGCCTACAAATGCCCCAATAGATTATAGAAAATAGGCTGTAAAGCAGCCATCTCTTCCAAGAGAATATCCTCAATTGGCAGTTCATGTTATTAGGTACATTTCTTGTGAGGGATATTTTTCCTTCTTGTATGTAATACACTTTAAATTGTTGAGCCATTTACAACATAACCATTCAGTAAATGTTCCCAATTTTCTTTACGCCCTTTTGAATTTAAGTGCTAAAGAGGTACGGAAGGGGCGGAAGAATGCAGTGACCCACCATGGTTTAATCAAACTTTTGGTGGAAAGGTCACTGAGGGATGTCTCCCCCATGTCCTAGGATAGATTTATTGTAGCGCCTCATGTTCAATTGCATGGAGAAGGGCCATGGCCCAAAATTCAAGAAGAATAGGGAAATAACCTTGGTGAGAATGAAGAATTTGTTGAGCAAGATGAACCTTTGATGAATCCTTCTCCTTCAAGAGTTAATGTGGAGAATGTTCTATCCGACCATCCAACCCCTACCTTAGGGAGTGAATAAGCCAAGGTTCCCATAGTTTCTCAGAAAAAAGGTAAAAAGGGCAAGGGCAAGGCCAAGATGGTAGAATATATGAGTCAGGATGTTCCTATTTCTATTATTTCTCCTGTAGCCACACCTACCAAGAAAAGAAAACTTTCACAGAAGCAACCTGTATCCTCTATTGATACTCCATTGCGTAGAAGTGTCCATTTGAACACCACACAATCAGACATCAAGGATTACCCTGTCATGGTTGACTCTTCTCATGTATATTTTGAGGAGCCCTTACAAGAAAAACCACAAATAGGTAGTCCAGTTGGAAAATGCCAGTCTATGAAGGAGAATGATCATGCAGCCATTGAAGTGGTTATAGAAGCAGAGTGTGTAATACCCAAAGTAGCAAAGCCTAAAGGAGCCAGAAGAGAATCTTCTTATCTATAGGAAGGAAAACACGTGGGAAAGCCCCTTGTTCCAGATAATGTGCCATTTTGTACAAAGAAAGAGGAAGGTCCACAAGCAGCCAGGCCAGTCCCACATCAAAAACTAGAGGAGGTAACTGTTCATGCTCTCTTGGTTGACTATTTTAATGTAACATCATATCAAAAGTCGATGTGGGAATTGGAAAAGACAAAATTAAGAAGGGAGCTCAAAAGAAAACAATAAGAAATTGAATTCCTACAGAATAAGATAAATAACATTACAGATATAATTCTGGATTTAATAGAATGCAGACCACCACCATAGGTTTATACCCTATGCCTTAAGGAGCAATTTCTACTATTTAAATTAGTGAGTCCTTTGGGATCTTAACTCAGGCATAGAAACCCCACAAGAATTTGTGGCTGCATACAACACATCACCTGATTGTGTCTGGAATTTGTTATGTGAGTTATACATGCACAATTATGTTGTTCCTTTTAATACTAATTGGAATCCCCTTCTTTTTATTGGTGATATATATTTGTCTTCCCTCCTTTCCTTGATCCAGATTGAAATAAATTATGGTGGGCAATTGTATAAGTATAGAATCCTGAAATAGTCCATTTCATTGCCCCTTTGTCCTAAAAGTTGGTCACCATAATGGCTTTATTGTGACTAGATGTAAATTGTCTATGGGTTTCATGATTCTGCAGCTAGGAAATGGATTATGGAAAGTCATGAGGAATTTTTCTTAGCATTTGAAATATTTTCATTATCAGACGGGGACAGGGTAGCTGAAGGATTAAGGCAAAGATGGGAGGGACTCACTATGGCACTTGAGAAGGAAGAACCACACTGTCTGATTAACTTGCGGGCTACAATGCAGTGTGAAGACAACCACAACCCGAGAGATGGTTACCACTCACCTTCCAGCCTCCTCTACTTTTATGGCCACTATACAGCTGTGTGGATGATGAAATAGATGAACAACAAGAATTAAGTAGATGAGTGAAGGTGGAGTGAACAAATGGATTCTACTGGCAAGTGGGCACCTTTATGATTGGAGAGACATAGGAAGGAGACCTCCAGGTTCTTGATAAGATCTAGAATGTCTCAGTGCCTGAGGACTGACACTAGTCTTCTTAGGGGGAAAAATCATAGGCCATTTTAATGGCATACATTAGATACCTTAGAAGAACTTTTGCTAGGTCTTTTTCTTATATGTTTTCTTTTATTAATCCAAGACTTTATGCTTTAAAATTGTTAATAAGTGGCAGTTAACCACTGAACCTATTCCATGGGAATATGCTACTTAATATTCTTTATCTAGATGAATATGCTCTATTTATTACTATGGAATTATGATCATCTTTTATGAATGAATTAACTGTTTGAGAAATAGATAATGCATATGTACTTTGAATGATTATTTTCCACATGAATGCTTTTATCCTAACACTTTTAATGCAATGCATCAAAGTACAAAATGTCATCTTGTTCAAGTGAGCACGTCTATGTGCTAGATGCTTGAGTCGGTCCTACAATAGACATGCACAGATGCAACATTGGCATAGCAGTGGTGGAGGGTTTCTGATTAATCCAGGTGGAGACAGTTGAGCAAAGACTTGGAAAACACAATAATTTCCCTGATGAAATATAGGAGAGAGTGGGAAGTTAGATCTGTTGTCTAAGTAGCTCTTTCCTCTTTTCTGGACCAATTCCATTTCTTGTTTCTAGCTTTCCTTTCTGTTAGTTGTTTGTAATAAAAGCTCCACCTTTTCTTAGGGCATGTGGAGTTTAGCAGTTAGATGTTTTTCCTTTAAATAAATCCCCGCTCCTACGTGAGAAGGAAGGAAGTAGTATTATGATAGTTTCAATATAGTTCAATTCTGTTATTTTATTGTTGATGAGAATCTCTATACTTTGTTATCCATTTTAATGAGCAAATGAAGTTTTGAGATTAGTTTTGTGTAACTGAGTGTTCTGGGTACTCACCCAAGGGGGCCCACTTGGTGAGGAATCCATAGTTAGATTCAGTCTAGTTTAGCTCACTTTCCTGCATTTTTGATATTTCAATTTCTATGTTGAATAGTTCCTGCAGCCAAAGCCACAAGACAGCTACCACTTCCTGTGGCCGAGCGGTAGAGTAACTAAGGCAGTGTAGTTATTTTGTGCACTCTTCCATTGTGCTAGCAGCATTCACTTCCATCATTTACTTTCAAGTATTTACTTTCACAACAATAGTTTAGCTTTACTTTGAGTATTTATTTCATGTAGCAATAGTATAGTTTCCCTTCGAAAGAATTTTTTCCTGCAGCCATAGAATAGTTTCTTTCCAGCATTTATTTCCTACAACAATTATAGAATGATTGGTTGATAAAGTTCTTGGTACATATATTTTTCTAGCCTGTTTCAAGTAACACATCCCTGGGTTTGACATATTAAATGAGTTTCTTATAAAGAGGATGAAGTTCTTAGTTGGATGTCCAATCCCTAAGTTAAAGGATTATGCCTAGTTTCTGAGCCTTTATAACAAGCGATCATGACCCACTACTCAAGAGTGTTTCCATGTTCCTCCAAAAAGCTAAGTTCAGAGACTTAGCAAGGGCATTTTTTAAAGACAATAGTTTTTGGCATGCCTTTTGGGACTGTTCTTAACGAGCAAGCCTTGAAACGACTAAAATATATTCAGTTTCTTGCTAGTTCTGATATGCTACTAGTTCTGTGTATTATTTTGTGTACCTATTGTCTGCAATGCAAAACTTCAATAAGTCATTATATTAGTGAAATGACATGAAAAGTAAGAATTAGAAAGCATATCAGTCACTAAAATTGACCTATTGCTCCCTATCTAAGAAGAGTGTGAAATATGCTATAATTGCCCTCAGATTATGCATAAATCAGTGACATATACATGCTTAGAATGGAAGATTTGAATGATTTAATCTAAAATTCTCAAGAAATGTTTATTTTAAAGCTCCAAATGAAAGATTATAACAATTTCTAAGGAAGATAAGCTAAAATGTATTAAGATCTATGAAAATAAGAGCAACATAAGTTTTAACAGTTAAGAATTAGGGGCCAATTGAACTTAAAATTCATCTTATTTATAGAAGAGTTGAGGAATGAGAGGTTAGGATTGAAAGTGGAAGAGAGGTGGAGATTGAATCTTTGGTGATCCATGTGAGGTGATCCAAGTGATTTAACTCTTATTGGCTAGGGATTTGACTTTCCCTTTTGCAAATATGGAGTTGTAAATGGGATTTATTTAATTCCTTTTTATTAATTACTTTAGCCATGTATTTGATTTGTTTTTTATTTAATTAAATTTATTTGATTTAATTGGCTAAGGCAATTAATGTAATTTAGTGACAAAATCACTTAGGAGATTAAATTTGATTTAAATGAATTATGCCAATAAATTGAAGAATTGTCTTGACATAATTAGGGGTATGATCACACTTAGGGAAGATAGGGTCTATGGTTAGAGCAAACCAAATTAGAGTGGTTACATTTTCCCCTCTTTGAATTGATGTGTGAGTAGTGCGTTGATTCAAAGAAAGTTTTTTGAAGTTGACTTCAGAAAGTTTGAGAATTCCATTTTTGATTGAACGAAATGTATGATGAGATCAATATCACACTTGATTGAACTAAGACTGATAGAATTGACTTTGTACTTGATCGAGCAAAGATCAATAAGCAAAGATCTTAAAAATACCAATTCTGAACTTGGTTGTCATACAAGAATTGATAATACTGACTCTGAACTTGATAGAATGAAGGTTAGTACAAAAGTGCTAGGAGCTTAATAAGAATTTGAGAAAATTTAGACATAAGATATCTAGCTTGTGAGAACCGAAGCCTTCCATCCAACAGTCCTGACTTAGTTGAGGGAAACTATCATGCCCTTAGTCTTTTGATGACGAAGTCATTTTAATGCTTTTTGAGAAAGAATTTGATTGATTTAAGTGTGATCATGCCCCCTCAGGAATGAAATCGAAGGAAAAAGAATAAAATCCCTCTATAGAATGATATATCACTTGAACTGATCAATTGAATCGAGAAAGAATCAACTAGAAGAATTAGAGAAATGAAGGTGTGTTTAGAGAAAACACATTTTTACCAAGTTAATCATGTTTAAAATGTGAGTTTTAAGTTTGATAAAATGATGTCAGACCAAGATTTTGATGAGTAATGTGCAATTTAATGATAAAGAACCTGGAAAACTAATTGCGTAAATCTTGGGAATCATTTTCGAAACATATGGAGCAATTCTACATTTTTGGCGACTGTCATAAAATTTTTACTGTGTTGTGTAAAACATCATCTGTGCATTCGATTTCATTCCCAATTGTAAAACATCATTTGTGTTTCAAATGATGCTAAGTGAATATGCAAATGTATGTTTTTGAGATTTTCTTTATGCAAATAAATGTATGGATGCATGTATAGAAATACATGCAATGCTTGAATGCTTTGTTTTTTGTATTTTCTCTTTCTCATTTATGAATGTAGAATGTATGCCATGGATATGCAACACCATTAATATCAGTAATATAGATTATATAATAACTTGGATTTTGAATGAACTGGGAAATAATTTAAAGCTTAAATCTTTATGTTGTTCTTTAAAAATGAATCATGCAATCTCTAAATGCATCTACATGCAAACTCTTAGGACTGTCACTGATTTGTATACATTGTAGCATTTTTATCATCATTGGGCATTTTGGTAACGGACATCACCTGATAGTACAAATGTCACTAATACACAATGGTATCATGAAATTATGAATACTATGTGTATTGGATGCAATGCCAGAAATAAACTTAAACATCAAGGCATAGAAGCTAGGACGACAAGTTAGTTATCTCCTTTTACTCTTAAGAATCAGGTTATGTTCAAGTGTAATGTAAGATATGTGACCTGTAATGACCTTGAAAATTAATATCCTTGGGTACATAATGTGTCATAAACCTTATTTATAATCTGATTTAGAAAATAGACAAGGAAATTTACTCAACCTCACCGTACTTTACACATAATGAGGATCAAGATATATGTGGCTATCCACTCATGTTGGCAGCCCTTACCATAAACATCCAAGTTAGGTGAAATTTATAAGATCATTGAAACAATTACCATACGCAGAAAACTAAGAAAATGTTATGTCCCTTATTCTTGCGACTCTTTTTCTTTGAATAGACGTCATGGAGTAACTCAAAAGACATAAAAATTACCAATTGATAATCAAACAAAGAAAATTTATAACTGCTTAGATGCCCCTAGTGTGAAACATCATGGGAACATAAAAGATTCATAATCAAACCAAGATCAATCTACAATTTTAAGTAGTATTGAGAAATGTTGTGGATTCATTTTTCAAGCTCAATAGAGATACATCAATCAGATTTTGGAATTAAGGAATATGTTTTTCATGTCTAAGTGTATGAGATTAATTTTGTCAACAATTATAATCCAATGTAGTATTTAGGAACACTGGTTGATTAAAGTGTTGAGAAACACTAGTAAGTTTAAAATGTTTGATTAAAGTGTTGAGAAACACTAGTATGATGTCTGTTATAGGTAAGTGGTGTTAAATAAATACCTTTGTTTGTAATAATGAAATTTTGATGCAAGTATTAAGAAATACTATTTTGAGAGGAAAACTATCATAGATAGGAACCTAGGACAACCTAGCAGATGCAAACTAACATTCTAGCAAAGATGCCCCCAGTGCAAAATGACTATTCCTAAGAAACAAATGTAGACCAATCCCAGGCAAGGATAGGACATTTGTAAGGAATCAAAGTCAACCAATAGAACAGGTGAAATCATGAAGGATTAGTATTATCAATGCATTGATAGATGGATCAAAAATTACAAGTGACATATGTTTGCCAGGTTTTCACCATTCGACAAAGCTTTTTATTTTTGCTACCAAGATGCCTGTTTGTCAGGTTTTCACCAAGGCACTTTTCTTTTTTTAAAATTTTTTGTTTTTTTCTCTCTTTTTTTATTGTGTTTTAGTATCAAGGTGCCTGTTTGCCAGGTTTCACCAAGGATACCCTTTTTTAGGACTTTTCCATTATTTTTGAATTTTTTTAGGATCAATTTTCTTTTTTTTTGGTATTTTCTAAGAACTTTTCACTACACAGGCTCTGGTAGCTAGATGTCAAGTGTAGAACTGCTTCAAATGTAGAGTATTAATGGGATCAGGAAAAACATCTCCCTCAGGTGTAGCTAACTGATACGCTCCAGTACCAAAAATTTTAGTAAGGACACAAGGCCCCAGCCAGTTGGGTTCAAACTTTCCTTTTTGTTCTGTATCTGGTTGGTTCTTAGGATTCTCTTTTAGAATGAGATCCCCCACTTGAAATTGTTGTGGTTTGACCTTTTTATTGTACCCTTTTGACATGCATTTTTTGTACACTTTCAGATGATCAAACACTTGTTGTTTGCACTCATCAAGGAGTTCTAGTGCATTCACCCTATTAATGCGGTATTGTTCATCAGTAACAAGACCTTGGAGAGATACCTGCAAAGATGGAATTTATACCTCAATAGGTAACATTTCTTTTGCACCATAGAATAGAGAAAATGACATGGCTCTAGTTGGTTATCTAATACTTTTTCTGTAGGCCCAAAGTGCCAAATTTAGTTGCAAATGCTAGTCTCTACTAGACTTACTCACAGTTCTGTGTAAGCTTTTAAGAATATTTTTGTTAGATGACTCAGCTTGTCCATTATCTTGAGGATAATAGATTGAAGAACAATGTTGAGTGATGTGAAACTGTGTGCAAATTTCTTTGATGTCTTGGTTTTTAAATTAGCCTCCATTATCTGTTACAATAGAAGAGGGTATCCCATACCTACAAATAATGTAGTTCAAGATAAACATAGCCACCTATTTGCTAGTGGCTTTGATCAGTGGCACAACTTTGAACCAGTTAGTGAAATACTCAGTGGTCGTAATGATGTATTCGTGTCCACTTGAAGAATTAGGATATATTTGTCCAACCAAATCGAAGGCCCATTGCTGAAATGACCAATGTGTTATAAATGGTATGAGTTCTCTAGCAGGAGCATGGATGATATTTCCATGTGTTTGGCATTTGTGACATATTTTTGAAAATAGAACAACATCTTTTTCCATTTTGGGCCAGTAATAGCTAGCTCTTAGTAGTTTTTTAGCTAGTGAAAAGTCATTTGAGTGTGAACCACATTTACATTTGTGAACCTCTTTTAATGCGCGATCCAACTCTTCTTTTTCTAAACACCTAAGAAGTACCATTGAGACCTCATCTATATAATTTATTAGTAATGAGGACTTAACACGATGTTGTCCTAATTAAGGCTCATTTTTCATTCCTTGATAGGCCATTGGGTAGAGTTTGGTCAGTAAGATAGGAAATGAGTTTGGCATATCGGGATTGGTCTTGGGCATTTAAAGCACAAATTGCTTGGTACTCAGGTGTATCAAAATCTGGATATGATAATTCTTCCACCAAGAAGTCATAGTAGAATTGATGTTCTTCTAGTTGTAACATGGATGCCAGTGTAGCCATAGCATCTGCAACTTTGTTTTCTCTCCTTGGTATTTGCTAAAATGTGACAAAGACAAAGTACTTTTTCAGGTCTTCAACCAGTTGTTTATAAGGCACAAGCTTCTCATCTTTAGTCTGATAGTCTCCATTTACTTGGTTAATAATAAATAAGTCATTATATTAGTGAAATAAAATGAAAAGTGAGAAATGTGTGTGTTATTTTGTGTACCTGTTGTTTGCAACACAACACTTCAACAAGTCATTATATTAGTGAAATAACATGAAAAGTAAGAATTAGAAATCATATCAATCACTAAAATCAACCTATTGCTCCCTATCTAAGAAGAGTGTAAAATATGCTATAAATGCCCTTAGAACATGCATAAATTAGTGATATATACATGCTTAGAATGGAAGATTTGAATTATTTAATCTAAAATGCTCAATAAATGTTCATTTTAAAGCTCCAAATGAAAGATTATAACAATTTCTAAGGAAGCTGAGCTAAAATGTATTAAGATCTATGAAAATAAGAGCATCATAAGTTTGCTTTCAACAATTAAGAATTAGGGGCCAATTGAGCTTAAAATTCATCCCATTTATAGAAGAATTTGAGGAATGAGAGGTTAGGATTGAAAGTGGAAGAGAGGTGGAGATTGAATCTTTGGTTATCCATGTGAGGTTATCCAAGTGATTTAACTCTTATTAGCTAGGGATTTGACTTTCCCTTTTGCAAATATGGAGTTGTAATTAGGATTTATTTAATTCCTTTTTATTAATTACTTTAGCCATGTATTTGATTTGTTTTTTATTTAATTGAATTGATTTGATTTAATTGGCTAAGACAATTAATGTAATTTAGTGACAAAATCACTTAGGACATTAAATTTGATTTACATGAATTATGCCAATCAATTGAAGAATTGTCTTAACATAATTAGGGGTATGATCACACTTAGGGAAAATAGGGTCTATGGTTAGAGAAGAACAAATCAGGGTGGTTACACTAGTGAGTTTCAAACCTATGAGAATTTTTTTTTCACATATTTGGTGACTCTGCTAGTGAAGAATCAAAGGACTTGTGTTATGTTGTTTTTATGTGAAGAATTGAGCCTAGGAGTTCAAAGTCTTTTGAATTTTTGAAGTTGTCCCCACCCAAAAGATAAGGAAGGATAGTAAGAAGAAATACTCTATTTAAAAGAGTTCAATCAATACCTCCAGCAAGAGAATTGAGGAGTAGAAGACCACCAAAAGGGGAAGTAAAAAGGCATTCAACCTCACCAACTTGTAGAGAAGAACTTCCAGCTTCCTTTTTTTGTTGTTTCTTTTTCAACAGCAACCAGTTCTCTTTTTGGAGCCAATACATTTGTACCTACAACAAGTACATTTATAACCTCAAGTTCTGCACTAGTACAATATACTATCATGGCAAGGTAGTTTTTGTTTGTGCCTTTTAACCAAGGCAACCCTCTCAATGTTTCTCAGCATAATGATATACCATTAGAAGCTTTGAAGATATTACCTGACTTTACTGAAGAGAGTCAAACCACTGCTTTCAAACACATTAGAGATGTGGCTACTCTTTGTAATGTTCATTATGTCATTAAGGAGGATGTAGCTATCAAGCTTATAAAGGCTTCACTGAAAGAGGAAGCCTTACAATGGTCCAGAAACTCTTGCAATTAGTTCAATTGATTCATGGGACTGACTTGGAGACTCATTAAGGACATTTTTTGAGGATAAGTTGGAACACTTGTCTCTAGTAGAGCATCTTACCACTATTAAGAGGGCTCATCAAGAGCAAATGACTGATTTCAGCACACATTTTCTGAGGACATGGAATAGGATTCATTTTACGGTAAGGCTATCAATTGATTATGTTTTCTTGTGGTATTTAAAGAATTTGAATAGTGATATCTTAGTAATGATATAATCTATGGGGGTGTTTCCCTTCCTCAATCTTTTGATATTATTATTAGAAGAAAAATAGACTTATTTAGGCAAGAAAGATAGCACCCAGGCCCCCTGTGCCCATTTTTTTAGATATACAAACTAACATGCCTCTGATTATACCATCTTTTTCTCCTTTTCCTACTATTCTAGTATTACCAGCTATTGTGACAAGTGTTGCAACTGTTGCGGGTCCTTCACAAGAGCTAGAGGACACTAAAAGCAGCCAACAAAAGATTGAAAGCATACTAAAAACCCTATAGAATGAGCTAGTAAGCCTTAAAAAGAAACAATTCCAAGGTAGACCACCTTACCAACCACAAAAATAATGTACTGACCATTATTATCAACAGAAAAATCAGATTCTAGGGAAACTACCATAGAATCAAGGTGGTAGACAACCATATGAAGGAAATTATCCAGGTGAAAGGAAAAATTTAAACCAAAGGCCTTTCCAACCTTATAATCCAACACCTCTAAATATTGCTAATCCTGTCAGAGACCCTGTACCAGCCCAGAATAACCTAGAAGTAGAATATGAGTGGTGGTATCCATGTAGTAAAGCACATACTTAGGATACCTGTTCAAATGGGGTTATAAACCAAGAACTAATGGTTCAAAATGCATCAAGTTCACAATCAAATGTGACTAATGATGGACCTGATCAACAATAGATTCCTACTCCAAGTGATGTTGCTTTCTTTACTTGGCAAGGAGAAGAGTTATGTGGAGTAAGTTATGATTCTCCAATTGTAGCCAACACCAAGTGTATGCACCCTAAAATGGTCGCCTGGACTATGGGCCCCATTTATCATTTTATCAATTTATCAAATCCCTGAGTCAATGCTTTGCATCATTTTCAATTCAAATCAATTTTCTTGATCAAATCGTAATTAATTCAATTATTTCAATATTTCCTAAGGTTTAATCATTTCATCAATAATCTTATTTAATTAAAATAAAATATCTCTTAAATGAAATAATCTTGTTTAATTAAAGGAAAATCCCTTTTTAATTAAATGATTTTATCTTATTTAATTAATATCCCTTTTAAATAAATAAAATAAGCTTATTTAATTAAAATAAATAAAATAATCTTATTTAATTAAAAGAAAAATATTTCTTTTAATTAAATGATTTTATCTTGTTTTAAAATCCCCCTTTTAATTAAATAATACTATCTTATTTAATTAATATCGCTTTTAAATAAATAAAATAGTCTTATTTAATTAAAAGAAATAAAATAATCTTATTTAATTAAAAGAAAAATCTTTATTTTAATTAAATGATTTTATCTTGTTTTAAATCCCTCTTTTAATTAAATAATATTATCTTATTTAATTAATATCCCTTTTAAATAAATAAAATAATCTTATTTAATTAAAAGAAAATCTTTCTTTTAATTAAATGATTTTATCTTGTTTTAAAAT
>MU225095.1:2504357-2537214 GCA_018584345.1 Thuja plicata
TTGTTTTCAACATGTGAGATAATTGAATTCTTTTTAATTAAGAATTGCTTTATTTGATGAAATTAAATTAACTTAATTGAAATTAATTTAATTGGAAGAATATAATTAGTGAGTTTAAATATTTGATTTAAACTATAGGAAATTGAATTTAATTGATTAAATATTGGTAAATAATCATTTAAAGGTTAATTAATTAAATAAAATTAATTATTTAATTAATTTTGAGAATTGGTTTAGATGATTTGAGAAATGAATTTAGAGGAAAATAGATGATTAATTAATGATTAAGAAACCATTAATTAATAGGTGAAAATTAGGGTTTTTTAATGTTAAGTTGCAAGCCTGTCCATTTTAGGGTGTCTACATATACCACACATTTTGAAATCCATCAGGATGACTCTTATCTCATGAGGTTATTCCCATGAAGTCTTAAGGGACAAGCAATGGAATGGTTTACTAAGATAACTCCCCCCATTAGGACATTCAAGGACTTTGTTGTCATATTTGTTCAACACTTTGCATACAATGTTTCAAGATCTTTCACCTTGTTGGACTTATGTAGCTTAAAGCAGAATCAAGGAGAATCCTTTGTTACTTTCTTGCAAAGGTGGAGGAAAAAGTGCTCTTGCTATTCTAGAACCATTCTTGATAATGAAAAGATTGACATCCTTGTCAGCAACTTGGTTCCTAAATTGCAGTATGAAGTTAAAAAGATGGTTTTTGATTCATTTGACACCATGGTTGAGACTGCATGTAGAATTGAGGATGTTTTGAGAGAACAAGGATAAAGGGAAAAACCAACACTAGAATAGGAATAAACAAGTGGTTAATGATGGAGTTATGGATTCCTCCCAACCTAAAGATCAACCTGTGCTTCATTTATCTAGTGGTGTTCAAGCTACGAACCTCAATACCTCCAATCAACAAGAAAGTAAGCCAAGATACCAAGGTAGACCTAAGAGTGAAAGACGTTAATTTGCAAAACTTGGTGAATCATATGAGGAAATTTTAAAGAAACCTATTGCTAACAATCTGGAACATCCTCAAGATGTTGCAAATTTTTGTATACCTGAAGTTAAACCACATTGGTGGAAGGAGAAATCCTTTTGCATATTTCATAATGGTATTGGACATGACATTGAACACTGTTGGAAACTCAGGCATATCATTCAAGATCTCATTGAGAGTGGACAACTTACAATAGATGGATTGGACACCAACACTGATCATAAGGCATTCAAGGAACCTTTGCCCAAATATGAAAAGGGGGAAACCTCTAAACCTAAGAATAGAAAGGTTGAGGTCAATTATACTTACACATATGCGGAGAATACTATCAACATGCTTCAAGTTGTAGAAGAAAATGTCAACATGATGAGTGGAAGAGAGCCTTATGGTTATGATCTAGATGAAGACTCTCCTCCTATTTTTGATAAAGAACCTATTGTGGTACTAAGGGGTCCCAACTCCAGAGTGTCATCTCAAGCTCTTAATATTGTTACACAAAGTCAAGATCCTATTGTCATTAGAGGACCCAATTCAATTCAATCCAATAAACCTAAGAAAGTGACACCCAAGCCTATCACCTTGAAACCAGCTATTAATCCTAAGTCAAGCTATAGCCTTATTGATCAGTTACAAAGAACCCTAGCTTATATTTTGATCTTTGAGCTCTTAGAGTTGTCTCCAGGACATAAACAAATCCTTGAGGATGCTTTGCACATGGAAAATGTCCCCAACAACTTAGATATTGATCAATTCTAGAATATGGTTAATCACATTGCTACCCCTTATTTTCTTTCATTTTTAGAAGATGATGATAAATCTTTGAGCCATCCACACAATATTGCCCTTCATATTGAGATCATGATCCATAGAACCCATGTCAGGTGCGTGTTGATAGATGGGGGTTCTGGGCTTAATATTTGTTCCTTCAATCTTTTGAAAGAATTGGGTTATTCTGAGAAATTCATAGATACCAGAAAAAGGATTACTATCAAAGCCTATGATGAAGTAGAAAGAAGTTCCAAGGGGTTGGTCATCCTTACTGTTAGCAATAGCCCTATTCAAAAGGATATTTTATTTCAAATAGTTGATGTTGGACCTCTTGCGTGTAATATCTTACTTGGTAGACCATGGATTCATGATATGCAAGCAGTGTCATCTATCATCATCAATGTGTCAAGTTCCCCTACAATGGAATAGACATTTTTATACCCAAGGATAACACTTTATCTATTAATTCAATTTTAGCAGGGGCTCATGTTCCCCTCAATAAAGAAGTAGAAGACTTTGATGCAACTTTAGCTGAATGCAAATACAAGCTTAAGTCTATAGACCTTGGTATGGGGGGTATCAAATCAACTCCCTCACAAAATTACCAATTTCACCTCAGTATTATGGAAAGCCTTCACAAGAAAAGAAACCTTCCTCTTCAGCTATGACCTTATTTTTCACATTTATTGAGTCATCGGTGCCTATTCAAGATGAGAAAGAAGAAACATTTGTTAGAGACTGGATATATAGAGAAGAAAAATATATGCACAATGAGAACTTCTCTCCCTCTCCTAAGGCTTACAAAAGAGGGTATACTTTTGTTAGATAGATGGGCTATCCTAGATATGGCCCTCTTAATAACAATTTGGATGCTAGATCTGAACCTCTTGATCATGCTCAATTTGGATGCAAGTCCAAGAAGCCAGTTGGCCTAGGATTTGAGAATTACAAAAAGTGCACTAACCCTCTCTTTGATGAGTCAGATAGTGAAGATGAGCCTGAGTATGTACCTAATTTGAAAAATTAGCAGGATATGTGTGAAGATTGGGTCCCTTTCACTAATCTCCTTTGGGGGATTCAGATAGTTCAGTCACCCATGCATTAGTTGTGACTTTAGAATAAGAATCAGATATAGAAGATCCTTTGAGAGAGTGTCAACGAAAGAATCTTGTTCATTTAATGGAAAGAGAAAGTGCTACTTTTGATGAAACTGGACCGTCTACATCACAGTGTCCCAAACCTTCATGGTGTAAGGATCCTAGTCATAGTTCAGATACAAGTTCACATGAGTATGAATGCGACTCCTTTTCTGAGTCATCTACAGTTGATAGAGATGTTGATGTTATACACACTTATAGCTCTCAATCTGGGGTAGCCAACAAGTCACGTGTAGGATTAGAGGATTTTAACCCACGTGTTGCTTTAGTGGATGATTCTTTGCTTGTTAGGATGAATCTTGATTTGGGTAGCTTAGAGGGATACTTGACAGACTCTAACTCTTCGGTCACCAGTGATAATACCATTCACATTTATAACCTTAAATCAATCATTAACTTTCCTCTTGTTCATCCTAACCTCATTGATTGGTCCCAATGCTATCAAGAACCTGAACTCTTAACATTTCAAAATGATTATGAGATAGCCTATTACCTAAATTCCATTTAACCTGTAGTCTCTTCCACCAGTGAACCGGCTACCAGCATGACAAAGCTAGACATCAAGTACATTAGTCACAAAATAAAAAGAAAATAAAATAAAAATAATAAGAGTTCTGATGGAAAAAACCACTATGTGGCGGTGTCAGAACCAAAAAAAGTAAAAAGAAATGATGTATCCAAGGGTGAAAACCTCTCTGAGGTGCCTAAGGATGAGGTACTTGATCGTCTACCTAGCTATTTTTAGGATAGGTCTTCAGTGCCTATTGAACCAACACAGGAAATCAATTTGGGTACAGATGAGACTCCATAGATAGTACACTTGGCTGAGTCCTTGTCACCACAAGAAAAAGAAGCTTGCATTAAGTTATTCTAGAAAAAGAAAATCAACTCTGCATGGACTTATTCAGATATGCCAGGATTGGACATTAATCTTATTATGCATCACTTGTCCATAGCTCCAAATGTCAAACCAGTTAAGAAGAAATTGAGAAAGATGCATCCTCACATAGATCTTCTAGTCAAAGAAGAATTGGAGAAACTCGTTAGTGAAAAATTCATAAGAGCTATTGCCTATGCTGAATGGATATCAAATATTGTACCAGTTTCCAAACATGAAAGATCCATTCAAGTTTGTACAGATTTTAGAGATCTCAATAGAGCATGCCCAAAGGATGACTTTCCACTCCCCAATATAGACATGATAGTGGATATGACTGCGGGTTATGAAATTTATTCCTTGATGGATGGATTTTCTAGGTACAATCAAATTAAGATAGCTCCTAAAGATCAAGAAAAGACTACATTCACTTGTGCATGGGGTACCTATTGTTGGAACGTTATGTCTTTTGGATTAAAAAATACAGGAGCCACCTATCAAAGAGCTATGACAACCATTTTTCATGACATGTTACATGAAAACATGGAATATTATGTGGATGACACCTTGGCCAAGTCTGAAAAAAGAGACACACACTTAGATGATTTAGAAGTAATTCTAGATTGCATGGAACAATTTCAACTAAGGTTAAATCCTAAAAAGTGTGCATTTGAAGTCACCTCTGGAAAACTACTTGGATTCATCATTTCAACAAAAGGAATAGAGGTGGATCCTAAAAAAGTTCAAGTAATCATAGATATGCCACCTCCTAAAAACATTAGTCAAATGAGGAGTCTTCAGGGACATCTTCAATCTATAAAGAGATTCATTTCACAACTAGCAGATAGAGCTCAACCCTTCAACAAGAACTTACACAAAGGAGTCAAATGTTTTTGGAATGAGGATTATCAAAAGAGTATATATCAAATCAAGAAATACTTGGTGAATCCTCCTATTTTAAGTCCTCCTATCCCAGGGAAACCACTTATTTTATACATTTTAGTGATAAAATCTTCCTTGGGGGATTTACTAGCTCAGCTTGATGAAAATGGGAAAGAAAGAGCAATATACTACATTAGCCATACTCTTGTTTCATATGAGGTTAACTACACTAGCATTGAGAAATCTTGCCTTGCAGTTGTGTTTGCTTCCTAGAAATTCTGACATTACATGCTTGCACACACTGTACACCTCATAGTAAAAATAGATCCACTCAAATACTTGCTAAGTAAGGCTGCCCTCATAGGTAGACTTGCTAAATGGATGATGATACTTTTAGAGTTTGACATATAGTACATTGAGTGTAAAGCAATCAAAGGACAAGCCATAGAAGATCAATTGGCCGATTTCCCAATACAAGATAATGCACCTATTCAAGTTGACTTCCCAGATGAAAACCTCATGTATATGACTAAAAGAACATGGAAGGTGTTCTTTGATGGATCTTTTATGCAAAACAGTTCAGGAGTTGATCTTTTGTTTGTTTCTCCTCACGGGTACATGATTCCTAAGTATTACAAATTATTGTTCCCATGTACAAACAATATTGTTGAGTATGAAGCTTTTGTTAGAGTAGTCTAGTATAGCTAATAATTAAATCAGTTAATTATTAGTCTATCTACTCTTTGCTTAAGTTATACTTAGGCAATTTTCTATTTCTTAGAGTTTCCCTTTTAGGGTTTTGGTATCCTTTATAAGGATTCACCGCTTTGTATTTCTTAAGGAGATGGTAATCATTTCATTGTTGATAATATAGAATTTATTTCTGTCAACATGTTTTTCCTGTCTCTGGCCTTTTGGCCGCCATAGCTTTCTGTTTCTCTTCTATCTCTGCTTCTTCTCTGTAACAGTTATGCATGCAGGTGATCTTGGGTGAAGTTGCATTTATCAACTTCTACATGGTATCAGAGCTCGCCTGCAGCCGGCTGTTTGAGTTTTTTTGAAGCGTTCGAGGGTTTGAAGATCGCCAGTCTTTTTCTGGCACTTTTCATTAGTTCTGGGGGGTCTCTATTTTTGGAGGCATTTTGGACCAAAATTGACCTCACGGTTGAGTCTGAAAGGCCCAAAAACCCCATGATTGATATAAAATACGTCTATTTTGGACACCGGGGCATCTGGAGAATTTTTTCGGCCTCCTACGGGCCGTACAGACACAAATATTGAGAAAAAAAATTAAAAAATGCATTTTTTTAATGTTTTTTGCATTAATTTCACCACGGGCAGTGTTTTAAAAATCGTGCCACCGCAGGGCCGCTGCCACACCACCGTGGCCCAGCCCCCGGCTGCGCCTTCGCCGCCGCCACAGTCTGCACTCCCGGCCCCGCCGGTCCGTGCGCCACCTTCCTCTGACCTCTGCGGCCTGCACCCACATCTGCCACCACACCCTGTGCCCCGTACCCACAACCGCTGTCGTCTGCTCCCCGACGCCTAGCACCCCGTGGCCCCCGCCGCTCCTCTGCACGCCCCGCCGGCGGTAACTGCCCGACGCCCACCGCTCCGGTGGCAGGATTTTTTGCAGCCCCCACGAGCTTACTGCTATGCGCGAGCAGTCATATGGTGACCGTGGGCTCCAGGTTTGGCCCCCTGGGTGTGCCATGCACCTAGGGGCCTATTTTTTTTAGCCCCTGGGGCTTATTTTGGCCCTTTTGGAGCCATTTTGAGGCCTTTTCACTATTTTTTCTCTACAAGGAGCATACGGAGGTCTTTTTTGGACTTCTTTATATCGTCAGAAAGCTCTTTTTGAGCTCTTTCTGACTATGGTGATTAGGATTTTTGGGTCTACTATTTCAATAGCATTTTTTTCTATTGAAGTCCGATATTTTGTTTTGCCTTACGGGAGTCCTATCTAGCTCATCTGAACTCCATTTTTGGCAAATGAGATATCATCAGAAAGCTGGTTCAGTGTGCTATTCAGGGGCAGAGGTATTTTTTCCAGATTCTGCTCCAGCTTTTCTCTCCTCTGAGTTTGGTATTTTATGCACTCTGGTGGATTGCTTGGTTCTACAGGGCTTGGGATCTCTTCTTCTGAGTTCATAGCTCACTCTTCTTTCTGACTTCTGAGCTTGTCTACTCCTTCTGATACATTTTTGTTCTGTAAACACACTGAGATAAAGTGCCTTCTTCTACATTTCTAGAATCTTGTACACCTTGTTCGGTTTTAGTACTCGCACTCTGTTATAAAGTGCCACGGGGGGTTATGATTCTTTTTCCACTTTAGGCGCATCCACTTTTGTCAAGTGAGCGTACCTTCCATGACATTAGCCCATGTTGTGTGTCGATGTCACCGCCCTTGATCCTGTGTGTGTACTTCTATTGCACTGTTGGTGTTTCTGGTTCTTCTTTCTGCAGATGTTTCTGGCATTGCATTTCAGTGTTCCTATCACCTCTCCCAGTTCAGCATTATGGGAGGGTTACCTGTTGGTTCTATTGCTTCTTGGTTTGATTGATCAGCTCTTCAGACACTTTTTCTTCTCTACCTGGTCATGCACTTCAGTGGGGGTTCCAGTAGTATCTTCTGACAGAGTTTTCAGACATGCTTCAGAGATGCTTCTTGCTCTTTCTTGTTCCTTTCTCTGGGACATCTTTTTTCCCTAGATTGAAGGCTCAGTTTCCTTCATCTAGTTTGCTTTCTTGTATTGGGTACCTAATCAGGCCTTGTTTTCGGGACCCATCTTTCCTGCTTTCTGCAGTAGTTTAGCTGTTTTGCTTCTCCCTAAGTTACACTTAAGGGGGGGTGTTAGACTAGTCTAGTATAGCTAATAATTAAATCAGTTAATTATTAGTCTATCTACTCTTTGCTTAAGTTATACTTAGGCAAGTTTCTATTTCTTAGAGTTTCCCTTTTAGGGTTTCGGTATCCTTTATAAGGATTCACCGCTTTGTATTTCTTAAGGAGATGGTAATCATTTCATTGTTGATAATATAGAATTTATTTCTGTCAACATGTTTTTCCTGTCTCTGGCCTTTTGGCTGCCATAGCTTTCTATTTCTCTTCTGTCTCCGCTTCTTCTCTGTAACAGTTATGCATGCAGGTGATCTTGGGTGAAGTTGCGTTTATCAACTTCTACAGCTTTAACAAATAGACTTAAGATGGCCATAGAATGGAGAATCACAAAGTTACCCATCTATGGGGATTCACAGCTAATAATCAACCAAGTTAATGATGAATATCAAATGAAACATGAGAAAATGGTACCTTACAAGAAAATGGTTAATTCCTTGAAATGATAAATCACATTTGTCACATTTCAGAAAATCCCTAGAGAAAATAATAAAGCAGATGATGCTATGGCTACACTTACTTCACTTCTTCAATTAGATCAACATGAATCAAGATTTGAATTCCTAGTGGAAGAACTAGATCACCCTATCTTTGACTCCCAAGAAATCCATATTATTTGTACCCTTGTTGGTCATGAGTCATCGCGTTATGGCCCCATTTACTCATACCTTCATGATGGTATTATACCTAAAACCTTTAGCCGATCTGAACATAGAAACCTTACCCAAAATGCCTCTCACCATTCCCTTATCACTGGTGATTTGTATAGGAGGGGTCTAGATGGAACACTTCTTAGATGCTTAGAAAAGGAAGAATCCAACCAAGCATTAGTTGACATTCACGAGGGCATCTATGGGGGAAATTCCAATGGTCTTGCCATGGCCCGAAGGTTGCTTAGGGCAGGGTACTATTGGCCTACAATGCAAATTGATGCAGTATCTTTTGCAAGGTCATGTGAAAAGTGTCAAAAACATGGTAACCTGATACATGCTCTGGGCAGAGAGCTTATTCCTTCTATTTCTCATCGGCCATTTCAGCGTTGGGCCTTTGATCTTGTTGGGAAGATTCATCCCAACTCATCAAGTGGACACAAGTTTATTATCACTGCTACTGATTACTTCACTAAATGGGTAGAAGTTGTCCCACTTTCTATTGCCCTGGGAAAGATAGTCTCTCTATTCATTTTGAACCATATCATCTGCCGATATGGAGTGCCTTCTGAGATTATCATTGACAATGAAGGCTAGTTCAAAAATAAGGACCTTAAACAACTCTACAAGAAATTTAAGATTAAACAACATTGGTCCTCCAATTACTTCCCGCAAGGAAATGGTCAAGCAGAGGCATCAAACAAAACCATTCTTAAAATTTGACATAGAACAGTCTATAAGAATGGTAGAGATTGGTACTTACAGATAAATTTGGCTTTGTGGGCCTATAGAATGAGTATTTGTACTCCTACTGGGGCTACTCCTTTTTCCCGTGCATATGGTGCTAAAGTAGTGTTACCTTTGGAGGTTGAGATTCCTTCACTTAGAGTTTCTCTACTTGGTCTAGTTACAAATGAGGACTACCGTGCCATGAGACTTCAAGAGTTAGAACTTCTAGATGAGAAATGTCAAGCATCATTTGACCATATGAGGTTTTATCAAAAGTGCATGTCCAAAGCCTTCAACAAAAAGGTTCACTCTAGAGAATTCCAAGTGGGAGATATTTTCCTACGTGAAAATCCTAAGAATCAACAACATAGAGATCAAAAGGGAAAATTTGAACCTAATTGGTTTGGACCTTACATCATTACAACAGCTTTTGGGTCAGGTACTTATTTACTATCTATAGCAAAGGGAGAGCAGCTCCCTGATCCTATCAATGTCTTGCACCTGAGGAAGTTCTATCCATGATGCTCGTTCTATCTGGGGGCATCATTTATACATAATTATTGATACTGAAAAAATCCAAAAAAATGGTATATTGTCAAAAATTCTAAAAATAAAAAAATTTCCTAAAAAATTGATCATCTTAGTGAAAACCTAGCAATAGGCGCTTTGATCTATCTTCAAAAAAATTATATATTCCAAAAATATGAAAAAATAAAAAAATTCAAAAATTCAAAAAAATAGAAAAAGTGCCTTGGTGAAAACCTGGAAACAGGCGCCTTGGTAGCAAAAATTTAAAAAAATTATAAAAAGTCCTGAAAAAAAAGAAAGAAAAAAATGAAAAAAAATGAAAGAGAAAAATTGTAATAAAATCCAAGCAGTGAAAACCTAGAAACGGGCGCTACTTGAGGCCTTTGTACCCCTATTTCTTAGCGTGTGTCCTCAACACTTAGCCTTTCTCTATCATGCCTTTTCCTTGTTGCCTTGGTCTGAAATTGGTCTTTATCTTTGTCTAGGGGGCATAACTGTGTTATCTTTGGTCTCTTGGATGCGTTAGTCTTTAGGACATCTCACAAATGGTGTTTTTCAACACCACCCCAACTGTATTTTTCAATACAACCCTTGACATCAAGTGTTTTTCAACATTTATCGGTTTGGTCTTCCCAGTTTTGTCATGTGGTCTTACCTGCTTGCAAGCATTCGATCCTTATCCTTGGAACTTAGTATCAATTAACACACTTAAATTTTTAAATGCAACACTTAATGCTTGAGCTATGTCATGATCTTTTCTTTGTGTGTTGACTGTTATTGATTTTCGTTGAGTGTCCTTGTCTAATAAGTCTCTCAGGGATGCATAGCTAGAGGACTTAGGGCATGGGGCATGTTTTTATTTACTTCCTGCTTTATGCTTCACTATTTTTGCACAACCGTTCTGCTGGTCATCTTGGCCTCTATGCCTTGATGTGAGCATGGTTTTGCTACATTAAATTGGGTAAGCTAACAACGAAGTCATCTTGACCTTTATGTCTTTGATGCTTATGTTAGAATCTTTCCACATTCCAATCCGATATAAAACGCATTCATATCTTCATAGTTGTGCTTGTGACTAGTGATGATTGTGTGATTTTTTGATGTCCGTTAATAATAGCCCAATGATGAAAATAAGTTCCTTAACATTCTCTCATGAATGATGAACACAAAGTCCTATGTTACAGTTGCTCTATTGCAAGTACACCTTTGCATTTTCATGTAGCTTGCATTGTTAGACCTCATGGTAGTTTGAAGTTTTTAGGCTACATTATGAGTTTGAGAGGGTTTCCTTCATCTTTCTTGTGGACATTTAATCAACTGTGATCACATTTTGATCTTCATTTCCTTATCTTCTTTTGTGATCTCAATCAAAATTTTCTATCTTAAACAGTTGATTGATTTTTGGGAAAAATACTCTTTCTTCTCTCCATTTCTTTCCACCTGTTCCAAACTTCTATCTTCCATTCACTTTCACCCCACTTCTTTTCTTCTAATTCAACCTTGGGGCATAATCTTTCGTGCTTAATGATCTACCTTGGTTATGTGATCCTTATATCTTTCATCCTACATCAAGAATCTTATCTTTAGTTCAATTTGATCAAAGTTATCAATTTGTTGTTTCTCCTCTGTTTCATTTCGATTTTGATCACGAGGGGCAGTACCTATCAAACTTCAATCCTTGATTCATCTTTATCAATCTTATCATTTGTTTTGCTTGGGGCAACCTTGCTTGAGATTATTATCTCGGACATGTCAATTACTTATTTACAATGGTGTTGACCTTGTCTTTTTTGCAATCAGCTTATCTTTGTTCTAATGTCAATCACTTATTTACAATGGTGTTCATGTCTGTGTTGTTTTGTGATCCCAAATCGATCTCACACTTCAACTGCATTCTTTGACTACATGTGTTCCCAAAATGATCACACATTAGCCAAAGAGGGGCAAATGTATGCACCCTAAAATGGTCACCTGGACTATGGGCCCCATTTATCATTTTATCAATTTATTAAATTCTTGAATCAATGTTTTGCAACATTTTCAATTCAAATCAATTTTCTTGATCAAATCATAATTAATTCAATTATTTCAATATTTCTTAAGGTTTGATCATTTCATCAATAATCTTATTTAATTAAAAGAAAATATCTCTTAAATGAAATAATCTTGTTTAATTAAAGGAAAATCCCTTTTAATTAAATGATTTTATCTTATTTAACTAATATCTCTTTTAAATAAATAAAATAATCTTATTTAATTAAAAGAAAAATCTTTATTTTAATTAAATGATTTTATCTTATTTTAAAATCCCTCTTTTAATTAAATAATATTATCTTATCTAATTAAAAATAAAATAATCTTATTTAATTAAAAGAAAATCTTTCTTTTAATTAAATGATTTTATCTTGTTTTAAAATCCCTCTTTTAATTAAATAATATTATCTTATTTAATTAAAAATCCCTCTTTAAATTAAATAAATAAAATCCCACTTAAAGCACTTTTGTGATGAAAAAAGGAAATAAATCAAATAAAATTAAATAAAAATTCCTTTTTCTCCACACTTTCCTAAGTGGTGGGATTTTTTGCCTCTTAATCATAGCCTTTGATTTTGCCTCTTGAAGATTTAAAGCACATGGATCAACCAAGATTTAATCTCCACCATTGCTTTATTAGCCTCTTAATCTCCACCGTCCATTATTCTTTATAAGGAAGCCTCTCCTTCTCATTTAGGATCCCAGGTTTTTATTGTTATGCTGTAGGTTTGGAGAGCAACTTTGGAGGAGAATTAGAGCACTTGAGCTTGGATATTGCAACTTCTCTCTTCTTGTCTTCTTTCATGCCCCATGGAAATTCATTTAGATTAAATTTGCATTTGCATTTTAGATTAAACTCATATTTTCTTTCATAGATTATTTTTGCATTCGTATTTCCTTTCATAGAATAATCATGCATTGTTATCATATAGATTAATTTCATTATCATATAGACAAAATCATGCATTATCATATAGAATCTCTCATTTCATGGTGTACTTGTATAGGCACAACTAGGTCTATCTAAGGGCCTCCATCATACACCTTTTCACTCCATGAATAGAGAGCTATGAGTCGCCATTTGAGACCTCATTCTTGAGTGATCTTGGATATAATGACTCATAGAAGTGTGACACATTTTTAGCACACACCAAGAAAAGGGCTCTAGAGATAGATCAAGCAACAATTAAGGGTAAAGAGCCTGTAATTGCAAAATTTCCAATGACTCAAGTCCCAAATGTATTGAAAGGAAACCTTACTATACTAGCTAAGGAGCAGCCATAGTTTGATTTGGCTCATGCTAGTATTAAGGTACATTACAAGGTGCATGCAACTATGCCTTTCAAAATTGTGGAGAATATGATGAGGATGAGTGTCGCCATGTCAATGTGGGATTCATTGGCTATTCCAAGATAAAATGATTTGTTGAAGCACGCTTTATCAAAAGAGAAGGCTTCTAAAAAAGTTTTTAACAAACCCCTTAAAGTTGTTTTAATGAATGTTGTCCAAGAAAGTACTCCTCTGGACATCAACAAGATACAAGGTAAAAATGTGAAACCTCTTCCTTTTTATGTATCTTTGATTAATTGGGATAAGTTAGAGCATAACTCTATGGTGGATAATGGAGCTACTAGCTTTGTCATTCCTAATAAAATTGTTGATCAATTAGGATTAGCTTATCAACCTTTGGATAAGGGGTTGGTGCAATTAAATGGATCAATTGTCAATACAGTTGATGTAATTATGGATGCCAACTTGACACTCCATGCATGTCCCAATTTCTCAATTCCACAGGATATATCTGTTATTGACCTCCCTCTTTATTTTTCTTATGTTTGTCAAGGGAGTTTATAGCCAAGATAGGAGGCTACCTATCCTCAAATTGGTCCCATATGTTATTCAGAATGTGTTATGGTACTTAGGCTACCACTAAGTCTAAATTCCTTGCAAAATATGATATTGAGCCATACATACCCAATGTGATTAATGCAAATTGTGTTGCATTTGATCAAGGTGAAAACCTTGTTGTCTCATAATCAAATACCCAACTTGATAGCATCCCAGATATTTTATTAGATGAATGGGAAGCAAATAATTCTTATAATAATCAAAACAATATTGTTATGGATGTTGGTATTGGGAATTACATATATCAAGAGCTTGGTTTGATAATGCCAAACCTTGTTAGAAGTATAGACATTAATCTTGAGCAACAAGATAAGGTTTGGGAGATGTATTTTAATGGGTCCAGGAGTAAGAATGGTGTTGGTGGAGGTGAAATTCTAGTATCTCCCCAGGGTGATAGATATTATTCAGCTTATCACTTTAGTTTTGTTTATACTAATAATACTTTTGAGTATGAGAGTTTAATTCATGGGATGGAATGGACAAGGAAAAGATAGATCAAACGCTTAAAGGTGTTGGTGACAGTGAGTTAGTTGTTAATCAGGTAAGGGGTCTTCATGTTGTAAAAAGTGATGTTATTAAGTCTTACAAGCATTGTGTATGGGATATGATAAATTATTTTGCCATTCCTAGAAGACAAAATCAAATTTTGATAGACTTGTTATTGTTGGAACACAGTTTGATATTAAAAGGAATATATATAAATATTGTGTTCAGCAACATGTTAAAATTATAGTCAGACCTTCAATTCCTGTCAATTATACTAACTAGCAAGTGTTCGAAAGCGATGAGAAGATCCTAAATTTTCTACTTGAAGAGGATATTTTTGCAATTTCTAATCAGGATAAATTAAAATAGTAGTATGGCGACCAAGTTCTATAGCTGAAGTCAAATAAACTACCCAAAGGGTTGGTCACCCTTGAGTCCATTTTCAATTTAGATGATCAAGCAAGGAAAAACAAAACAAGCTTATTGGTTGAACAAGTTAATTATGAATATCTTGAGATTGAAAAAGGTAAGAACTTGAAGTTTAGTATGATAAGTTCTAATTTGGAAAAAATAGTCTTATATTTAGTTGTCTCAAGAATATAATGATATCCTTTCTTATGATGAGGTAAAGGAAAAATGTGTCTAAAAGGTTTGCAAAACTTTATATGAAAAATAAATTTTGTAAGGAGGTTTATTCTTGATATTGCTAATATTTTAAAGCCTCTAACAACAATGTTAAAAAAGGATTCAGTTTTCCATTGGACCAAGGAAGCAAGGAACAACTTTTAGGCAACTAAAGAAGCCATGTCTTCATCCCCTACTTTGGTAAATCCAAACTTTACTAAATATTTCATACTTTATGCTTATAGTAGCATGGATACTATCTCTTCAATCTTAGTACAACAACATGCAGAAGGATTTGAACAACCTATTACTTTCTTCAACAAGGGTCTGGAAGACTAGGAACAGAGGTATGGTTTTGTTGACAAGCATGTTATAGTTGTTTTTAAGAGCTTGAAGATGTTTAGGCATTTGGTTTCTCATAAAAAAGTTCATCTCATGGTGACCTATTTGAGTGTTAAGGAGTTCTTTCTAAGAAAATATTTAAATGTTAAGAGGGCTAGATGGATCAATAAAGTGATGGAGTATAATATTGACATTTAGGTCACTAAACTTGTTGGAGGTAAAGACCTTTGTGATAAAATGGCTAATGAACCAATTCTAGAAGCTAATGTCACAAGAATAGTTTTGGTTGTGCATGGAGCACCTACAATGGATGAACTAGAAAGTTGGTTGAAGGAAAAGAATCACTTTCTATGGACAAGTGAGTTTCCACTTAGGCTTGATAGAGATAAATGAAGGTATTTTAGACTTCAGTATATCCCCTATGTGCTTGTTGATATTTTTTGTTTAGAAGAGATCATAGTGGTTTTTTATTAAGGTGCATAAACACTAATCATATCAATAAACTATTGCATGAGTTCCATGATGGAGCTTCAGGGGGTCATTTCCCCAAAGAAAAACACCATCTAAAGTTATGAGGGTTGGATATAATTGGCCAATCTTGTTTAAGGATGCCTACACATGGGCCAAGAAATGTGTCAAGTGTGTCATGTTTGAAGGCAAAGAAAGGTTGACATCTTTACCATTGTAGCCTATTCAAGTAGAGAAACCTTTTATGAAATAGGGCATTGAATTCGTTGGCATAATTAACCCACCTTCAAGTGCAGGACACAAGTGGGTCCTCACTGCAATGGACTATTTCAAAAAGGTGGGCTGAAGCAATAGCTTTGAAAGAGGCCAATGGATTGGTTGTCCTTAACTTCTATGATGATATCATAATCAGATTTGGAGTACTTGACTCCATTATTTTAGATAATGCTCTTGAATTTGTGGGGTTGAGAGTAAGTGAGTGGGTTGTAAGGAATGATATTTATCTAAAAACATCTTCAAACTATTACCCATAGGGTAATAGTTTAGCTGAGTCAACCAACAAAAATCTGATCAAGATTATAAAGAAGTCTTTACAGGATAATCAAAGAGATTGGCACTCAAAGTTGAAATCTGTTTCTTGGGAAGACAATATTACCCCTAAAAATTCTATTGGAAACTCTCCATATATGTTAGTGTATGGTAAAGAGGAAAGGATGCCTATTTCTACAAAGCTTCCAGCATTAGATATTGCTAATCAGCTGATGTTATTTAAAGAAGATGATCCAATTGCAATCAGGTATGCTCAACTTTTGGAGTTGGAAGAAAAAGGAGATAAGGCAATAAAAAAAATGGAGTACCAACAACTTCAGACAAAGAGCCTTTGATAAGAAGGAAAAGTTTAGTATTTTCAGAGAAGGAGACATGGTGCTCAAATGGGATGAGCTTAAGAGTAGGATAGGAAAACATTCCAAATTTGACTCCTTCTGGAGTGGACCATTCATAATCACAGAGTGCAAGGAGCACATTACTTTTTAGCTATCCAAAATGGATGGTGATGTTTTTCCTATCCCTGTCAATGGGATACCTCTCAAGCCTTTATTTGATATTTGATTCACCCTTGTAAATACCCTAGCTTAGTTGTTTTGTTTTTAATAAAGTGTTGCTACACAATAGAGTAGTTGTTTTCTCTTTACCCAGTTTCTCAAAGTAGGTTTTGAGTGTTTGATTTAGTTTCATTTACTAACTCTTTTCCCAATGGAATGGTTATGCTACTAATCCAAATGTCTTATAGGCATACATCCAACAGATATTGCTAAGAATGTTATCAAAAATTTTCTCAGGCTCATTTTTACATGTCATTGTGCTTCCAAAATGATCAGTTACTGATAAGTCATTTCTTTGGACATAAATGTGGCTCCCAAGAGGGTTCAAGCCTAACATGCTGACGAGAGTGCACAGGTTATGGTGGTTTGGAAATGTACAAGAAGGGCAAGGGATGTTCAATTTGGTTTATCCCACATTGGATGTTTTTAGGAGTAACTTGTTATTTTTATACATCGACGCACATATAAGAAGTGTCAAAAAAGTAGGCACCTTTTGGCAGGAGTCTCACAAATGTGTGGTAGACAGATGGCAGTTGACTTGGAATATTTTGTGGACACATGACAGTGATACCAAGTGTTTAGTTTCCAGGTCACGGTGGTTTGTGGCAGTTGATGGTTAGAGGTCATGAGATGGTGAGAAAGATATCTCAAGGTCGTGGTAGTTTGTGTCTCTTAGGGAAGAAAAATAAGAACTAGAGATTGGCAGTTTGTCGCATGATCACAAGCTTGTGCTGGAGGCTAGAGATAATGGTGGATAGCTGATGAGGGTAACTATCACAAGATCATGAGAAAAGAAAGTAGTTAATGTTCAAGTTGGAGAGTTGGAGACTAGCCTTGTTTTAAGGTCGCGACGGTCAAAGAAGGTAGCATAATATGCTAGTGAGCCCAAGACGGCTGTTGTCGCTAGGTCGCGTTGGTTTGGGAAGTTAGTAGTTTTAGGTTTTAATTTGGTGAGTGACCTTGTCGTGAGGTTGCAATAGTTATGAGAGATAACACAAATGGGTATAGAGCTGGCAACTAACAAAAAATGGTTACTTGTCGTGAGGGTTTCTATTTGGTTAGCAAAATAGTTAGAGAATTAGTGAGAACTTTCCACATGGAAGTTGATTCAAAGAAAAGGTTATGGTTGCTAGCTCACTGTGGTTTGGGATGGTGATGTTTCTAACCAGCAAGTTGGAGATGCGGTCGCAGAGGTGATAAGAAATGATGCCCGTGAGGTCTTGGGTTAGGATGTGGCTAGTTGTTTCAATCAACGAGCCAATGACTGAGGGTGTTGGTGGCTAGATGTCATGTCATTGTGAGCTTATTGGTGTAAATGTGAGGAGGTTGTTAGTGTCGAGAGTTAGCAACAAGGCACCACGTATCTAGGTGTTTTTTTTGTTACTTTTCCAATTAAATGGAAGGTGATGCCAGGAGTCTGGATCCAACAAAAAATTGAAGGCACTAATAAAATTTTGCCCATTTTTTGACTAGAATAGGTCAATTATTCGATTGGAAAACATAGGTCAATCGACCAAATGTGTCATGGAATTTCTTATGTCAAAATTTTCCACGACTGGCCTAGTAGTCGTAAAACTGATGACTTAAAGGTCAGAAAAAGTCTTTTTGAAAGATGTTGTGATGCGCCTTGCATCTCTATGCCCTTTTCATAGTTCATCATTTTTACAACCTTACTAACAGTCAAAAATGATGAGGATTCTATATGAATGACAAACTGATCGATGAATGGTTGTCGATATATTTGTCATTCTTATAGAATCCTCATCATTTCTGACTGTTAGGAAGGTCTTCAATGACAAATATATTGATGGAAGTTTGTCGATCAGTTCATCATTCATATAGAATCCTCATCATTTCTGACTGCTAGTAAGGTTGTAAAAATGATGAACTATTTTATTTTTTTTTAAAAATTAAATTTTCACAATGGCAGAGCAATTAATGTTTTATACCGTATTCTCTTTTGTAAATAGATATCTAGGGGATACAATACATATCAGTAAGAAAGCTAGACATTTCCAAGGGTAGTTTGAAGGGAGAAGAGACTCTTGGCATATGTTCTCTATGGACTAAAAAAACCACCATGCAACTCCCAGGTTGACAGTTCCAGCCACTATTGTGCCAATAAACTGCATTTTAACAAACAAGCATGGTAGCATGCCATCATAACTAAAATCCATGCTCTCAAACTAGTTGTTTGTCACTTTCAGAGATTAAGTGGTCATGGTGAATACTTTACTTATAAAGTAAGAGAACTTAAACTTTATTTGATGGTAACAGTAGTTAATCCAATTGATGAGTTTTGGCTCCATACATAATGGATAGGTCAAGAAAATTGGCTAAGTGGAATAGGAATATAGAAGTGCCATAGGTAGTCGACAATGGCTTACTTCACTCCACTAATGGATGATGGCTTAATTCACTCCAACAATAGAGGATTTCAATTTTATGATAAATGTTTGAAATGTTTTAATAGGGTCAAGCATAAGCCTTATCTTTTAAAAAGCATGCCACAGTATAATATGAAGTTATCAGAGATTTCTAAATTAGATTCTGTGAAAGTTTTTAATATTTTTCATTTCAAATCATAATGATGAGATACCCAAAAAGAGAATGTACTATTAAAAAGTAAAACCAAAAGATGTGGTTTTGTTAATTTGAGAAGTGACTGGTTTCATTGGATCTACTATTTGGTGAACATGAAATATTTCCTAGTTGTAAAGGAGAGGGTATTACACAATGTACTTACACAAGAAACATGGAGTGAGGTGGGATTTTCATATAATTCCCCAGATTGAAGTCTGATAAGAATGAAACTTCCTGACTCATACTCATGTACCCATAAACCTTAAAGAAAATGTTGGCAATGGGATTTCCAAGAAGGATGTATCCCATTATGTACTTTGTAATGATGTCCAGCCCTGGTGTCTGCACAATAACTAAAATTAGAATCTTCAATGAATTGACAAAATAAATTAGCAACCATAATCATTTTTCATCAATATGTTTTAGTTTTTACCTAATTAGTGGTGGCAGTTATAACACTAATGGGTAAAGTGAAAAGGGATGCTAAAGCAAAAGCCAGGTTTAAACCCCACCATGGAAGTTGCACCTGTTCCTTGTAAAACTCACATAGTGCAAATGAAACAGCCAAAGTAGCAGTAAGGAGAGTATAGAACCACCATTGTGGGATGTCTTCATACTTGCGCATCAATTTAGTATGGATATCAGGTGGACTGCTTCTAGATGTTGTTGTTAGTTGCCATATTTCCTTAAATAGAGGACATTACAACATAATAAACATTTTTGTGTTGAAAATTGAAAGCAAAATATAGGGTACCCTGAAGACAAAACCATTAAACCCTCTTATCTAAAACCTACCTTATATAGAAAAGAGAAACATGGGTAATTGTGGAAGCTATGGTTGCAAAACCAAATCCATAGCGCAAAGAAAAAAATAGGCTCAAATGTATCTGGCCACTTTCCTTGTAGGTTGTCTGATCCAACTCAAATCGGATGTTCACAATAGCTGTAATATTGTACCCATGATGCACAAACCCTATTGGCTCTTGGCAATCTATCTTTGGGAATCACATGCTAATATGTGCAATCTGTGTTGAACACAGATAACAATAAAATGGACAACTATTTTATTTATTAACCTTCAATGAAATAAATGATATTCTACATTTTGTATTAAATGTGGTATAAAGTGACAGTGATATATTTTTTCCTAATAAAAGTTGTAGAATATTATTTTTCTCATTGCTATTTTCTATGAGGGCCAATCAAGTTATAAATAAATAGTATTATTAAATTCTCTTAAATATATTAAAACTATCAAACTATATAATATACAAACAGATTCAAAAATATAGAAATCTGATTGAACCAATAATAAATATGTTTGCATCGAACGATTGCAATAGTTACCTGCCTATGGCAGGAACTAATAACACTCACAGGTTAGAGTTTGAACTTAGGAAAATGATCTACTCTTTCTATATTCCCTTTGAATACATTATCACTTGGATCCAATATGTAGAAATAATATTGATTTTGAATCAATGAACCTACAAGCTATATCTTTTCCCCTATCTTCATTTTTAAAATATTTTCCATGATGACAAGAGTCTTGTGGTGACATATTAGGAAACAATAAATTTGAATAATTTTCAAGTGCATTTGACTACAAGCAACATGCTCATGGTGTCACGAGCATAGGGTGACCTTTGAGCATAGAAATCGTGTGACCTACTTAGAAATAATAACTATCATTAATTCTTATTATTATCACATGTTTTTTTACTTCTAAGATGATTTTGTATGAAGGTATAATTGAAGAATCTCAATGACTTTAGGAGCATAATATGTATTGATAAAAAGATGCCAAACTCATTGGCATGGATTGAATTGGCAACAAATATCGAAACACATTGAATCAAGTAAAGTAGAATTACAATGACGAATTCATCATAAGTACACAAAAATTTGACTAGAATAATAATGGTAGTTTCTATGTAGCATAGGTAGCAAAGGTAGTCTCTAAATTCTATTTTTTTAAGATCTCTTTGATTGGGCATGTTACTACATTGAACTAACATTATTTTGGTTTTTAGATTTTTGCATTTGGTTGACCATAGGTAAGTAAATCATGTTTTGAACTAGAACACTTGTACAATCTTTGAGTTGAGTTGGGTTCCTTGAGTGAGTTCCAAGACACTTGTAGAATCCTTGAGTTGAGTTGGGTTCCTTAAGGGTATATTAGACTAGGTCTCTACATCCATTTATCTCGAGCTTCACTTGGTTTTGAGAATAGTTTAATATTATCTACTTAACAAGGCCAACCACATGAAGGTGGAAGCTCATTTGGCCCCACCCCCCCCCCCTAACATCACTCTAAATTCCCCATTAACATCTAACATTCATTCATCCATTTATGAAATATAACATTCAATCATTATAATCACATAACATTCAATAACACCTAAAATTCATTAACAATTGGACATTCATCAACATTTAGTAGCACAAAATTACATTCATTAAGACAACGTAAATATATTATCAAAAAAAATTTATTTCAATCTTTTCTTTTTAATTGGTTTCTTATTTGGTTTTGGCATGAAATGGCTAAGCGGAGGATCAAGATCTTTGTCATTCCCCTCTTCTTGTGAACCCAATAAATGCCTCCTCCTCTGTGATGTGTGAGGACACTGGTGCACCAAAGGGAGGTCTGCTGCAATAACAACTAAATGAGTTAGATACACACCATTTTATATTAGTGTTACAAGTATTTCATTAATTAAAAGAAGATTTGTGTACCTCAATGTCATCTATGGTCTCATCATCATAAGAACATGACCCCCCTTTAGCAAGGAAAAATTACATGCGTTTATTGAAATTTCTTCTAATGTTTTGACCTCTAGTTGATTTCCCTATTTTAGGCCTACTACATGTCTCATTGTCATCTTTGATATTCCCGCATTTCCCTGACTCGAGGAAGACAGACCTAACAAGTACATATTAGGTGGTTCTTGCAGTCCATCAAATGGAAGATATAGTTAGTAAGGAATGAGATATTTTTCTAAATGAGGTTAATGTTGATGTAATCCATAGGGTGTATTGACTTATACCTTCCGATCCATGTAACTATGCACGATCCTCATAAAAGGGGTTAAATTTCCTGCATATGTGAACCATTTATCTTAAGTTAGCCAAAAATTACGTGATACATATGCTACAAATTACATAGAATACAACATGAAAAATATGTATTCATCATAATCATTGTATATTTTTTAATTCCTTACCTTTACTTTATGTGTGCTATGCAATATTGTCAATAAAAGGGGTGATAACATCTGTAGTCAATTGCCTATTTCCACAAAGGGTTACAATCACACAAAATATATGCATGTAATCAGCAACAACAATTGAGCATCATAAGAAATACATTGGTAATTTGTTAAACAATAAATACATTAAATATACGAGTAATAACTGAAACACATGTATCATGAATCACATATGTTGTAATCATTAGAAATTAACACATTAATTTTATTGTACCATGGCATTAGAGTTTAATACATAATAAATAATTATGAAAACATATAAGTCAAATAAATTTGTATGACTATATCAATATTACCATCATCATCATGACCATCATTGTCGTCGTCGTCATCATCATCATCATCATCATCATCATCATCATCATCATCATCATCATCATCATCATCACCACCACCAGCACCACCATCATCGCCATCATCATCATCACCACCACCACCATCGCCATCACCATCACCATCACCATCACCATCACCATCACCATCACCATCACCATCACCATCACCATTTTCATCGTCATCGTCATCATCATCATCATCATCATCATCACCATCACCATCACCACCACCATCATCATCTTCTTCTTCTTCTTCATCTTCTTCTTCTTCATCTTCAGTTTCTTCTTCTTCCATCACGTTATACTTTACTAGCCTTCCTCTTGGATCATGTCTAACAACAAATGACCAACCTGATTTTTCTGGAACCTCTACGTAAAACACTTGCTCACATTGGCTTGGAAGAACATAGGGTTCATCTCCAACTGGCTCAAATGACCTTGTATTAATCATTGTAAATCTATTATCATGTTGAATAACAGTTCTATCAGAATCATTTGGATTCAGTCGTAGCCTATAACATTTTATGATGAATATAACTAATTTGAAGGATTCAAAGTCGTACTCAAGTATATCATCCAAAATTCCTTAGTATCAATTTTGAGATTCTTGAGGATGCATGTCATTTCTAGATGAAATATTAGTGACCTTGAAGACTGTAGTTATCCCAGAATCACAAGTTTTCTTCGTGTCATCCAACTTTTTTATGCAAAATTTGTAGCCATGATAGTACATAGCTTTGTGGTGCTTGACCTACAATTTTTCAAGCATGTGAAAATTATTTGCATCATGAGTTGATATGAAACATATGGGTCATGATTAATAAATTTATACGTACATGTCTACCTCTTAAACCATTTTCTAGATGAATTACCATTGGTGTAACATTAGAATCTCCATTACGATGAGCTTCTTTAACTAATGAAGCAACACCTTCGCATGTTAATGAGTGACCATTTTGTTGACATAGTTCAATCCATACCATCATCCAATCAAGATTTTTCATAATATACAAATGTAGTGCATCCCACTCTCGACCAACTATAATAATTAATTAACTACAATAACATCTCATAATTACCTCTCACTTTCCTCAATCTACCTTTCCCCTTCAAATTTTTTAATGGTGTTGGGGTCCCAAATGCGATCTACATGCATCTTTATTGCAAAATTAGGAAGATATTCACTAATGTACACCATGGTCTGGTATACCATATATCCCTCCACCATAGAACCCTCAGGATGTTCTCTTTGTCAAATGAAACCCTTCAAAAATTTCAGGTGTCTCTCAACCATCCACATTGACCTAGTTTGTACATGTCCACACAATTCAATCTCCTCAACTTGATGTATGAGGTAGTATTCTTGTGCATTGAAAAAAGTAGAAGGTAAACACTTTTGCATTTCACACATAAGATGAGGAATTTTTCTCTTCCAATATTGTATATCTTCTTTATTGATTTCTTTTGATGACAACCACCTAGATGCGATTCAACATGCAAAAACATATAAATGATACTTTACAAACAATATACAATAAATTACTAAAAAAGTAAAACAAGTCACAAGTATAATATCTATACAAAAAATCTAACAAATAACGCTTCTAACCTCATGTATTTTCCAAGATCATTTATAACTTGTTTGACACTGTTGTCGAAGTGGTGTGGGGGAGATAGAGGTAGAACGTACTATGATAATTATAAAATGATCATTTCAATATTTTAGAGAATAATACAATGAAAACTACATGCAGTATACAAATATATAGAGAATACAAAATAACTTGAATTACCTTAATAAAGGTATGCCAATCATTATTTGTTATTTGATCTATTCTATATCTACTAATATGACAATTAGGGAATTCTGTTGCAAATTCATGTTGTTTATGATATATAATATGATCATTGGGACATGCAAGTATTGTTTGATACTCCATCCCAATATCTTTCATAATGACAGATAGTTTCCAGTACGAGTGAGGTAGAATGTTTGATGGTGGTAACACTCACCTATCAACCTATGGAAAAACATATAATTAGCATACATGATTCACCCTCTGTTAACAATAAGGAAATTGTGACTAAAATAGGTGAAAAAGATGACATATATGACATACCTTAACATTCGTGACATTGCTATGTTGGATAAACCATTCAAAACCTTGAATTTCCCCAACAACAATACAATGGACATAAGAGTTGTTTGGGAGCCTTTTTATAGGTGCTCACATGCCTTCTCAAGTATAGGTAAATAATGGTCATCTTCATCATCGTGATCAGTTGCGACAGTACTATCATCTTCAATTGTATTCTATGGCACATGATCAGCTGCAACAATACCATCATCTTCAATTGTGTTCTCTTTCACAAGATCATCTTCTTCCATGAAATCATTATCTTCTCCTTAGATATTCACACCTCCATGTTCCTCCACTTGGAAATTCACATTCTCTGGATTGTTATGGTCCATAACATGTAACCTAGGGTGGTTAACCTATATCAAAATGATGACATTAAATTAACCATGACCATGATCTCATCATAAATTGATTTCTTATGTATATAAATGGTTAAAACAAATATAGAAATACTTACCAATGGATGAAAATTGTGCCCCCCTTCAATGTGACCATGCTCTCTATAATTTTTGCAAGGACAATAACATTTTCCATCACCTTTTCTTTTAAAATTAGCCCACAATCTAGTAATTGTCTCCTTATTTTTCTCTAGGTTCATAGTGTCGGACATGGTCTTTCTTCACAGGAAAATATTCGGGCTATAATTATACCAAAAACTTGTCTCCCATACTCTGAATTAAGATATTAACGTTGTAATCCATCAAATATAAACATAGTAGCATTAGTAATATCTTGTATAAAATTAGGTGTAAATCCATTAAATAGATTTTGACTGCAAAGCATAATACATTTAATATAATCATGATTCATATTTGATAGGAATGCTATCCATATTTGACAGGAATGCTAAGAAAATAAAATAAAAATGAAAATATAAAATATCCACTTCGACATTGTTGGAGATAAAGTGATTGTTCTGAGAAAGGTTTGGTGGTGAATTTCCACATAAGTCAGACACAAGACAACTAGGAGTGTCAATTTGAGGGCATTGTGTGATTACAAATCACTAGTTACCACTTGTGGCTAGAGATTACAAATAACCCTAGAAAAATCCCACAGCTTGGAAATAAGCACTAATAACAGTGACATTAGGTTAAGAAATCCCTAAAACCACACTTAGCATTTAAGAAATCCCTACAACCATAAATTCCATTATCAAATCACCTTTATAGTCATCAATCCATCATTAGGACAAACATCTAATCAGAAAAACATTATCTTTATTAAGGCATTATTAACCTTTGGCGACAGATCATAATTCATACACCAATTAGGTCTCTAGGCTCATTAGACCTTACCATTTCTTAGAACTTACTAAAATTACTAAAATTGTAATTTATAAAAAAGTGGAGTAAAGTTATAAAAAAGAACATGGTAAGGAATCACATGTCTATGATTTGGGACTATGTGTTGTATATAATGTTTGATTTATGTTCTTTTTGAAGCTTCCAAAGCAACAAAATATTAAGAAAAAAGCATGGATCATACCTATCTTGTAAGCTCATTTTTGATACTCGGAATTCTTCAAACCCCATTATGTATCTCCAAGCTCGAATTAGGTTTTTATTTGGTATTTCTTGTACATGAACCATCTGTGACTTTCTGATACTAAGCTTCATTAATAATGTTGTTGTCCCTTTGATAATTCTACAGCTCTTAATAACACACCAATGGCTGCCATAGTTGAGAAGATAATAAAATAAGGCCTATTTTCTTTATAAAAAATGTACAATTGTTCTGATAATTTCTTGATCTTTTACCATACACAACAACAATTTTGTTATTATGACCATTATTTTATGAGATCTCACTGTCAACTTGTTGATTGAAGTATTTTCATGGTAATAACATAACCTATTATGCTTTGTACCTCTTGTATAATATTGAAATCAATAACATGGCATATTGTTATCCCTCTGAAAATGATCATTATAACCACACTTTTGGTTTTTTGTTTGCTAATGGATAACATGGAGGAATTACACTATCATATGCCACTGTTATGGAAGTATCCTTGTCATCTTTTCACATGTACCTTATGTTGTTCTTACACATGGAACTACTACTCTTCATTAGATGATTGAACTGTATATGATGTTGACACATGATGATCTATTGTCTCATATGTATGGGTTAAGCTAAAAATAGTCAATGACTATCTTCCATGTCAAATGGTATGCCCCCATGACTACACTAGATTTTTGTGCACTCTTATCACTTGTAACTGTAACTTGAACTTCCTCAAAATACACCATTGCAACAGCGTAGGATCTCTTATAACAATGAAAATGTGCCTAAAAATGTGATTATTTTGAAAAGAATAAGAAATGAGCTGAATGATGACCTATATCAAACTTTGTATTTGTCCTTTTCATGACAACTTTGAACCTTATTTTGATTGTTATGCATAGTAGATCAGAAACTATTCATAGCATTGATATATGTTTATAATCACTACTCCATGATTGTTTGTGGCACATTTTTATGTCTTTAGATATTACTTTGTAATGGAATCATTGATCTCTACCAACATTTAATGCTGAAAACATTATTTATGTTCCTTTGGTATCATTGATGACAGTCTCTTAATATGATTCTCATGCTACTACAAGATTGGAAACCCATCTTCTTGATAAGGCTTACTACTAAAATTGTCCTTTGTATCCATACCTTTGTTGGAACTATCCTTATGTAAAATACATATATTTGTTTAAGAAATTTTAATTTGTAACTTTGAATGCTGGTCATATGAGTATTTTGTTGCTTTCTATTCATAGATATTTGTCATGTATGAATTTTTTCCTTGTTGATCATCAACGACTCTCTTTATTAAATGAATGTCACTTAAACAAGATTATGCCTTATCTATTTTGTAACTGATTTGTCGTTGACCATATACTAATGATTTTGTGATAGTATGTTCTTGACATCTCCTCATTTTCCTGACTATTCTTGGTACTTATTATGTTACACGGTATTTTAATATAGAGCTTGTATGGAACTATTTATGTAAATGTTGTATTCTCACTCATTTTATGAACTATCACTTGTCCATGTTATTTCTTAGCTAATGATAAGAATTTACATTAGACTATGAAGTAAAACCTTATCACTATCCTATACAGGATCTCTTCATTTATATATACATCTTATAACATCGATCATTGTGAATTTCATTGGAATCTTTTGTTATTGACAGTATATGTTATTTTAACAATGGCCTGCTATTGTGCTTTGATGTATTCTCTTTGTCTCTTAGCTTCTATTTTCTCAATTTTATGACCTTGTCATGAAATGATTGTTTCAATGACCATCTTAAAGACATGTGATGCCTTGCCATGTTCTTTTTTATACCTTTACTACACTTTAGTAATTTCAACATTGAATGAAATTGTCAATCGTTGCTTAGTAGGCAGGGTCCACATGACTCACATAAGGAGTCACAAGTGTAGACATTGTCAAGACAACACTGTCATCCACAAAGACATTCAGCCCATGGACACTTTTCTTCTGATGATTTGTGTGTGAATGCAGGTTGGAAGGGTGTGAGAAAGAAGGCTACATTGGGGGACTTTTTGATCCCTAAGTTTCAGATTGATCCCAAGACAGTAAGGAGGACAAATAAGACTAACTGTTGGGACAAGAGTTTCCTTGGAGGAGGGAACTATGGTGCAAGGGCACCAAGGATCATCAATCAAGGTATGAAGACATTCAGTGAAGACCAGAGGAAGGAAAGGCCCCATCAAAGTTAGAAGATCAATTGGAAGGTTTATGTGATTATGTGATTAAGTTATTGTTATAAAGAGCACAATAGTGAAGCATGTTATAATTATGTATGAAAGGAAAAATTACCATTTAATGATCAAGAAAACTCCTACTACTGGTATGACATTGGGTAATATTTTGTAGTAAACACCAACCTATGTCCAAAATTGTTAGCTTAATTATTTTCCCTCCTACAGTCAGAAACTTCAACTTGAAATCCACACCTGCATTCAAGCCATTATCCATAATTTATGGGTGATAATATTTAGAGGACAATCACAATAAGGTAAATAAGAAATGAAACTGATGTGCATATATTTTTAATTTAATAGAAACTGATGCATATGTTCATCAAAATTAACACAGTATTCATAAAAAAAATAAGAAAATAGGAAAAAAAATATATACCATAATATGAAGAATTTGTACTTAAAATCCAAACTAATCAAACAAATCTTAGATAAATGCTTACAAAAAAAATGCATGGATAGAGTCTGAATCAAAGAATTACTTGTCTGAATCTGAAAAGGATGTCATGGTTATTCACTATGGCTGCTAAAATATATAATAAATTATTGTAATTTTTACAATTATCTTACTGATGGGCACTGATGATAATGGAGGATTGAATAGTTCCAACTGCCTTAAACAAACTGGTCCAAAATTCTTTGATTCAAAACAAGGACACAGTGAGATATCAATTAGTGTGCAACTACAATTTTGGTGTATGATCATATAATACATAGTCAAGCCAAAGATGATTCCTGTGACAGGAGGAATACTGCTGCTCAGAATATATATACATGATGGCATGGGATGGGTAACAATAATATGATCTCTACATTGGCATGGAATAAGGAATAGGATATATATATATCATGGAAAATAAATAGCTTATATAACATATTTGAGACTGATTGAATAGGAGCTAGAAGTCATCACTATATCAGATATAACATCATAATTGTAGACACAATATCAAAGAAAAATATTGCTTCACTACCATTCCTATCTTATCCTAGATAGCCAAATAAGAATGGGTCTCAAGTATGGGTTGCAAGGTCAGAATCACAAAATCGATCAAAGAAACTGGTCAGGAATCGTTAGAGAAAATATATACACCAATTAGACTTAGCTCCCATTAGAGTTCCTAGGATTGATTCAGAAATAGACAAGAACCTCTATATTGAATACTATATCAGGCCCTACTCCATCACAAATTCCATTTTGTCATACCAAGGATGTCCCCAATCTTATGAAATAGAAAATACATTCTCTCTTATATATATACTTGCATCCATCTCTAGAACACTCCATAAGTAAGAAATATTAGCTCTCTTATCAGATTGGTACTATAATCAGAAGTTGTAGATCTTTTGGTCATATAATTTTGAATACCATTATCAAATATATTTAATTGAGTCATAAAACCCCTATCAAATGCATATCAGAATAGAAACAGACTTAATAGTAATCAATAAAAAGGGCAGTAATATTAGAAATAATTGATATATCTTGACATAACCCATTTAATTCACACTTAACATTCAAATCAAATAATGGAATCAACCTTCAAGCTATATAGAAAGGAGTCCATTGCCATTTGAAACATAGAAAAAACCATAAGAAATTCCTCAAGGGGGTATTACAACAGTACTAGAGCATTACAATTATATACTTATATTATTTAGTCTCAACAGAGACATTACAATATAGATATTAACATGACAGCTTGAATAAGATCAAACATCTATTCTGCAAATTCCTTCACTGGATGATACATAAACAACTCAAATGAGGGCATTCAACTTCCCCTGTTTCCATATAAAATTTATTTTGTTAAGAATTTTTTCCTCTCAACTCCTCCTATTATGTTGCATACAGAATAAATATCACTTTTCCAAATTTAATTCACCCTTTTTCCTCCTCTTGGAATGTTTTCTTTGATTTGGTTATGCTCTGCTAAACCTCAAAATATTTTATTCTTATTGTCGATTGTGTATTAAATCTAATTATATATCAATTTTTTTCAAAACATTATACATAATTCTATCTATTTAAGTGACAAGGGACAATGGGAATGACTTCAAAATCTTCCCTACATTACAATCTAATATTGTTGGTTGTATCGATGTTAGAGACCCCTCAATCCAATTTAAATGTCTAATATTGAAATATATTGTTGACTCTAATTAAAGTTGTATCATGAAAGATTCTTCTCAAGGACAGTAAGGAGGACCAATAAGCCTAACTCTTGGGACAAGAGTTTCCTTGGAGGAGGGGAGTATGGTGCAGGGGCACCAAGGATCATCAATCAAGGTATGAAGACATTCAGTGAATACTAGAGGAAGGGAAGGCCACATCAAATTTAGAAGATCAATTGGAAGGTTTATGTGATTATGTGATTAAGTTATTGTTATAAAGAGCACAACAGTGAAGCATGTTATTATTATGTATGAAAGGAAAAATGACCATTTAATGATCAAGAAAACTCCTACTACTGGTATGACAGTGGGTAATACTTTGTAGTAAAAACCAACCTGTGTCCCAAATTGTTAGCTTACTTATTTTCCCTCCTACAGTCAGAAACTTCAACTTGAAATCCACACCTACATTCAAGCCATTATTCATAAATTATGGGTGATAATATTTAGAGGACAATCACAAAAAGGTAAATAAGAAATGAAACTGATGTACATATATTTTTAATTTAATAGAAACCGATGCATATGTTCATCAAACTTAACATATTATTCATAAAAAAAAAACAGGAAAAAAAAAAACCATAATATGAAGAATTTGTACTTAAACTCCAAACTAATCAAAGAAATCTTTGATAAACACTTACAAAACAAATGCATGGATAGAGTCTGAATCAAATAATTACTTGTCTGAATCTGAAAAGGATGTCATGGTTATTCACTATGGCTGCTAAAACATATAATAAATTATTGTAATTTTTACAATTATCTTACTGATGAGCACTGATGATAATGGAGGACTAAATAGTTCCAACTGCCTTAAACACACTGGTCCCAAATTCTTTGATTCAAATCAAGGAAACAGTGAAATATCGATTAGTGTGCAACTATAATTTTGGTGTACAATCTTTCATTAAGAGTAATTGTATTCCCTTTGTTTCAAATGGCTTTTGTGGTCATCTATTTTTCAATTATTTTTTTAGATCTTAATGTTTGTTCAATTTTAATTCTTGATATTAGTTTGCATGGTCAACTTGAATGAGACACAAAAAGAGTCTATATTAACTATATTTGGATGTGAGATAAGTGCATACACTCATCGAGTGGAGAAAAAATGGAAGGTAAAAAATTCTTACTTTGTAACTATTGTCATATATTTTTGGACTCATTTTTTCTCTGCATCTATATTCATATTTAATCACCATTCAATCTATTTTATGAAATCTCTATTGATCAAAGATGTATATGAAACTTAAAGAAAAAGAATTAGAGACTCATTTGAAATTAAATTTATAATTTTTAGTAGCTAAGTCACCAAGGACTCTATGAAAAGGAAAATGTTTGTAGCTAACTCACCAAGGACTCTATGAAATGGTTGCAAAGAATCTATGCAGTTGGAAGGTGAAGATTATGCATTTTCAGAGATGGGATTGGCTTAATTTAGTTATGTATGGGTTACAAGTTGGTTAATGGGATTTCCAGGTGTTTTCTCTCTCATTTACTCTGTTGGTAATATTTCTTATTTGGCGGTTCTCCCGGTTCCTGGTCCTTTTTCTGGTTCTGGCTTATCCATTTCAGTCCCTTCTTGTTCAATCTGGCTTTAAATCTGCAAATTTTCGGGTTTTTATACCTATACATTGCCAAAATTGTCAAAACCCTGAAAAACCTAAGTTCTCAAGTGTTAAACGATGTATTTCTAAACCCTTAGCCATGTCTTTTATTTCATCGTTACCTTTTTCAAGTTACTTAAGACATGTGCCTTAAGTCAGGTCGCTTGATCGCTTTATCAGAACCGAATATGCTAAAATATCTCCCGACTTCGCTTTTGCCTTGTGTCGCGTAGTCTTGTTAAAAAATGGAATATTCTCTAAGTGACTCAAGACTTAGCGATTTCCTCTTAGTCGGGTTGTCTCTTGAACTCATGTTATAAATCTTTGAAATGAATGGGACCCGCCTCAGTCGGGTGATCACGAGAAGAATTGGCAAGTCAAAGAAATGTCTCCCGACTTTGTGATTCATTTCATGTCGCATGGTCGCTGGATCAGCTCAGTCAAACAGTTAAGTTCTTTCTTCAGTCGCGTGGTCTGGTGATAAAAA
>MU225095.1:2537314-2553125 GCA_018584345.1 Thuja plicata
GGTAGTTTCTTCATCAATCAATTATTCAAATCATTTTCCCTTTCTATTTAAAGAGCTGTGAATGATTATTATATCAAGTGTGATGGGCAGGAATCCATCCCCTGATTCACTGAAAGAAGTGAATCCAGTAGGTACACCCGCCTGAGCCTTTGAGCTCGAAGTGTAGGAGGATTTGTTTGATCCTCGTTAATTAGCCTTTTCTTTGACAAGGTCAGGGAAAAATAGCTAACATACTGCACATGAATTTCTTCCCCTTTTGTAGGAATGCAAAAGGATTCGAACATCATAACTTGATAAAATGCTATAGTAGAGGACCATGGTAAATGGTGGTAGAGGAATCTAAAAAATGTTTTAAGGATTGTTGCGCAGTATGGTTTAATGAGTGTGCAGGCTCTGTTGAATACAACAGGAGTGTTGGTCATTTAGATGTTGGTGATTCTATTTGTGATCATGATGGTCATTTCTCTATCTTTTTTTGAAGAGATGTTTCCTGTTAAGGCTTTCCACGAGGACAATTGCACATGGCAACACTTGGAGAGTCATGGAGAGAAGGTAGAAGATATGGACTTTCCAAGGGGTATTTTTGGGAATTTTGCCCCATGTGCAAAAACACCAGAGGATGGGAATGAAGAAACAAACCAGAGTGGAGTAGGGCATGTTGGGTTGGGCGTGAAGTGCAACAAACTATTAGAGGGGCCTTGAATTTTGGCCTAGCTTTCTGTCATCCCTGTGAGGCACAATTATTGGGGAAGAGATGGAGCCAAAAAATTTCTAGGCTAGGTGAATAGTTATTCTTTTGTGTGTGGATAGAACTAAGTATTGATTATAAGTATTCTAATCCATGTAGATGCCATCTGATATGAAAAATGGGCCTACTTGAGTTACATTATTCTAATTTTATACCATACTGGCTTATAGATAGAGAGGGGACAATGAAGGGCCACAGTCATTAGTGGTGCCTTGTAATGGTCGTACACATGGGGAGTTTCTGGATAGGAGTGCATCCCTCCACCTTATGTGTGGATGAAAAGGGGCAAAGGCATGCATATATTGGTTTTGACCCTACTTCTCCAGATTATGGAGAAATTAAAGCTTGGTCTTGGCCCTACTTCTCCACATAACCCCATGAGAGAAAAGTATGCAATTAGGTATTCATTATGTTTCCACCATACAAAAGAAGAAAAAGACAGACAATCAAAATGACACATAATATTCCCTAGATCTTTCATTTGTCAATCATGCTTCCCTTCCTACATTGCTAAGCCTATGATAATTTTATCGACTTTCTCTATCATTTATTTTACCATAAATTAGGGAAACTCCCTCATTGATGAGATTCTTTTGTAAAATCTACAGTTTTTCAGTTTTTAGTTTGGAGATTGCAATTTGTTTGAAAGCCTCCAAAGATGTTTCAAATCATCTATTTTGAACTCATGCATAAATCATAGCAATTCTCGAGACCACATTTTATTGAGGGGTTGTATCAAACAAAACATTTCATGAGTTAGACACTTAACATGTCAGGCCTACGCTTCCACATTTTGCATACATCACTGCCATGGCATCCATTGTTTTGATGCAGTGATTTCACCTACAAATTGCATTGGCTTAGAAGTTTCTAGATATTATTAAACAAATCCATGGTCTATGCATCTTGCTACCTAGCCATTTCCTTGGTTTAGAAACCCTCTATACCTATGTGTGTTGATGGATGTCCATAAGTTACTGTTACTAAACCTAGAGATGTGCATTTTAATATACATATATGAGTGTGCATACAAACCAACAGTCCAGCTTGTGACATGCCACCGTGTGATAAATTTTAATGATCACCAATAAGAATCCGATGTTGTACACTGGATTCAAAAGCATCCAACCCTTAGGTTCCAAAATTTTTGAGGCATCTTCATGCAATAAAATCCTTTTGGCCTCCACTCTGCACAATGATGCCCTAATCCTTTCGGCCTCTGTTTTGCAACGCGCGATTTAAAAAAAATGAAATTATAAAACAATGAAAGCAATCACCCCTCTCTTTTTTAGTTATATGTCCAGGTTCATCAGAATTCTTATGAACACAGGCATGGATTAAAAAAAATCAAAAATTTCCTTCAATAAACCGACAAAGCAAAAGCATTTTAATGGTTTGAGGGAAATGTTGGTCAATTTTTTGGGTGTAATGTACTAGTGAGGGGTGTCTTACAAGAGGCGATAGATGATTGGCTAGGTTTATTAAGTAAATAAATTATATTGTCACAAGCACTAGGTCATTGGAGAAATGAAGAAGATCAAATCAAACATAGCTTTTTATTTTTGAAAAGAGAGGAACAAGATAATATATTTTCAAGTTAAGGTATGGAGACTAGCAGGAAAAAGGAGCTTAAAAGTATTCATTCATATCAAATCTCCAGTTCTTGGTTTTGTCTCTAGTCAGATTTTTGTCAGCTCACCTCAATTGGTTAGCTGGTAGCACTCTTCCCAGGACTGTGGTTTTTAGACAATTATTTGTTTTACCTTATGTGATTTGTAGCTTGTTGTAATCCTTACTCTATAAAAGGATTTTCAAGATCACTTAGAAAAGGTGGTTCTTCCTTAAGCATTTTTTCTACATTTTAAGTGACTATTTGAAGTCCTTTTGTAGTTTTCCTACATATATTTTGTAACTCACTTTGGGAATGCAATACAGAGTACACCTTGGAAAAAAAAATTATGAATCAATCTTTTCCATCTTATTTATGTAGGTCTTGTGTGTGTTTTTCTGATTGTCCAAACTACTTGTGAAATGTTTTTTCTTTCCTTGGAGTTTTGTCTTGGATTTTATCACCTTGCCTACTATTAGTATGTTTTATGCAGGTCATTAAGTGTGCCATGAATGTTCAAGTGGTTCTTCAATTGTGAATTAGCCTTCCTTTTGTGGGTCAGGTGCACCTAGGTCTCTTACTAAAATATTGATGCAGGGAGCATACTGTAATAATTTATGCAAGATAAGTCTATTTAATGGCCAACTAATGTATGTCACTTTGTGATTTCATGTCCTTATAACAATCTTGATGCATCACCTTAGTATTTTTAATTCAAGTTCAAGTTTATGCAAACTTTCTTCCCCATTTCCCATTAAGAGAGTAGTTTTAGTAATTCCAATAGGTGAAGCATCATATAATAACTGGCCTAAAATCCAGAGATTCACTCCAACTTTTGAGTGACCCACTACTCAGGAGTGTTTCCATATTCCTCCAGAAAGCTATGTTCGGAGACTTAGAAAGGGCACATTTTTTAGAGACAACAAGTACATCCTTTATATTAAGATTCAGAAGAACATTGATAAATAGAATGTTACTTTTTAATTTGCCAAGAAATAGCACCTAAACCAACAAAGAAACAATATCCACCAGTAGATTGTCCATCATTGGGATCTCCTCCTAGATTTATATCAGTAAATCCTTTTAAAGTAAAATCATAATTTGTATCATAAAATAAACTAACATCAATAGTGCCTTTAATATACCTTAAAATTCTTTTTGCAACTTTTAAATGAGTTTTTTGAGGTTAAGACATAAATCTAGAAACTAAACCTACACTATAAGCAATATCAGGTTGAGTAAGAGTTAGATAATTTAAACTTCCAACTAGTTCTCTATACAAAGTAGCATCAACTAAAGGAGTTTTTGTATCAAGCATTAACTTAGTTCATAATTCATATGGAATGGAAACATGAACTACATCATTCATCTTAAATTTTTCTAAAATATCATGAGCATATTTTCTTTGAGATAGAAAAATACCCTTAGGGGTTTGCCAAACTTTCATTCCTAAGAAATAATGTAAAATCCCTAGATTAGTCATTTGAAATTTTTGATTAATTTGAAACTTAATATCAGAAATTAAAGAATTTGAACTTGAAGTAAGAATCAAATCATCTACATATAAAATGATAATAACAATGGCATCTTCAATATGTTGAATGTCTAGATTAGGATCATTTTTACTTCTAATGAAACCTTGAGAAATAAAGGAAGTGTTGATTTCAGAATACCATTCTCTAGGAGATTGTTTCAATCCATAGATAGATTTCTTTAATTTTCAAACTAAATGTTCATTACCTTCTTTAATAAAACCAAGAGATTGAGCCATACAAATTTCCTCATGTAAGTCACCATTGAGAAAAACACTTTTAGCATCTATTTGGTGAATATGCCAATTCATTTTACAAGATAAAGAAATAAAGAGTTTAATAATAGGCATTTTAGCAACAGGAGAAAATGTCTCATTATAATCTAAACCTTGAATTTGAGAAAAACCTCTAGAAACTAGTCTGGCTTTAAACTTACTAATTTCATTATTGGATTTTTTTTTTTTGTATAACCATTTTCATGAAACCAAATTCTTACCATGAGATAAAATAACTAAATCCCAAGCATTATTACAAATCAAAGTATCATATTCTTCTTTCATAGCTTTTTCCAATGAGGTTGTATGTTAACTTGTTCAAAGGATTTAGGATCATTATTATTAACAATAGAAGACCTCAAAGAATAATTATATTAATTAACTCTCCTAGGTTTAAGTCCACTCATTCTATCTATGTAATCATCACTTTCATAAAGTAAAATTTTAAATTAAACCAAATAGGATTTCTCTTAGAAATAATAGACTCGTCACTAGATGAAGAATCATTAGGAGTAGAGTTAGTATTATCATCATCACTATGACTATAAGGAATAGAAATAGATGAATTGGGAGTAGGGGTTAGAGAAGTACATTGGTCCTCTACAACCATAACTTTACGTCTACTAAATTCAACATCTTACACTTTAGAACAATCATGTAATCCATTATATGTAATACATACATCTCTAGCAACTTTAACTCTGTAAGTAGTAGGATTATAAACTCTATATCCTTTATTTTGTTCATTATATCCAAAATATATATAAAAATAATATTTAACATCTAATTTGTGCCTCTTTTGGTTAGGTGTATGAACATAAGCAATTGAACCAAAAATTCTTATATTTTCCAAATTGGGCTTCCTACCAGACCAAGCTTCTTCAGGAGTTGAATCTTTTAAAGCTTCAGTAGGAGTCCTATTAATTAGATATGTATAACAAGCCATTTCTTCATCCCAAAACTTATCATCCATTTTTTAGAATTCAACAAACATCTAGTCATTTCAACAATAGTTCTATGCTTCCTTTCTGCCACACCATTTTTTTGTGGTGTATAAGGAATGGTAAGCTCATATTTTATACCAAAAGATTTCAAGTATGAATGAAAATAATTATTAACATATTCCTTCCCATTGTAAATTCTAATAATTTTAATCTTAAAAATAGACTATCTTTCAACAAATATGTGAAATTCAGCAAATATATCAAGAACTTGATCTTTACTATGCACAAAATGGAACCAAGTTCTTCTAGAAAAATCATCAACAAAAGTAAGTGCATACCTTGATCCTTGGATTTATTTATTCAAAGGCCACTATAAATGAGGTGAAACTTATGATGTGCCCTCCAAGATTGACCATGTGGAAAGGGCTTCCTATCCATCTTACCACTCATGCAACCAATGCATATAATTTTGGAAGGAACAATATTAAGCAATCCATCAACCATATTTGATTTTTGCATCAAAGAGATATAATTAGAATTCAAATGGTCAAGACTTTCATACCATATATTAAATTAAATATTAGCTGCAATGAGTACCTTGAAGTGACAAACTCGTAAAATTTAAATAAGTTATCATGATCCATTTTGGCATTAGCAACAACTTGGTTAGATCTAGGATCAATAACATAGAACATTTCCTTATGAAATTCAACATTATATTCTTGACATAATTGAGAAAATGAAATAAGATTGGATTTCAATTCAAGAACATAAAGAACATCGTGCAATATTCCATTAGGAACAATATCATCACCAAAACCTTCAACTTTGCAACTATGATTATTAGCTAATTGAAGAGGTATGTTTGAAATATCAAGATGCAAGGAATCAAAAAATTCTCTACGAGTTGTAACATGTTGAGATGCACCACTATAAATAATCCACTCTAAAGGGTTAGAAACATTATAACTAATTGTAAATGCATGAAAATATTTATTACCATAACTCTTCTTATAATGAGACTTTTGATTATTTTGATGCATAGGCTTCTTATCATTTTTCTTTTTAAAACAATTGTTAGTCAAATGACCATATTTCCCACAATAGGTGCATTCAGGTTTTTTATTAGGACTATTCTTTTGATTAGGATGATTAGTATTATGATTATTATTATTATGATAGGGCCTAGGATTAAATTTTTTATTGGAATAACTATGATGATGATGATTATTATGATTATTATTTGATCTAAACTAATTTTTATCTTTAGACATAAATGCATGTTAACTAGATTTAAGAGTACCAAATTGAATCAACTTCGCTTCCTCTTGACACAATAAATTTTGAAGAATGATATAAGTTAATTGATTAGGTAAACTAGGAATAGAAAGTTGAGAATGCACATTAGTAATAAACTGTTGAAAATGCCTAGGAAGACATTTCTTTAAAATAATATGAATCAAATGGATATCAATTAAAGTGACTTCTAAACCATCTAATTGATTATTAATGTAATTTTACTAAAAAATCATCCATAGATTTAAAATTGGTATACCTGAGATCCTCCAATTGATCTTAAAGTTGAATCTTTCTTGATTCATTAGGACTATCTTAGGTGGTTTTGAAAATATCCCTTACTACATGTGTTGTAGTACAATTAGCAATCAAAACATATAATTCAGGACTCCAATAAATTCCAATTAGGCCAAGTGCCTCCTCATGTTTAGCATTCCAAGCATCTATGTCAGCTTGAGGAGCAGTAGCGGATGGAACATAAGTAGCATTAGTAGCAACATCTAACATCTGTTTAAAATAGAAAATGAATGAATTGTACATTTTCCAAGCATGATAGTTAGTATTGTTGAGTTGAATCTCAGGAATAAGAGTAGACATAATTTCACAATAACATAAAAATAATGAGAATAAACTTTCTAATTAGAGAATAATGAATAAAAAATAGTGATAAATGAATTTTAAATATGATAAAATGGAATTTAACACAACGTTAATAAAAGTTGTAATTTGTGCCACCTAAAGTTCATTGATAACTATTTTAAAAGTATTATATTGATTTTTTACTTCTTTTTCAAAAAATGTCTCTGCTTTTACGCACTTCCTTTTCGAGATCTAAAATTTTCTCCATGGAGAGTCTAGATCTGCAAGAAAAAAATTTCTCCTATACCAAATATGCACTCAAATCAGTTTATGGCTATGCGATTCAGGATTCCCAGGTTGCTGATGTTTCCCAGGGTTGGCATCATGTTTCTAAATCTCACAAGAGCTCAAGAAAGGATCTCTCTGTCCCCTTCTCCCTACAAACTTCCAACAGATTTTAATCTTTAGCCTCTTCCACCAAGGGCTTCTTTGGGGCTTCTCCTTGGGGGAGGCGGTTTTCATCTCAGACAAATGATGGTGTCTGAAAGAATATTAAAGGTTCTTATTGTCCTCCACACCATAGCAATAAGTGCCCTAATCCTACTCTTGAGGATCTCACCAATAAAAATTTTGAGAATAGATATGGGGGTTCCTCTCCTCCTCGTCATCTTAATGATACTTTCATGTGGAGATCTGAGGTATTGGCAGATCTGAGGTTAGTTTCTTCCTTAGGTAAGCTTTATTCTCCACCACATAGAAGAATTACTGAAAAAAATGGTGAATTCTAAGTAGGAAAAATAGAATTGAGGTGAGGAAGGTTGTGGATTCTTCCAAAAATACTAAACCTAACCCTAGAAAACTAGTGATTAAGCATGGTCTGGTAAATAGACAACAACAAATGTGTGTGGAGTATGGTTTGTTTTGCAGTTGGAAAGGCATCGGTGCTCGTGCTGACTCAATAATAAAATGGATAATAGATAAACTCAATAATAAGGTACACATTACGATCCTCCAAGATAATTTCCTTTATATTGATTGCTTAAGTGTTTCTCTCAAGGAGAAACTTTTGTCACAGGTACCATTTTTTAATCTGTCAAAATTAAATAATTTCATGGTAGAGAGAGTGATTAAATTAGAAAATCTTCCTATAGAACTATCGGATGATGACTCGAATAGGGAAATTGGTAATGACTTAGGGAAATTTGTAGGTTTCATCAATTTTGACAATGCACATTTGGAGAGACTAATCATAGTTTGTATGAATATTAATGCTCTAATTTCCCTCTGGAAGTATGCTGTAGTGAGGGCTCAGTCTTTATCCTTCCCAAAAATTTTGAAGGGGAATTGGCGGATCTGGGTAACCTTGTGGAGGTTTCGCTAAAACATAGCATGGTTAAAAATCCATTTGATCTTCCCCAGGATGCTTCACCACTTTTAAATCTATCTAACTAGGTCAATTTCAAATCTGAGGTGGTAAAGGAAGTCAGTATCAAATTTTTACCCAATGCAGGGGGTTTCATCTTAATCAGCCATTTGGGTAGTTTTGACTCTTCTTTATCTGTCTCTCCCCTTAAAATTAGCTCTCTGATTGTAGAGGATCCCCATGTTTCTCATGGATTGAAGGTACCAGCTAACTCTCTTCCCACCTCCCTAGCTATGAATGTAGTTGGGGGTTCAGGCTTCCCTTTTAGTCCTCTTGCTTCTTTGACCCCAAATCCTAGTGTAGCATGCTCAGGTGACCCCTTAACTATAGAAACAAAGGATGAAAACAAAGTACTGGAAGAGATAAGGATTATCTCAGAAATTGTAGGGGAAAGTCTTGTAGAAGAAGTGATGGATAAATTTATGGACAAAATTTGTGATGAGGAGGAAGTTGTCAAGCAAAGACAACTCTTGATTAAGGATTGTCTTTCCCCTGACTCCCCTCTTACTAAAGAAGAGTTAAGGTTTTTTTTGGTATAGGAGGATAAACTGAATGAGGTTATCCACTTTGGCCTTGGCTTGGATTCTTCATTTCCTAGAAAGGCCTCTCCTGACTGTGCCAAAATCCTTCGTAAGCAGGGGAGGAAATCCTTTAGGGAAATTTGATCTCTAGTAGGGGCAATGACTAGCCAGGTTAAACTTACTGAATTTTTTAATGCTGGGAAGGGGAAGAGCCTTCCCAAGGCATTATGAATCTCTTAACATGGAATGTTAGGGGCTTGAATGCCCCTAACAAACAACACATTCTTCTGCACTATAGCTCAAACTTTAATCCATATATTGTTTTATTACAAGAAACCAAATTAGACCTTCCGGGATATAATATGCTTAATAAAAAATTGGGTGTAAGAGAAATATGGGGATCCCCAGCTTTAGGTGCTTCTGGAGGTGTGGGCTTTATTTAGGATCTAAGATCAGTGTCTTTTTCTTGCATACATGAACAAGCTAATTGGTGTTGTGGGAGGGTTTCTAGCTAGCCACAGATCTAACATTATTTTCTATATTATGAATATATATGGTCCTATTCAGAGTATAGATAAGGAAAGAGTATGGAAAGAAATCGAAATGAAATTTAGGGATTTTGGTCAGGATATAGTAATTATAGGTGGAGATTTCAATACGATCACTAATTTATCAAAAAAAAGAGGGGGATCAAGCCTTCTATCTAATTCAGCCATAAAATTCAATGATTAGATCAATAAGAATCAGCTTTGTGAGATAGCCACAACTGATGATGGTTACACTTGGAATAATCGAAGGAAAGGATTTAGTTTTATAGCTGAAAAATTAGACCGCTTCTTTGTTAAAGGAGATCTTTTTTTATTCCCATTTACCTTATCTACTAAGGTTCTTCCATTTTCAAGCTCCAACCATTTTCTGATAGAATTAAAAATCTTAATAGACAAAAGTCTAGAAAATTGCCCTTTTAAATTTGAACAAATGTGGCTTAAAAATGAAGGTTTTTTGGAAATGATTAAGGACTGGTGGGAGGAAATTGTAATCACAAGGTCAAATCTTTATTACATAGTTAACAAACTCAAAATCATTAAACTTAGATTAAAAGACTGGAATAAAGCAAGTTTTGGCAATATTTTTGAGACTAAACTCTTACTTGAAAAAGAATTGAAATCTTTAAATGAGAAAGTCCTAAGGATGGGTATGGATATTGTCCTTTATGAAGAAGAAAAACTATTTTTGAATAAATATGAGGATGTATTAGCTAAAGAAGAGATCTATTAGTGATAGAAATCTAGGGAGACATGGTTAGCGGAGGGTGATAAGAACACCAAATTATTCATAACAGTACAAAGCAACAAAGAAGTATTAATAGGATTACGTTAATTAAAGGGAAAGGAAATGTGTGGGTAGAGGATCCGAAGGAGATAGCCAAGGAAGCTGTGGATTAATTTGAGGAGATCTACCTTAAGGAAACCTCAGCTAATGTAGATAGTTGTATCTTGGATAACATCCCTAAGGTTATTTCTAAAGATCAAAACCAGCTTCTCATGGCTAGATTTTTGAAGGAGGAAGTTGAAACAATCCTGAACAAAATGAACCCGGATAAATCACCTGGACCTGATGGCTTCCCAACATGTTTTTTTTAGAAGTGTTGGTTCTTCATGGGAGATGAGATTACAGATGCACTATATGGTATTAGGATTTAAAGGAACCTACTTAAAGAGGTTAATAACACCTTCATTTCCCTGATTCCTAAAAAATAAAACCTAGAAACATTCAATGAATTTAGACCTATTTCTCTTTGCAATACCTTATATAAATTTTTTTCCAAAATTATAGCGATTCGACTCCAAAAAATTCTCTCATGTATCATAAGTGAGGAACAGTCTGGTTTTGTCCCAGGGTAGTCAATTTATGATGGTATTATTATCTCCCAAGAAGCAATGGATTCTATTAAAAACAACAAAAATCCTAGTATGCTTATTAAGTTAGACATAAAAAAAGCATACGATAAGGTCGATTGGGATTTTTTATCAAACTGTCTATTAGCTTTTGGTTTTGAGAAAAGGTGGGTTAACCTAATCAAAACTTGTATCTCTACCCCTAAATTTTCCATTTTGGTCAATGGATCTCCTCAAGGATTCTTTGGAATCTCTCAAGGTATTCGTCAAGGGGATTCGCTCTCCCCTTTCCTCTTTATAATAATGGTAGAAGCCCTAGGTCAGAGTATTAACAAAGAAAGGGCTGACAAACTTATTCAGGGTATTCAAATTACTAGTGGGATGGAGGCTATTACCCATCAACAGTTTGCGGGTGATACTATGTTGCATGGGGAGACCTTTGCTCAGGAGGCTAGAGAAATTAAAGTCATTCTAGATAGATATTCTATAGCGTCAGGACAAGAAATCAATAAGGATAAGTCTGAGAATTTATTTTTTAATATAGATAGCTCTCTGGCTAATGACATTTGCAAGATTTTAAATTTTAAAATTGGCTCCCTCCCTTGCAAATATTTAGGATTATATCTCAATTTAGATTCTAGATCTTCAACGGGATGGAACCTAACAATAGAGATAATTAAGAGTAGAATGTCTTCATGGAAAGGTAAATGGTTGTATTCAGCTGGCAGAACCATCATGATCCAATATGTTCTCTCGGTCATTCCTATGTACCAATTATCTTGTATTGACCTCCTGGTTAAGCAACACAATGAACTTAATAAGATATTCAGATCTTTCTTCTGGCAAGGGACATCGGATAAACAAAAAAATTTCCCTTCTTGCTTGGGATAAGGTGTGTAGGCTCAAACATGAAGGTGGGGTGGGAATTAGAGACCTAAAATTTCAAAGCAAAGCCTTTGGTGCTAAACTTGTCTGGTAAATGATCATCTCACCTAACCTCAAATGGGTAAAGATCTTATCACACAAATACCTTAACCAGCCAAACCCTATTAATATTTTTAGAGAATCTAATCCCCCTAGAGGTTCAAGAATATGGAATTTTATGTTGGACTATAAATTGATTATTCAAGACAAACTCTCTTGGAACATCGGTCTAGGGGAGGATGCTTTGCTTTGGTCTGACTTGTGGGAAGGACAACCTTCCATCTCTCATCTCAAAGATTGGTCTATACCAAGAAATATTATGGAGACATTGTGGGGAACTAAGGTTAAGGATTACATTTCCTTTGACAATAATTTTGAGAAGGGTTGGATGTGGAAGGATTGTTATGACTTGGGTTTACCTTTGGGGGAGGAAGAAAAACTTACTTCAATTCTGGCAACTAGGAAAATAATCTTTAAAAAACAAGCAGATAAAATTATATGGGATGGTAATAAAACTAGTCGATATAAGATCAAATATGGGTATAATCTTCCCAGGTCCAATATTATTTCCCACTCTGATCCTCCTCCCTACAATTTGTTATGGGGTAAGAATTCAATGCCTAAAGCAGGGTTCTTCGCTTGGTTGGTACTTTGGAATAAAAGAATCTTAACAGCTAAGAGATTCCAGCGTATAGGCTAGTAGGGCCCAAGCCGTTTCCCCTTGTGTGAGGCATAGGAAAAATTGATGGTTCATTTACTTCTGGGTTGTCCCTTTTCCAAACAAGTTTGGGACTGGCTATGTAATAGACTATGTTGGAAGTCGGCCTACCCTAACTCTATTTTGGATTTTATTAGATCTTGGTCACACCTTAATAACAATTCCATTTACTGTCGCTTATGGCCTTTGGCTCCTTTGATTGTGCTTTGGGAAATATGGAAGGAGAGAAATAGGAGAATTTTTCAAGAATTGAAAATGGTTGTCTCAAATCTAATAATTAAGATATAAAGCTCCATAATTGAAGCTGCCAATAATAAAATCATGATGAGTAACAAGAAGGATTCTATTATGACTCAATGGGATGGAAATACTAGGAACAAATGGATCAGATTAAAAATTCCTCCCTTTATAGTTTGTGGGGATGTTCTATCTCAAAACAAACGTAACAATTGTTTTTGGTCTCCACCCCTAGCTGGATGGTGCAAACTTAACTTTGATGGAGCCTCTAGATGTAATCCTGGTTTGGCAGGTATAGGTTGTTGTATGTGGAAATTGCTCAGAGTAGTATATTTATTGGCAATAAGACAAATAACTGGGTAGAATTGAAAGCCTTAGTGGAAGGTTTGTCTCTCTGTCATCAGTTAGGCATTAAAAGGCTAGACATTGAAGGTGATTCTACCATCATTATTAATGCCCTGAGGAAAGGATCTCTTCTTAATTGGAGATTGGACTCTATCCTTTCTTTCACATTAGCATTATGCGCCTCCTTTGAGCAAACCATGTTTAACCATATCTACAGGGAAGGGAATTGTCGAGCAAATGAATTAGCCAATCTGGCTATTGACAACTTCCTAAAAATGCAAGTGGTTGACCCTTTATAGTAATAGATAACTAAATAAAGTTTAAATTATACAATAATAAAAAAGTTCAAACATAAAAACATAAGGATATCATCTATTTATTAAGAGAGTCATAAGCCTTATAGTTTCTAACATACCTTCTGGTACCTTCTTTAATATATCTCTTAAGATTTTCACTTTGAGAAGCTTCAAAGGATCCGATAGTCAACTAGATTATGAGAATATGTATTTATGTAAATATACATAAAGATAAATTTATATACATATATATGTGTATATATATACATATACATGTATATATGTATATATGTTTATATGTAGATATGTATATATGTATATATGTAAACATATATATATATATATATACACACTTTTATCTATATACATACCTTGGATCCCTTACACTTTCTTTCTTCAGATAGGCATCATTTGGCAATCTCTCTATCATCATTTAAGGAGGTGTTGATGGTAGTGATGTCTCTATGTCTTTAATCGGGCACTCTCGGGTTTGATATGAGGTTTCCCCTCTTATTTGAAGTTCAGACTCTTTCCCTCCTTTAGCTAAAGCAAAATGTGATTCCTCTAAACAATTCTCTAATCTCCCATCTATAGTATAGATAATAACCAAAAATATGTATCATCCTTGGTGATTAGTAACAATTTCTTAAACATTATTAGAAGACCATAAATACATTAATAAATAATTTAATTTTTTTTGGTCAAAATATGAATAAAATGATGGTCTAAGATTATATTAGGGTGCAAATATCTATATTAAAGGTTGAGGGAGTGTCGCACTAAAATATACTTATAAATATTTTTAGTCTAATAGAGTTATACTCTCATCTCATCACTCTAGGATTATGATATCAATGCAGATTGATTGATTTTTAAAGAACTTCTCTCATTTCCAACCTAACCTTATGATTTCGATAATTGATCTAGACATGAGTTTTACTAATTATGCAATAATGAAAGGAATAAGTAACATTGATTGATGCCCACTTGGCTGTACACCCACAATAAATTACCAACTAGAGTGTAAAGACAATTATTACTTAGGGGCTAGCGATTAAGAGGTTAACGTAGGGTTTAGTCTCGGTAGCCTTTATTAAAGAATAGAATGAATAGTAGCATTTTCATGTGTTAACAGGAAGTTATCTTGCAGGGTAGCTATGTATCTAGTAAGGATGGAAACCAAGCTATGTATGTTTACTCTGAGCGATTATCGAGCGATGTCTTTCAAGGGATCCATTAAACCAGAAAGATGGAATAAAATATTGAATCCTATTTTGGAAGTAGCAAGAAGGGCTCTGGATAAAGGTATGGGGGATGCCCATTTTGACAACACCTTCACATTCCAAACTAATGGAAACATAGTGGGTCTCTTCATCGCTTTGGCAACTTTTGCAGGCTAGAAGAAGGATGATATCATGAAGGTTGCACAGTTAACGTTTTTGGAGGACATCCTGGGTGGTTTGGAGAATATGGTTTGCTGCATTGATAATCAGCTCACTATCCCATTAATAGAAGTTATGATGAAAATAGATATTGCTAAGTTGAAGGATATCCCCAACAGCCTTCGAGTCCCAATGATTGTCTTCAAAGATGAAAACATTTTTGAAAAACACTGGCTCAAGATGCAAAGGAACTTGGATTTTTTGTTCAAATAGTTTCTGGAAGATGAAATTGACACAGATGTACTTCTCAAATATTGGAGAGATGAGGGTTTTGAGATTCTGTAAATTCTGGAGGACATGGAAATGGAAAATTTCCGTATTATTTTGCCATCACTAAAAAAGTGCTCCAAAAGTAGGATGGAGACAGAAGAGGAAGAAGAGGTCATCATCATAATCAAGAAAGATGAAGGGGAGTGGAGCTATGATCTGCTCAAGAAGGACTAAAGAGATTTTTTTATTAGCCATAAGGGTTTTAGCAAGTCTAGTATTAATATTAGTTTTTTTTTTAATAGTATGAAATAGAAGGAAAAAGATACATTATCGTGATATTTTGAGTTAGTAATTTCAGTGGAATATGGGAAAGTTACTATGAAGGATTCAGAAAAAACTTTGAATAGCAGTATGGTGTAAATACTGGGGATTAGCTGGAAAATACTTGTTCAGAAGTATTAAATTTGATGTATATATATAATATGTATTAGGAGTAAAGTGGTCTTTCCTATGATTTTTAGTTTAAAATATCTACCTGTTATGGTATGCAAATATACATGTATAATTTTGCTAAGTTCTCATGCAGAAGATAATGCTCTGGAGGGTAGTATAGCCACGTAAATGAACACTTTGGAAATTTATTATGATACTGGGTGGTTGGAAATAAAATCTATAGATTCTGGTGCAATCTGACAGGTGTATTTTTAAAATTAAACCAGTGATCTATAGATATATTCTGTTTATTATGGCTTTCAGAAAGACATTCACCTAATTATAAATATATACATACATATATATGTGTGTGTGTGTGTGT
>MU225095.1:2557464-2591490 GCA_018584345.1 Thuja plicata
TATATATATATAGTCTTATAGGCTTACATACTTAAAAATATAATGGAACATAGATATGATACAACTATTCCCACCTTTGATCAAATATTGGTTTATTATGTTTTCTAAATAAATGCAGGCTATGGATAATGTTTTCAAAAGTGGGAATCTATTCCTAGATCTGTTTCTAGTAAGAGCTTAGCTAAAGCATTTTCTTTCTTTATGAGGATTGTAGAATAACTAGTAAGTGAATGCAAAAATTTATTGACAAAGAGGAAATATTTCTCTAGATTTGGTAACAATAGGATGTAAGTGACTCTAACCAAAGTTATACAATTTCATATGATTAAAATGTATTATACTAATGAATATCAATTAGGAGTAGAAAGGGGTTCCATTATTGGATTTGTGTGCAGGATAGGCAATGAATTCCAAATACATGGGGTCGTAAGCAAGAACAAAGCACAAGGATTATTTTCTAAATTCAGCCTCAAGGGTTGTCATCAACAAGAATGTTGAATAACCTCTTTGTTATTGCTTAATATGATAAAGATGAAGGGATATGCCCTCTTACAAAGTTGTGTAAATAAGGTAGGTTATTATATTCTCTATGTAAATGAGGGAATGCCCTCATAATTAAAACAATGTAATTCATATTTTGGACCATTCATCCTGGGCAAGACTGGAGGTTTTCTTCTCTATTCTTTCCTACCAGTGCCCACAGTGAATGGAGAATTTTGTAAATTTTATAGAATAATAAAATTCTTTGGCTTCGGTCGTTTACCGATCAAAAAAAAATTGTAAGTTATTAAATAAACATTTAAAAAGTTTAAATTTATGTTAAAAGTTGAAACACAATTAGATTTTAAATTATTAAATAAACTCTTATACTATTGAAATCTTTTTGATAATAAAGCAAACAAAATAAGGGGGCTGACCCATTACAAAATAACATAGAAAGAACGAGAAGTGGCACAACTAAAAACACACTAACAGAACCAACACACCCTCAACCAATACCTTTCTTTAAAATAAAAAATAGAATACGAGTAGCAAGAGGACCAACATTAATACTAGAATTGGTAAACTGACAGTTATAACCAGCAGGTAAAATTCTATCTAAGTTAAACACAAAGTACTAAATAACCAAAGTATTAGAGTAAAACCACCTACCACTACCAGCCTTGGATGTAGGATAACCAGAATAAAAAAAAAAGAATTAACAGGCCCTTAAATTCCAACCACCACAAGAAAGGGTTTAAAACCAGCATAAAACAAGAAAAAAATTCATTTGGGGTTGTTCCCCCATCATTAAGCAACAAATTGAACTAGTCTTCCACCAGAAACTGGAACAATTTCCCCTTATCCTTCTTCATTTCTGAAGTCTTCTAATTCTCCTGATGGAGGAGGTGAAGCGTCATGGTCTCTGAGTGCATCACCTTCACCACAAATTCCACTAGCCTATTGAAACTAGTGCCAAGCTACTTGACTTTACCTTGCAGCAGCTATAAATCTTCCTTAATTTGATGCAGCTCCAACTTATAGTCATTTTTTCTTCCATCTGAGGCACCCATATTTTCCTCCTTAGTCTCTTTCATGTCCTCATTATCCTCCTTAATGGTATCCTCCCACTGTAATCCCAAAGGTGAAGTAGCAGTAAGAGGGTACTCCTTATTGTTTCCTCCCAACACTTTCTTTATCAAAAAATCTACCGAATTGAGTTTGAAGCTAGCCGACACATGCGTGGAATCCTTTCTTTTCTCTTCCCCCTCCATGGTTGGGGTTTCTTTTCCCTTCCCATTATCAAAGTTTTCTTCCTCCTTATCTTTTATCATCTTCCTCTTCTTGTTCTTTTCTTCAATTTTCACTTTTTTCTCCCTTCTTCCCCCTCAAAATCCACCTCTTCCTCAGCCTCCTTAAGATACCTTTTCCTCACCGCCTTCTGCTTGATGCAAGAGTTGGAATAAATTCTATGGGACCTCCTCCTCTTGTCATTATCATCTTCTTCCTTTACAGAGTCAATGTTGATCTACACTTCCTCTACCTTATCAGTGGGACCCAGAATAGAATCTTTAGTTTTTTTTCCTGTGGAAATGGGCATTTTAGAGAAGATGTCGGCTGAGAAGGGGAAATAACATTCTCTTTAGGTATTTTAGAAGGGATGGTGGAAATTTATTGCATGGAAAAAATTCTGGGAGGACACAGAGTTAAAATTATACAAAGGAAGAATAAGCTCTTGGTGAAGGATATAATAATTCTACTTGGCGCCTTTCTTAATCCTCACATTAGTGACTAAAGCTTCCAAAGAATGCAACAGAAAGAAAGGGATGGATATCTCTTCATTGTAGCAGAAATGGTTTAACAAAGGGAAATGGTAATTGTAGTAGGTCCCAAAATGACCCTCAAGAGTGAGATACTTCATTAGAATTAGGCATACCTCATCTCACAGTTCAGGCAGTTCGTCATGTTTGAAACCCCCATGAAAATGCATAGGAGCCTCTGCCTTTTTGAAAACTTGATTCACGCTTGTGTCATCCCTGCACTTGGTAACCTTCCTCCACTTTCTTCCCTCCAAGGACAACCTCATGGCTTGAGCTATAACTTCTTCATTTATCTCAAAGGTGATACCATTTATAGTAACCTTACGACCTTCCCAAGTATTGACAAGCTTCATTGAGATAATTTCATCATTTCCCTCCATGGCTTCCATGTACATGAAGAACCCACCTTCTTTTAGGTACATGACCTCACAAGGTTTTTTAAGAATTTAGCCATCCTCAATTTTTTACGGTTCTGCCCTGACCATATCCCCTCCCATCTTGATGCTAAAATCTAAAAAATGCACTTTCTCCTCAGACCCCAGAGACATCCTAGCTGATACCCTAACACTAAACACAGTCAAGAACCCTTCCCAGCTCAAGAAACCATTACAGAAAACTAGAGTCACATGAATAGTGGCAATTAGGACATCACTATTCACCTTAATAAAAAATGGCAACTTAAATCAAAGAAACTACTATTCACATGAGTAGGCACTTTAAAAACATTAAATGCCCTTAAATTAATATGATTACGTATCTTGGAATTGAATGATCATAAAGATTGGTTGTCTTTTCACTAGCCATGGATCTTGTGCAAATCCCCATGCTAACTTTTCTCTTAAAATTCCCCGTAGAACCACCATATATGGTAATAATATCCCCTCTTATCTGATAATTACCACTATTAAAACTAGTTCCATCTTTGCATTTGAAATTTGAATTCATGCAGCTCTTCGTGATTCTACTAGTTGCCTTTCTCCACCAATAAGAATCACTAGCGATGTACCTCATCATTAGGGTTTAATAGTACTTTCCCTCCCAACAATATTTTTGGTATGCTTCATTAGCGACCTTATATTTCTCCAGCACTTGTTCCCATGGATGGTTAGTCTACTAGATGCCAATGCATTTGCCAACACATTCCCTTCTTTATAAATGTGTTGTAATTTAAATTCCTCAAGCCTCGGTAGGAACGTCCAAATATCTTGCAGTAGACTTGACATTTTCCAACTAGCCTTAAAGTTACCTTTGGCCATCTCAATCACAATTTTTGAGTCTCCCTCAATAATCAACTTCCTGATTCCCACAGTAACAACAACTTTAAGACCCCATAATAAGGCTGAAATCTCTGTCACATTATTGGTAGCCTTACCAATGTCAACTGCATAAGCAATATGCATCCTCCCAAGATGATCCCTAGTTATACTTCCACTCGCAGTAGACCCACTGCAAGAAGCCCCATCAAAATTAAGTTTGTAGAATGTATCATTTAGGGGAGTCTAGCAGATTTTCCTCCTCACCAACACCCTAGAATTATGAAATTCAAAAAAGGCTTTAGAAATCTTCCATTCTTGAGCCAAAATACAGTCCTCGTCAATAGGGGGAGTTAGGTAATTTCCACCGGCAAGTCTCAAGGTTTTCCATTAGGATTTTAACAGTTGTTCTAATAATTCCTTCAATATCGCCCTCCTCCCCACAAAAAACCCTATTATTCTCTCCTTCCAAAGGCTCCAGCACACATGTAGGGGTATAAGTTTCTAGAGTAAACCAATGAGAGGATGCTTAGAATGGTGCCTCCAATTAATCACAAATTGAGTGACATTCTCCATGAACACCCAATTCAATTGTAGTTTGGAAAGGATTCTCGACCACACATTAGAAGCATAGGGGCAATGGATTAGGAGATGAGTTATGGTCTCTTCCTAACTTTTACACATCACACATTGATTAACCAATTGGATTCCCCTCTTTTGGAGGTTGTCCACAGTGAGGATCTTGTCATGCATAACCGTCCACTAGAAAAAAAAATTATTTTAGGGATCAATTGGATATTCCAAACCATTCTCCACATTTTCTCATCCAGCACATTCTTGGAGATGACTAAGTACACAAATTTGACTATGATCTCCCCTGACGTGTTATGACTAATGACATTAATTTTTCCATTAGTACACTTAGTGAAAAAACATTGACAGAGATCATTGGTACAAGCATTACCAGTAGACTACAAGCATAACCGGTGGACAGCAAGCATACCCAACAGAACAAAAGGTCACGCAAAAATACTAAATATGGAATTGACCGATGAACACTGACAAGTGTTGCACTGACAAAGTGAACAAGATATCACCGACGGGTCAATAACATAACATGAAGATCATCACCAATGATACAAGTTTTGAGAATGAAACTGACAGAGCAGAAAAGGCATACCCGATGAACAGTTCAAGAAAGGAACATCGATTGTAAAGAAAACTGACTGTCAGAACTGACAATCAGTTAAAGAACCCGCAAAAAGTGGATCTGAGTTTTACACGTCAGATAAAGCATTGTAATTCTATTTATAGAGTTTTAATTTTTTTTAAATCATTACTTGAGGGTCAAGAAAGATTTATGTAAATGTTTTAAAGCATCCTAATGGATCTAAAACATATCTAACTAAAGATCAAGGTCAAGTTGTAAACCTTAAATCTAGAGTTAACTTGTGAAGCATGAAACAAGAATAGAGCTAAAATCTAGTATAAATAGATGTTCAATCAATTATGAATTCATTGTTGTTGATAGCCATGAAGAGCATCTAAGGAGAAAAAGGCAGAATTCCTGCAAAGTTCAGAAACAGATCACATCAGTTATCAAGAACATACAGAGGCTACTGACGAGCAGACAAAGGTATTATTCGATCATGGAAAGATGATTACTCATACATAGGAAGCTTTATTGGATCTATTATCAGAAATTAGAGATTGCATACATCATCAGATCAAAGACTTATGTAGTTGAATTCTAACAAGTGCATCACATCTAAAATCCTTTTATAGAAGGCGGACTTAACCGTTCTTTACAAATCTCTTAACAGAGTGCACACTTAATAGTGTTGCTAAAGCTTCAAACAAAATAGATCTTAACAGGTCTCTACTATAATACTCCTAAAAGGGTAGGTCATCAGAAGTGACCAACTATAAGCCTTAACCGACCACTTCTTATCTGCAGATAGTGAAGTCTTGTGGGTAATAATCCACACCGCAATTTTTACTTCCTAACAGGAATTTTCTGCGATATCATATCTTGTGTCATGTGTTATCTATTTTCATGAGTGTTTCTTGTATGGTTACATATTAAAGAACTTATGATATGATTGTATATACATAAAGAAAGATGAATAACTAGATAAGATAATTTACAAACTGATGATTAAGGGTTAATGGGCTAACCAAGAAAAGTTTTAGAGGTATTGATTCACCCCTCCCCTCTTAGTACATCATTCCAATATAATTCCAACAATTGGTATCAGAGCCTGGTCTCTTTCTTGAAAATATTAGAGCAATGGAAAAGTATAGACTGGACATGACTATTGAGAATGAGCAGCTACAGATGTAGATAAATTATGAGCAGTATAAAGAGGTGAGAATAAAATTAAGAAAACTTCTTGATGAGAGAAAGATTATGGTGACCAGGCTGAATGAGAAAGACTACAAAGAATTAGAAATACATGATTACTTTGATACAACAGAATCATCAATGAGAAAAGCTTTAGACGCATCAGTAGAAGAAATCACAAGTCTACAAGAGGTCAATCTACATCTGATAGATCAAATCAAGATGCTACGAATCGATTGAGAAACTCAAATGGTGAAAATGATTGATGTCATGAATGATGCAAGAAAAGTTTAAAATGAAAGAACACTAGCCATTGATAATAGGAGGAAAATAACAAAGAAGCTACAAGAGAAAGAATCAGAGATTTAAAGACTTACTGAGCATCACCATGAGATTACCAACCAGATTATTCTTATGAGTCAAGAAGCAAATAGACTAAATACAGAACTCATTGAAAGAATACAAATCATTGGTGAACTAAGAGAAGAGAATGAAAAATTGAAGCATGAAATCAAAGTCCAGATTCAACACAATGAATTGATCAAAAAGGCTGAAGATAGCAACAAAAGGAGGGATGATTTTCTTGATGGACAGAGAAGAGTCAACAACTTCACATGATTAGGGTACAATGAGAATGGTGAATATTCTAATCAACCAGATCAAAGGAATGCTTTCACAACCCCAAGATCCAGGAAGTTTTCATGTAATCACTATGGAAAACCAGGCCACACCTCAAACATTTGCAGAAGCAAAATGAAAGGTATTTCTCAAGCACAATCTACTTTTATTGGTAATTGTTATAAATGTCAAAAGAAAGGACACAAGGCACATGAGTGTAGATCCAAAGTGACAAATCCAAAGAGGAAAAACTACATGGACAAGTACTGTCCTACCTGCAAGATGAATGGGCATACACATGAAGAGTAATGGAAAAAGAACAACAAGGCTTGGACACCAAAAGAAACTGATAATAGCCACAAACCAACAAGAGTATGAGGTAACTCATATGTTTGGGACTATAACACATGGGTAAACTACACAGCATGTGGAAGGTATGGTCATATTGCTGCCAACTGTATGAGAAAGTGGACCAGAAGGTCAAGAGATTGGACCAATCGAAGTATGGCATGTTTGCATTGTCATAAGGTTGGACATGTGATAAAAGATTTCAAAGACCAACTAATAGATACAAGTACACATCCTAATGGAAATACCATTGATGACATCAAGAGAATGAGAAACAAGATGTGGGTAAAATCCACAAACACTAAAGGTGTTGGAACAAGCAATGAAAATGGTGACACCCCATCCAATGGATCCTGTGACATCACTACATCCAACTAGATTGCACAAGTATGGAACTGCATTATGACAAGTTACATTATACATCGGTTCCATTACACATAGTTCATATTGTAATATTAGCATGAATAAAAGATGCAATATATTGTTATTTGCTAAAATATTGAAAAGAAACCATCGGTTATTAGGCACAATTTGCATTGTTGAACACACACAAAAAATTTAACACTACTTACCGAAATGTATTGATCATTACACAAATTCCAAGTTAGTAAGTGTAAACTGATGGACATCGGTGAACCTTGAGTCAACAAAAGTTGTCTTCACAACTTTACCGACAATCATCAGTGAAGTCACCAAAGCTACTAGCTACCCTGATGCTTTTCACAGACACCAAAGCTGTTATGAATGCCTCTACCGATGAACTCAGTCTTTATATATTGATGAGTTGGTGATCATTAATAACAACTTAGGGCACAAAACATTATAAAAGCCCAATGGGTAAACTCATTTTTGCACCCACAATTGTTGAGTAGAGTAAAGAAGAACAGAGCAATTTCAAGCAATTTGGAGTGCGACCCAACAAGAATCAATTTGAAACAAAGCATTCACATTCACATTCACAGGAAATCACAGAGAATCCGTAAGTAATCACATTCACCATTCGCACTATTTTATTTGTGAAAAGCCCTTAATTTCTACAACACGATGGCATCGACTTCTAGAGTTGAGAAGATTAAGGAAGATAAGAAGAAATATTTCAAGCTTGTTAGCAAAGGCTCTTGTGCTGAACCCAAATACAAGATACACCCTTAAATAGCTTCACAACCTGACGATTCCTGAGCATTCTCCAAAATCCCACCTAGGGTTTTACTGGTAGAGGATGTAAGGTCCTATGTTCACTGTAAGATCTTAGAAATAGGAGATCTAGACCTAGATAATGCCTACAAGGCACTATGTGATGAAGTTGGAAATCTCAAAGAAGAGCATAGACATCTGGAAGTAAAGGGACTCACAAATGCACTGCATTTTCCCAAAGTTTTCAAAATAGAGTGGATAAAGATTGTTCTTAGCAGAATGCACAACAAGACTCTATGGCTTAATAAGCCGAAACCAATAACTAAGGATGTTATTCACATAGTTACTGGCTATCCTAAAACTGATAAACCATAATCTCACAAGCACACATCCCTGGCAAAAGTGGAAAAACTGATAAAAGAGCACTAAAGGTCAACACCATTACCGACATAGAGCTGAAGTTTGGAGCATGTGTTGTTGGATATAAAATCTTCCAAGCGAGTAGAATGAACAACATATCAAGCACTACTATGAGCACATCATACAAGATCATCACATAGGGAAAGAAGATGGATCTTGCAGAGATCTTGTTACATCAACTAGAGGAGAACATGTGCACTATAAGATCTTCAAGGACAAACACTTGTAAGTTTGGTTCCCTCATAATGTGCATATTCTTTTACTTTGAATAATACTTTCCTTCCATAGGAAAATTTTTATGGGACACAACCAGACCCATAACCATCAGATAGGTGAATTCATAGAATCACTAGGAACAAATTTTGATAATGTTAAGCATGAGTATTTCAAAACCATTAAGGAAATGTTGCAAGCCAGAACAAGAATTTCTAAAAATTTGATAGAGGAACACAGAGAGAATATATGTTTCATGGTAGATACTAATTTCACATACATCCAAGTAGTAGTACCTAGGAAATCATGGCTCTCAAAGTTAGAATATGAAATCAAAACATGACAAGCCAATGAGTGCATTGAGGCACTACTAAATGAACCAGTGGACAATAAACAACTAAGATTTGGCACCTATGAAGAGGCAAAAAAAAAGATTAAAACAAATCTTGTTGTCAAGAAGGCTGTAAAACATTCAAATAGAATGGTGAAGAAACTAAAAGAGAAATTGAATATATCTTCTGAAGATGAAGAAGAAAAGGAAGGTGAAGAGGAACAAGAGGGTAAGGAGGAACTCACCGAGGAACAGCTATCCATCGGTGATAGAACAGAGAAAAATGAATTAGAGGAAGAGGAGTCTGATTCACCACCTCTTCCTCCACCTAAGAAATCAAGAATGAGGAGTCGGATAGCAAAGGATGCAACTCCTTCTCCCATGGTAAAAGGAAAGGTGTATAAAAGAAAACCTAACACATCGAAGGCAAAAAAACCAGTTAGGCAACCTATCAAAAGGAGGAAATTTGTTCAGATAAATGAGGATTTAGAGGACTCAGCTATGGATGAGCTTGACACTGTAATCAAACAAGCAAAGGAAACATCAAAGGTAACATCAACTACTAAAAAAATTGATGAAATATGTAAGTACATTTTTGAAGCATCATCTATTAGACATCCTAAGATTAGGAAATGGTTGAGATGGGATTCTGTTGGATAGAATAAACTTGAAGATGTAATTATAGCTAAAATGTGCATACACTATTATGTCCCACTTCAATTCACTACATGTGATGTACCACAAGAACTGTTGATAAGATTATCTTCTAGGTTCACATTTGCACTCCATGAGGAGAAGAGGATAAGAGAAAGAGTACTTGTTTATCTTATGCCTCATGAATCAAAAAGGGGAGAAATAAATGAAATCATGGAGAAATATGAGAAAATTTTCTTACCCAAAATGAGAGCTTACAAATTTCTAGAAGAGAAGTTTATAGAACTAGAACAAGAAGCTCATGATAAATGGAGCAAGATACTCAATCTTGCTGAGGAGAACAGTTATGAGAAGGAAAATGTCACTCAAAGAGATAACTCAATCGATTAGTTAGATAGTGAAGAAGTTAAAATAACCGGCTAGAAATAGGTTGATATTATAGATGAAGAATGGCCTAAAAAAAGTGAGGAAAATCAAGTACCAACAAGTCCAATTCGCATCAGTTTAGAGGATGAAGAAGTTACCAAAGAAGAGTTAATGATAAAAGGTAACTTAGATGATGATATAAATGATGAATCATGGTTAGACAACATTGTCAATACCACTATAGGAAAAGACCCAGCAGTAGAAGTACAAAAAGATGAAGACATAAATATTGCAAAGGGCAATACTGACGGACAGGATACAACTATTGACACTGCAATAGTCAATACACTGACAAACATGAATATATTAATAAATTCTATTTATATTCAATCAAGTCAAGAAAAATCATCTAAGAAAGATGATGATATACCCAAGGATATGGCAACTGATGAAAACAAAGATGCATCCAACACTCAAAAGGATACAGATACAGAAATGAAGGATGCAACTGACAATCAGCAAGAAGTGTCAAATGAACAAAATAAAGAAGTTGATAACAAAATAGAGGATAGACTAAGAAAGGGTGAAGAAAAAGATAAAAGTGAAGGAGTCAAGTAGGATGAAGGCACAAAACTCAAAGAAGATATATATGTTGATACACCTAAGGAAAATGAGGAGATGTCTTCACCAAACCAGCTGTTGGACTCAGAAAAGATACTAAAGGATGCTTCATCTTCTCAACCCTCACCTACCAAATCCACCCAATCTCAAGCCTTACAAATGTTAGTACATCAATCTGCCACCTAGCCAAAGAAGAAGAAGAAGAAGAAAGCATTGAAGAAAGACATTTTGGCTGTTACATTGGATGAAGTAATAGAAGTCCCAAACTGGGATATTACTACTTTGGATAGTGATAAACTTCAAGAGTTTGGAGTGTTATGCCAAAGAAAATCCATTCAGAAGAAAATGATATAGGAACACAGGGAAACAATGGCACTTAAGAAGGCAAGAGACATTCTCCAATGACTAGTTTCTAAGGTGAAACTTGAACAAAATGCTATAGTTAAGGAGAAAATAGTTATTCTTACCGACACAATCACAGACTAGAATATAGAAGCAAAACAAGCTATGGAAGAACAAGTAGAGAAGAAGTATCAATACAAGTTAATTGATAAAGTCAGCCAAGAAGTGGCACTAAACAAGGTAAAGCTCTCTGAACTTACTGATCAATTAGAGCCAATGATTGCTGAGGCAATTACCTTAGTTCAAAAGATGTGCACGCTTGAAAAGTTTACAAAGGAAAATAGTGACAAGCTAGCAGAGATAGATTCTAATGTCACAACAAGTGCACAAAGCCTAACCTCAAATGTAGACAGTATCAAGGCGCATCATGACAAGGTCATTGAGGCTAATAAGCTAAGGCAAGAAATATGGGATGCTAAAACACAACTAAAAGGTGAGATTACAGAGCTACAGGCACACATCTTTCCTAATCTTACAATTCTACAGTAGCATATTTCTGAAGCAAGAAACCTTATTGCAACCCCAGAGATGTTTATAGTAGACAACATCTATGATATACACGTAAGGATATCACTTGAGCACATGGCTCTAGAAATGTTGAAGGAAAAATGGGAAAAGATGATGGAGGAGATCAAGTCCTCACATTCCCACCTTTTTGACAAGATGTAAGTACCTTTGCCTTTATTATTAAAAAAGGAGGAATAGAAAGGAAATGTATATTGTATGTACAGAAGGAATAGATATATAAAGATAGTTATGTACAATATATCAAAAAAAGGGGAAAAGAACAGTACATAAGAATATGTATATATAATTACACTTACTAGCATATACATAGGGGGAGTCATTCAAATGACTAAGGAAGAAGTATACATAGGTGTACATACTAATAAATTCAGTATGTTTCACATATCATGTTTTTGATACTAATGTCAAAGGGGGAGATTGATGACATTAATTTTTCCATTAGTACACTTAGTGAAAAAAATTGATAGAGATCATCAGTACAAACATTACCGGTGGACTACAAGCATAACATATGGACAGCAAGCATACCCAACAGAACAAAAGGTCACACAAAAATGCTAAGTATGGAATTAACCGACAAATATTGACAAGTGTTGCACCGATGAAGTGAAAAAAACATCACCGACGGGTCAATAACATAACATGAAGATCATCACTGATGATACAAGTTCTGAGAATGAAACTGACGCATTAGAAAAGGCATACCTGATGAACAGTTCAAGAAAGGAACACTGACGAAAAAAGAAAACCGACCGTCAAAACTGACAGTCAATTAGAGAACACACAAAAAGTGGATCTGAGTTTTACATGTCAGATAAAGCATTGAAATTCTATTTATAGAGTTTTAATTTTTTTTAAATCATTACTTGAGGGTTAAGCAAGCTTTATTTAAATGTTTTCAAGCGTCTTAATGGATCTAAAACATATCTAACTAAAGATCAAGGTCAAGTTGTAAACCTTGGATCTAGAGTTAACTTATGAAGCGTGAATCAAGAATAGAGCTAAAATCTAGTAAAAATAGATGTTCAATCAATTGTAAATTATGAATTCATTTTTGTTGATAGCCACAAAGAGCATCTAAGGAGCAGAAGTTAGAACTCATGCAAAGTTCAGAAATAGATCACATCAGTTTTCAAGAACACAAAGAGGCTACTGACAAGCAAACAAAGGTATTATTCTATCATGGAAAGATGATTACTCATACATAAGAAGCTTCATTGCATCTGTTATCAACAATTAGAGATTGCATACATCATCAGATCAAAGACTTATGTAGTTGCATTCTAACAAGTGCATCGCATCTAAAATCCTTTTGTAGAAGGTGGACTTAACTATTCTTTACAAATCTCTTAACAGAGTGCACACTTAACAGTGTTGCTAAAGCTTCAAACGAAGTAGATATTAACAGGTCTCCACTATAATACTCCTAATAGGGTAGGTCATCAGAATTGACCAACTCTAAGCCTTAACCAGCCCCTTCTTATCTACAGATAGTGAAGTCTTTGGGGTAGCAATCCCCACTGTAGTTTTTACTTCCTAATAGGAGTTTTCTGTGATATCATATCTTGTGTCATGTGTTATCTATTTTCATGAATCTTTCTTGTATGGTTACATATTAAATAACTTATGATATAATTGCATATACATAAAGAAAGATGAATAGCTAGATAAGATAATTTACAAATGGATGATTAAGTGTTAATGAGCTAACCAAGAAATTTTTTAGAGGTACTCATTCACCCCTCCCCTCTCAGTACATCATTCCAATATAATTCCAACAATGGCACTAGACAATTTTGTCTTCTATCTGAGAAATAGGGATTCTGACCTCCTCCATTAAATTCTGAACCTCTGAAACAAAATGGGGAACCTAAGATTGGTCATTACAAGCCCCCACCAAATTTTTCCATTTTTTTTCATGTGTAATATAGTCCTTCACCCTACTCCCAAATAAATTTTCAAGATGGTCCCTGCTATGGAAAACCTATCCATACCAACGGGTTTATCTCCTATCCACCAATCCTCCTAGAATCTAATCTGATTGTCATTTCCCAGAATCCATTTCATCCCAATTTACACTTAGAAATGAAATTCCAAATCTTAGAACCTACTGGTAAGCATTGGCTATAAGGGAAGTGAGAGGAGTTGAAGTACTTAGCCTTCATTATTGTACACCAGTCTATTGAACTCCTAATTAACTGCTAGCCAACCTTGGCAATTAAGGCCTTGTTTAAATCTTTTAGCTTCCGCACTCCAAGGCCACCCTCGTCTTTAGCTTGACAAACTGTATCCCAGCTAACCAAGCTCATTCTAGCCGTTTCTTCCACTCGCATCCACAAAAATTTTCTCTAAATCTATTCTAACTTTTCCACCATCCTTTCAGTAATTTTGAAGAGAGAAAGGAAATAGACCAATATACCTTAGAGAGCTACTGATAGTAATTTCAATTTCCCCACGTTATTGAGAACTTTTGCCTTCCACCCAGCCAACCTTTTCTACATTGTTTCTAGGATAGAGTTTCAAAAATGATCTAAGACCTCCTTAACCATGAGCGGGAGGCCCAGGTAAGTATCTAGAATCTCGGTCCCCATACAACCTAAGCATTCTAAAATCTTTTTTTGAGTTCTATACTCAATATTAAAGAAGTAAATTTTTCTCTTATAGTAATTAATTTTTTGGCCTAAAACCACAACATAGTCATTCAACCATTTTTCCATTCCCTGGCTTCCCTAATACAAGACTTCCCAAAGAGGAAAGTGTCATCCACAAATTGCTAGATAACCTTAGTGGGGAGAGTGGAAGCTGGCTTAATACCAGCAATAATTCTATTATTTTTCAAGTCCAAAAGGTTCCTAACCAGCACCTCCACCACCATTAGGAATAGGTAAGGGGAGAGTGGGTCACCTTTTCTGAGACCCCGCTCAGGTTCAAATGAATCCTAGGGTGATCCATTAAACAGCACAAAAAATTCCATTATTTCCATTGTCACCCTTATGACCTTTATGATCTTGCATGGAAACAATATTTTCTCTAAACCTCGTACAAGAAATACCAAAAGACTTTATCATAAGCCTTAGTGATATCCAACTTTAATGCCATCCCAGGGTTTTTACTTTTTTCCATAGAATGAATTATTTCATGGGAGTTTATCACAACATCCAGAATTTGTTGGCCCAGGAAAATCCCTTTTGGTTGGGATTAATAATTTTACTTAACAGTGTTTTAATCCTATTGGCCAAAATCTTGGAGAGAATCTTGTAAATAGTGTTACATAAGCTAATAGGATGAAAATCCCCTAGCCTCTTTGGATCTAGAATCTTAGGGACTAACACGATATGAGTATTATTAAGTTTTTTCAAAATGATCCCTATCCTAACAAAATCATGTGCCACGTGGATCAAGTCATACTTGATCACCTCCCAGAAATTATTGAAGAAGGCCAGGGAAAACCCTCCAGACTAGGCAATTTATAGGCACCCATGGGAAACACAACATTTTTAACCTCCTCTAAGACTTGGAACATCAGCTCCTCAATATCTACCTCACTAATGATAGATGGAATGGTTTCCAGGACTCTATTATTTATCTCACCAGAATCCTCATGAACCGAGCATCTGTAAGTTTCCTGAAAGAAATCAGCAGCAAACTTACCTATCTCTTCCTCAATTATCTCCCTATCCCCAGTATTCCTTATGGAATTAATAATATTCCTTATTTTATGATTAGAAGTGGACCTATGGAAAAAGGCCAAATTTATGTCTCCTTCCTTGAGCCATTCGACCCGTGACCTTTTCTTCAATTATATGTCTTCCCTCTTTAGATTCTCCTTCCATTTCATTCTCCACAATTCTTCTTCACAATGTATTCTCTAGGAGGTATCCCCTTCAGCCATCCCCATTTGGAAGTGTTTAAGTTTTTCCTCTATCTCTTTTTTACTCTTAAATATATTGCCAAATGTCATCTTGCTCCACCATTGGGCCTCCTTCCTAATAATCTATAACTTGGTTGACATTGTAAACATGGTCAAACCCCTGATAGGAACATTCCACCAGCATTTGATAAAATCTTTAAACTCTAGGTGGGAATGCCAAATTATTTCATAGTAGAATGGGCAAGGCCCACACCCAATCTTCTCATCCCAGTCAAGGATCAATGGGGAATGATTTGAAACCATTCTGGGGAGGTGGGAAAGGCCCACCAATGGAGCAATATCCTAGCCAGCTGAAATCATCCATCTATCCAGTCTTACTTAAATCAACTACTGACCCTTCCTATTGTTGGACTAGGTGAAGGCCAGCCCATGAAGATTAATATCAATCAAGTCATTCATTCTCATGAAATCCACCAAATCTTGCATACTTTCAGTGTAATCTTGTGTGCCACCAAGATTCTCTGAGGGAAAATGGGGGTATTGAAATCCCCAGCATACATAATGGGACACTGCGTATCTGCTAACATGAGATTGGATATTTCTCCCTAGATCCTACTACGATCATTCCTAACATTGGAATATTATACAAATACCAGGAAACATTTCCAAGTAAACAAAACCATAAGATAGTTATGTGAGAAACCCACATCATTTCTAGATGACTTACCCAGATTTGAGATAGTAGCCACACCACTAGAGGCTCCATCCACTTCACTATAGAGAAAATTCACCCCAGGCCAAATCTTATCAACTAAAAGAGAGAAATTTTGGTACATCTTTACTTCCTAGACTAAAACCACATCAAATTTAAAATCCATAATATACTTTTTTAATGCGTATTGTTCCTGGGGGCTATTCATGCCCCTCAAGTTCCAGGATAGGAACTTCATTTTCTACTCTTCTGTTAATCCTCTAGGGTTAATGGCTTTCCAATTGAGATTCCCCGAGTTGCCTCCTTGATTCTCAAAATTATTTCCATGGGCTTGCCCACTTTGGAGTCATTTCCAATATCCACCTTCTTTCCACCTCTGATTTTCCTCTTTGTTTCTGACCAGTCTAACAAAATTTCACAAGGAGAGGAAGGGGCTAATAGTGTCATCGACTTGATCTCCCTAATAATTGGTTGAGAAGGGGAAAAAATAGTAAATCATTTCCCACCAAGGGCCACATAATCACCCTAGAAACCTAACCTTCCTCCCCCAAGCCTCATTCCTCCCTTGAGCTACCAATCTTTGTAAACTTACTCTTCTCATTGTCTATCCCTTTTTTAGCTTCTCCCCTGTTGGAGTTTGTGATTTCTTCCAGCACTGTGTTCTGTGAGATTTCTCCTTCCTCCAAAATATTTTCATGTCCTTCCATCTCCTCCTTAAAAATGCATTTCTTCTCAAGAATTTTAAGAAGGTCTATCACTCCTTCTAAATGAGGGTATACCAAGTTCTTCTTACCCTCCGTAGAGTTATCCTTTACCCCCTTCTCCCCCTCCACCACATCCCTAAGAACCCCCACTTCATTAGAGAAAGTGACCTCTAAAGCATTCTCAATTGGGGGGAAATTTCCTCCACTCCCTCTTGGTCCTCTTAGGGGGACCTTACAGTCCATCACCAAATGACCATGCTTAGCACACCTTTGGAAATGAAGAGTAGAATTCTCATAAACAATGGCTTGATTCCTATTTCCCCATTTCGATTTTAGTGCCATGAAGTTTGGGAGGGGTTTATTCAGCGTGGAAATCACACAAAACCTCGCAAACACCAGCCTCAACTTATGTGTAGTGAAAAAATCCATAGTGACATATTGGCCAAATGAGTTACCAATCCTTGGGAGATGGACCCAAACCAGTGTAGCTTTTTGAAGCTCCACTTTCAATTCAAAACCCGGCTTCTATTTAGCCAACATCAAACTATGCTTCCCATAGAACCAATTAACTATAGTCACGTGAGTGCAGTCCTCAACAGCGTTCAATTTAAAGAGGAATAGTCCTCTCGGCATGGCCAAGACACTCAAGTTCCCTTTTATTCTCCATCTGGTAGAACACCATCTTCTCTCAATATCATTCATTAGTCTAAAATCCACAAATATTCCCACCAAACATAGGTGTAGCGATGCAGAGATGCTATCTACCACTCCATCTGGGATGAAAATATCTGGTCCAAACTCTCCCTCAGTATACTCAGGGATGACTTCAAAATATGAGGGAATCTCCTATCCTAGAACCGCATTTTTCCAACACCCAAGATGTCAAACACTTTCAGCCCCTTTCTTTTATAGCCTTGACAAGGATCTATCCACACCTCCAGAATGTAGCAAGTTGCCAGAGTCTTCCAAATCTAAAGCGTTAGACTTCTCAAAGCATGTATTGTCATCTGTGTAAACCTTGTCATCTCTTTGTGAAAGAAATAAGAACATATCTGGATAGAGGGTCTCTGAAGGCATAGGATCCCCATGTGACAAGGTTGCAGTAGTGGGCATGAATTCAAAAAAATAGAGTGGGAAATTTGCAAAGCGGCACACACTATGAAAAATAAAATTATTGAAATATTATTATTAAAAACTCTATATAATATTTTATTTTAAAAACTATATGAGGAAAAATTGATTTAAATTCCTTGATGGCGAGCGGGGAGCAGGGAGCAAAGGTAGGAAATCAAATTTCAAATTCTTTCGTGAGCGAGATCTGTGTAGGAGGTGCAATTCCTTCTGCTGTAGGGGGAATCCCTATTGAATCAAATGGGGAAGATGCAGAGTACAAGAAAAAAGACGGACTCATGGGTTTTGGGACCCTGGAGGGGGACCTAGAGAACAGGTTGTGCCAAACAATATGGGGACTAAGTCTACAAAATAGTTTTCACTTTTTGAAGCCAAGCCAATAGGTAAGTCCACTCATCTTCCTGCTAGAAATATTTCAAATATTTTTTAGGGGAAATATGTTATTGCCTTTCTCGATCAAATTATTGATCATAATATTTAAAGGATGGACAACTCTCTTGTTGGCTGATTCATTGGGGTTACACCTAATATCGAAGTAGTGAGAGATTTTGTTAAGAAAAAATGGCCACTTAAGGGATAGTTTGATGTTATTTCTATGAATAAAGGCTACCTTTCTTTCCTTTTTACTATGAAGAATATAGGAAATAGAACATTAGTAGTGGACCATGGATTATTGGGAAAAGCACAATGGTGTTATAGAAATGGTACCCAAATATGGCTCTTCATGAGGATTTCATTGTTCAATTCCCTATCCTTGTCAAGCTCCATGGGCTTCCTCTTGAGTATTGGAACGAAGATGTCTTCGGTGGGATAGCAAGTTCATTTGGTGAATTGTTATCAATAGATCATGTTACTATGTCAAGAAGAACATTGACGCATGCCAGAATATGTGTTGGAGTTATCCCTAAAGCTGACATGCCTAAGAAAATTGAAATGTAATATAAGCTAGGGAAGTGGACTCAAAAGATAGACTTTAAATCTATCCCCTTTTCTTTCTTTCACTACAAGAAGGTAGGGAATTAGGAAAAAAACTGTCCTGCTAACATCACAAAGAGGGTTCAGCAAAAGAAGGTCTGGAAACCAATTGGAAAGAGTGGAGATTATTTAGATGGAGCATCTAGCTCTATCCCAAAGAAGGCAAAAGAAAAGATGGATGAGAGTAACAAACTAAAGATAATAAGAGGGACGAAAAAAAAGAGGAGGATACAATTAGACAAAATGAACATAAAGATAATGATATGGAGGATTCAGGTGAGATAGAGTCTATTGACTTGAATCAGACTAAGAATGATAATGAGATTGAACAGAAGAATGGTTTTTTTCAAGATACTCTATAAATTGGAAATAAAGAGGATAATATAGTTCAAGATAACCCTAGTCAGACACTAGAAGAGGGAAGTCAGTTAATAACCCAAGAGAAGGGAGAATCAAAGAACTTGAATGGGGAGAAGCAACCAAATAAAGGGGAGATAGAGTTTAAGGATGCACAACAAGATGTAGTACTGGGACATGAGCTCTCTGATATATCTTAGAACTATACATATATTGTTAAAGAATTCAGTGAGGAAATGAAAGCGCCTAAATGGGGAAACAAGGAAGAAATAGATAAGGTGTTGGGAAATCATGATTTTTCACTTAGATACTTTTACTAAAGTAGAGAGGACAAAAGGAAATAAAAACAATGTTTTTAAATCCACAAGGAATACAAGATTCAATTAGCCTAATGTAGAAGTAAATCAGCAGTCACTGGGGATACCTCCAAACTCTAGAAAAAGAAACCAGGAGGTTGCTAAGAACATAGCGGATGGTACTCAGAAAACCATCACCCAGTCTGGACGAGTCAAAAAGAAATAAAGATCATCTATTGGAATATTCAAGGTTTAAATAACCCTCACAAGCATGACTTAACTAGAAAATTGGTCAGAGATAATAATCCTGATATATTTTTGATTCAGGAGACTAAAATGTCTAAGGAGAAGGTCAAAAGCTTAAATTTTTTTAGAAATGGTTTTCTCAGTGGAGGGAACTCTAAAGGTGCTTCTAGAGGTATTACCACTTACTGGAATGGGGATGTTTTTAAAGGAGAAGTTCTTATCCAGGAAATTAATTTGGTGTGCATCAAATTTTAGCATATTAAGGATGGATCAACTTGGGTACTCACGAATATCTATGCTCCTAACACTAAAAATGGAAGACAAAATTTTTGGAAAAACCTTGATCAGGTTAGAAAATTTTTTGTGAATGATTGTTGGCTTATAATGAGAGATTTTAATACTCCTTTGAAGGAAGAGGAAAAAAATGGTGGTAGCCAGCCAAATCTAGACAACAGACTTGATTTGATGAACTTTATCACTAGAAAAGCTCTAACTGACATTGACCTCCAAGGAGTTAAATACACTTGGACCAACAAAAGTGAGCTTATTCAGGTGAGACTTGATAGGGCCCTTATTTCTGATGATTGATATCAATATTATTTTTGTTCTCTAACTGCTTTTGTTAGAATGGGGTCAGACCACTATCCTCTTTCTTTCATTGTTGACCCAATCTTTAGAAGAAGGCATTTCCCCTTTAGATTTGAAAAAAATGTGGACTATTCATCCTAAAATTGTTCATAGATTAAGCGAATGGTGGTAGATCAAGATTGATGGTACTGATATATACAGATTAGCTAACAAACTCAAACATGTCAAGGATAATATCAGGAGTGGGAACAAAGAATATTTCATAAATATTTTTTCCTCTAAGGATGATATTTTGTTGGAATTAAAGCATATTCAGGACTCTATTCAAAAATATGGCTATAAGATTGTTCCAAAGGAGAAAGAGAGTGAAGTCTTAATCAAATATCATGATATATTTTATAAAGAAGAAACTTTTTGGAAGTAAAGAGCTAGAAATGTTTGGCTAAAAGGGGACATAAATTCTTATTTTTTTCATTTGATAGCCATAAAGCACAAAGTAGAAAACAAAATTTACAAACTCAAGGTGAATGATAAAGTTGTGGAGAAGGATGAGGATATCTCTAAGCAGACTAAGGATTTTTTCTTCAGTCTGTTAACTCAGGACAAATTGCTGGATCAGAATAATCAACATGAAATTTTGGAGAGCATCCCTAAAATTCTCACTGAATATGACATCTTGTTTCTTAATGCTATCCCCTCTAATGAAGAATAAAGGAGGGTTGTCTTGTATTTTGAAGGTAGCAAAGCCCCTGGACCATATGGCTATCCTATGTACTTCTTCCAAAAGTACTGGTTCATTGTCAAAAAGGATGTCACGAATGTTGTCAAATAATTTTTTGGCCCCAAGAGTATCTTAAAAGAAATAAATGGTACCTTCATTGCTCTTATCCCTAAAAAGGCTGGGGCTGATGCTATGGATCTCTTTAGGACTATTAGTTTATGCAACTCCACTTATAAGATAATCTTAAGGGTTATTACTTCTAGGATCCTATTTTTTCTCCCTAGGATTGTTTCGCAACAACAAACTAGATTTGTGTGAGGAAGACAGATCCTTGACTCGATAATAATTGTCCGTGAAAACATTCATTCTATGGTTATGGCTAGGAAAGAAGGGTTAATTCTAAAAATTGATCTCTCTAAGGCCTATGATAGAGTTGATTGGGAATTTTAACAGAAGACTCTGATGGCTTATGGCTTTAATCAAAATTGTATTAAGATATTGATGCAAATTGTTTCTTCAGCTACCTTTTTTGTGCTGGTTAATGGCTCCCCTACTCCTTTATTTAAATCTTCCAGGGGTCTAGACAAAGAGACCCCCTATTTCCTGTGTTTTTTTTCATTCTTGCAGAATGTTTGGGGAGATATATTACCAACTTGATCCAAAAAGGAGATTTAAAAGGGCTCAGACCTTCATCTACCAACCAGGTTTGTTCCCACCAATAGTTTGTGGATGACTCTATTTTTATGGGAAAAGCTTGAATCACCAAGGCCACACATCTTTAAAAACCTCTTAATAAATATGGGACTGCCACTAATCAAATCATTAATTGGAACAAAAGCTCCCTTTATTTCATCAATACTCCTAAATACAGACAGTAAAAAATTAGTAGAATTTTGGGTTGTTAGATTGCTCAGCTTCCTGCCACCTACTTGGGTCTTCCCCTTGGTCTTAACCCTCGTGAAGCTTTTTGGATTTATATTTTTGACAATTTTCACAAGAAGCTCACTGGGTGGAAAGGTGCTCTTCTTAGCTAAGCTAGTAAAGTTCAATTACTAAAATCCTCCCTTCAGAGTATACCTCTTTATGCTTTAAGTATATTTAGAATTCCTAATAAATATGCTGAAGCTATTGAGAAAATCCAAAGAAACTTTCTTTTTTCAGGAGTTGAAAAGAAAAATATATTTGCTCTAGTTTCTTGGGAAAAGGTGTGTTTTCCCAAATCCAAGGGGTCTTGGTCTCAGAAGAATAAAGAATATTAACAAATCCCTTCTTGCTAAGCTTGGTTGGAGGGGTTATAGATCACAGAGGGAATGGAGGATTATATGGAACAAAAAATATAAAGGGGACCTTTCATCTCTCCAAAAATTTCTATCTAATGAAGAGATTCCAGTTGGGTCATGCATTTGGAAGAATGTGACTAAAAATAAAGACCTCATCAGAAGGGGATACGATGGGAAGTGGGAAAAGGTGATAAGGTGGACTTTTGGGAGGATGTTTGGATTGGTGAATCATATTTTTTTGATAATCCCCTTTGCGGAAACCATGTTTCCCATTGTAAATTCAGTATAGGATCCAAAGTTGTTGACTATTGGGATGGTGTTCATTGGAAGGACCTCACCACTATTGATCCTGCTCTTAAAACCTTGAATATGACCATCAATTCCTTCATTTTGTGAAATGAGGAAGACCACCTGATTTGGAAATTTACCACTGATGGTAAATTTACTGCAGCTTCTTCCTACAATCAGAATTTTGACAATCAAGAAGCTCCCTTATGGGCCAAAGCTTGGATGAAAGGACTGACCCCCAAAATCAATATTTACTTTTGGATGATGCTTCAAAATAAGATCCTTACTCTTGATAACCTCAAGATAAGGGGAATGAATTTTCCTAACATGTGTTTTCTTTGTGGGAAGGAGGAAGAGTTAGTTAGCCACTTGTTTATCCATTGTCCCTTTGCTGAAGAAATCTGGTCCCTTTTTTTGAAGACTTTCAATCTGGATTAGTTTTTTCCTTTGGATGTTCAAAGATTGTTTAGCTCATGGGATATTATCACTGTGAATAAGGTGATAAAAAGGATAAGGGAAGATTGTTTTGCCTCATATAATATGGGCTATTTGGAAAGATAAAAATGATAGAATCTTCAGAGATAAGTCTATACCTCCCAAAATCTTATTTGAGAGAACAAAAAGATTGATTATTGAAAACTATAAAATCATGGAATGCAATACCAATACTAGGGTGGTGGGGGATATTGATGTTTTAAAGAAATGGATAATAGAAGCTAAAAATGATGATCAAAGAAATCCTAGGGAAGAGGTTGTTTGGGAATGTCCCCCTATAGGGTGGATGAAGGTGAACTTTAATGGGGCCTCCAAAGGAAACCCTGACAATGTTGGGTGTGGTGTTGTGCTTCGTGATGAAAAATGTATATGCAGAGTTATTAGGGTTATTCCAATAGGTATCCAAAACAATCATGTTGCAAATGCCATGGCATCTTACCAAGGTCTTCTGATTTCTAAGGAGTTCAATTGCCAAAATTTATGGTTAGAGGGGGACTCCTTAAACATTGTTAATTGTCTTAATAATATTTCACCTCCTTCATGGTTGATCGAGAAAATTATGCAAGGTGCTAAGGAGATAATAAGAACTATGAAAAAGTGCATAATTATCCATGCCTACCATGAAGAAAATGGAGTTGTTGGTTGGGTAGCCAACCAGGCTTGCAGAAATGATAACACAAACATGTGGTAGACTGAAGAGAGTATACCATATGATATAAAATCTTTCATTGTGAAGGAGCACATCCACGGTAATCAAACAATAAAAAGGCAATTAATTAATGATGGGAAAGATGTCAAGCTATGTAAGGAATAATTATGACTCTGTCATTTCCAATACTATCCTTCACTCCCATAATGTTATTTCTCATAGATTATGGGTGCTTTTGAAGGAGATTCCAAACACATAGAAGATTGAGGGTTTTCTAACTAATTGTATTGTGAAGAGCAACAATCAGTTTGACAGAAGGAACATGGGTGGAAACAAGAAGAGATATGAGTCAGCGAGTTGCAAAGAATGGAAATAGAATGAGGAAGTTTGGAGAATTCTATAGAAAGGTGGTCTCAAAGTTTACATGGAAAAGCTTCATGGTCATAATCCATCCATAATGAAGTATTTCATCAAAAATTAGAAGAATGGGAAGATCCTCTTTGAAAACCAGTGGATTTTGGTCACTAAATATTTGATTGCTGAGGCCACAAGAATGTTGAAGGATGGTATGAAATTCTACCATGACAAAAGCATTTCTAATAAAGCTCTTGAAATATTTCCAGAGAACGATAGTGAAGGGATCCGACTTGTTAAAAGGGTTGGTAGGTACCATAATCCCAAAAATATTAGCCATCATTGGCATTTCATTCCGTATATGACTATCAACTATATCACCCTGGATGGTAGGTTCTCTCATACTTATGGGCATCATTTTGTCATTTTAAATCATTTTAGATATGATGACAAGATTAGCATTTTGCACTATCTTTTTAGTTCTATGAGAAAATCTATGAGGGATTTGCAGAAAGACCCTAATGGGGACCATGCCTCCTATTAGGATCTTATGGTCTTGATTTACAATCTATTGAAATTAAAGAAAGTAGACAAACCCCTCCTTAAGGGTAATGCCCCTAATGATGAAGAAACTTAGGATGAGGAGTCGCGTGACAAATTTGAGGAGGATACTAAGGATGAGTCAATGGGTAATCTGGGTAACAACGCCAAAGGGAAAGGAAAATAGAAGTGTAGAACTTCAAGGAAAACTAGTAAACATAAGAAGAAGGTTGATGAGTGTGATTCTAATTTAGAACTAGAGGATGATAACACTGATGAGGAGGAGATGAACCCTAAGGGGAAAAAGATAAAAAGATTAAAAAAAAAAAACCCTCCAAATAAGGAGAAGAATTCAGATATCAAGAAGGTTAAAGGAGGTAAAACCAAAAAGATTATTTTCATATCCTCTGATGAGGGGGGTGAAATTATTGAAAGCCCTAGAAAGTGTAAGAATGAGAAGGATAATAAAAATCAAAAAGAGACTGAGAGAAGAGGTGATGAAACTATGGATGACACCTAGAATGTTTAGCAAAATATGGAGGAGGTCAATAAAGTTATCAATGATATTGTGGGAAAATATACCACACCTCTGGGAAACCAGACTGACAATGTGGATACTAATAAGGTTTGTGATGATGTTGAAAAAAAAGAAAAAGGTAAAGTTCAGATTGGTCAGAATCAAATGGAGAGTATTCTATATTTTGGCCATTTTATGGAAAATATTGTTCAAGATACTGAAAAAATTAAGGCTGACCTAAAGGAGCAAGACAAAATTATCAATATGATCAAGAAGGAAAACTTTGGAGACAAGCCCTTGGCTACTTGTTTGGAAGAATGGATGGAAGTTGTGTACAAAGGGGAGTCCTTTGGGGATCTAGGTGGAACTCTCCTCCAAATGGAAAAGAAGTTGAATGATTTGGGCAAGGACGTTAAGGACAACAAATATGAAGCCAGGATTACTAGCTTGGAGAGTAAAGTGGAGAAGCTAGAAAGTACCCTGAAGAAAATCATTGAGCAAAGATTCCATATTTTGAAAGCCTCTACGTACCACAATAAGATCTTGGTTACTAAATTGGAGCATAACATGGGAGAGGAAATTAAGGAGATAATGGAGAGCACAAGGCTTGGTAAAATAAATCGCACAACTACTAGAAATAAGGATGTTGATCTAGAGGATTTGAATGCATCTACAGGAAACATGGAGCTCTTGGTCATCCAGGCTAAGGAATTGATGAAAAATTTCTAGTTGTTGGCTTGCTTTCTTCTTGCTAACTTTTTATGTTGTTGTATGTTTTATGTTTTTTGTTTGTTTCTGCTATTTTCTTTTGGGGCCTTGGGCCTATGTATCCTCGAGTGTTGTAGCACATTTTGGTTTGAACTTTAATGTTTATCCTCTGATCTCTTTGTAAAAGGTTTTGGGTCCTTTCAAAACTTGTTTTTACTTAATCAAAATAATTGATTTAAATTATTTAAAGAAAATGAATAAACTATTTAAAAATAATGTAATTAAACTATATTTGAAAAGAGTCAAAGTAATAGCAAAGCATTCAAACTAATTTTAAAAAAAATGATTACCTACGAATGGTTTCAGAATAACCAATATGCTACATGCAAAAATATTGGAGCAGATTAAAGATTGCAAATGCTAAGGGCCACATGTGGATTGGGAGGACAAAGTGTGTTATTAAAGTAGGAGGGTTGAATGTAGCAATTGGGTGTTTTGTAGGCTGGAGCGGAGGACTAAGGATTAAAATAGTTTGATTTCCCTCCAACTATGGAAGCATGTGGGATTGGGCGGTACAATGAAAGGAGGACTATAGAGGTAGTGTTTGTCCATGATTGGAGTTGTTGGAGTGGTGGGACTGATGAAATGGTTCTAATTGGGAGGGATTGCAAAGATATCTTCCCAAACACAACACATAACCACCCAAAGCTAATTGAAACCATGCTAGGAAGTGAAGTTGCAAGGACAAAATGCTATATCCATGAGAGAGAGTAAATAGAAGACTTAAACACACCAAATTAATGCACATAGCATATTCTCAAGTATATAAAAACTATATAAATGTATGCATCAATGTCAAGAGAAATGGAGGAAAGTAACACCAATAGAATCAATGCTGCAACAATTAAGATTAACAATAGAGAATATTAAGATTAACATAAAATAAAGAATATTAATATTAACACCCAAATAAAACATAGTTATACAAATAAACATAGATAGATGTAACTTGTAGATGAAAATAAATACAGATTAGTATTAAACCTACAAAGAAACTAAGAGATAATATTATATCAATATAAATACACATAAATAGATGACAAACTACAAGTAAAATTGAGGAGAAAAAAAGGTAACCTTGCAATTGCACGACTGAGGTTAATTTTTTTTTTAATGAAAATTTCAGTAAACTCTCTGGCGGCAAGCCTTCCAAAGAGGGTTAGTAACACAAATAGATATTATAAAGATTTGCAAGCACAAATGAGTTAATAAATGACTTCAAGATTCTCTCTTTTCAAGAATGGCTCCAAAACAAGGTGTGCTTCACATAATGGTAACCTTCAACAACTTTCACTCAAACAAGGATTATAACCTCACCTCTAATACCATGAAAGTAAAAAAAATTAAAGAGAAAAGAAAGGAACAATAATCCAAGAGAGATAATTGAAGAGAATATTTTTACCATGAGAAATGCATAAACTTGGAGCAATCACCAAAAGAACCAAGACAAGGAGACAAGAAGTTTTGAAAGGGGAAAAGGAAAGAAAAACCCCTTGTGAATTATGAATGAGGAAAAGAAGAGAGAGAGAGAGAGAGAGAGAGAGAGAGAGAGAGAGACTCATTTACAATAACAACATCATGTTGAAATTAGAGAGAGGAGAATCTCTTAAATAGAGATGAGGAGAGGAGTTATAAAGTAACTCAAAAATCTATGAAGTCCACCATTCATAATATGTGTGATGAAGGGTACTCCCCTTATTAACACAAATATACAACAAAATCGAGAATAGCAATGATTAGCAAAGATAGGAAATGGGCTTTCTATTATCCACAATGAAAAGAAATCACAATATTTAGACATATAACATGCACATCCACATGGGCATTTGATTACAATATTCTACAAGCCAGAGCTACTAGATGCATATCCCAGAACTGCCCTAGACAACCCTACGAGCCTTCAATATATAGGAAATTTTAACCACCCAAGTAGATTCTAGAAATTAAACCCTAAAGTTTGAGGCCGACCATCTCTAAGATATTATTATTATTTTTTGTTACATTAGAATAGGCCCAAACAAATTCAGAACCCAAAAATAAATTTTGAAGGAAATTTAACTTTTTCAAATTCAGGTAGAGTAACTTTTGGAGACCACAACTCATCACCCATTGACCCAATGGGTCATTATAACCCCATTTCAAAATTGCATGAAGTTCTCTATAGCACTTAGCTTGTGCAAGCTCCAATAAACCTAGGTTCCGACCCCATTCTGAGCCTCTAAGGCCTTCAAATTAAATTGAGTTTGAAGATTTCCTACCCTACTTGCAATACCAAAAATATTCAACACCTACAAAATAGACTTGATCTGGAAATGAAACTTTAATGGTAGGCTGATACAATCAAATTGAACCTCCAGGGAAGAAAATAGAAAATTCTGAGCTCAAACAAAAAAATTACTAAAAATAATAAACTTCCAAAAATAGAAGCTCTGCACAAGATAGCCCTTAGTGAAAAAGAAACCATTAAATATTTTTGGGTGATGCAAGATTCCTCTTACACCCAGGATCTCCTGCATCAGACACCTGGGGTAATTTGAGAAGTGACCCTATCATGTCTCAGGTGTTCAAAGGAAAACTAACACATTAAACCTCCTCCCTTGATAGACATGATGAATTTTCCACAGGTTGTGCTTTCCATTTGACCAAATATTCTTCATATGTCTCATTCCTTATTCTTCTGCCAACATGACTTTCCAAGAGATATTCAATCTCCTCTTTATCTAAAGTAGTTGCTGGAATATTCCACTATACTTCTATGACCAGATCTTCAACACCTCCCTCATGATATTCTATCAAATTTGAAATGTTAAATACTGAGGAAATATTGAGCTCACTAGGCAACTCTAATTCATAAGCATTTCCTGAATCATGCTTCTTTAGTATTTTGCATGGTCCAAACTTTTTCATTTTCAACTTATTATATGTTGAACTTCACTAAGAACTGCTCATTGACTAGGACCTTGTGGTCATCCTGTGCCTAGGAAATTCTATATGGACCTGGGTGTTTTTCCCTTTCAGTTTTAACTTTGTGACCATTTCTTCGAACACCAAATTATCAGTGCTTCCACCATCAATAATCACATCACAACACTTATCCTCGCATTGTCATCTAGTGTGAAATAGGCTCTTCCTCTAATTTGAGCTCTTCTCTTCATTTATTAGGATTCTCCTAACAACTAGGGTTTCTCCTCTCTCAGCATCATCTGAGTGTTCTGACTGAGCTTTTTCATTTGTATACGCAACTCATGCATGGCCTTCAATCCTCTTGTATGTCCTTCCTTGATGCTATGGGAATTCATAGGCTCAGTGTCCTTCTTCTACAAAATGGAAACAAGTCCCACAAAAACTTCCTCTTCCTGGTCATTTCCCTCTTCCTCTTCTACTCTAATCCTTATTATTTTGATCACGAGAATTATTGAAATTATTTCCTCTCTGATTTTAACTGCTACTTGACTGATCATTATTTTTGTGATCTTCATTTCGGCCTCCATAATACTGTCTACTGTTAGAATAACTGAGAGGGGGGGTAAATCAGTGGTCTCAAAAATTAATCCAATAATCCAACCAAAACTTTATACCATAAATATAAAACCTCTAGTTATCCTCAGTCCTAAAAGATGTATGCCTTGTGTAAATCTAAAATATATACACTGCTCAGTGATTATACTATTTATCCTTTTCTTAAGCTTTACCAAATAGCAGTTTATCTTTTCTTAGCCTTTACCGAATATAAGTAAATAGACTTAGTGTTTACCGACCAATCCTATTTTAGTAATCTGTAAAGAAAAACATCAAAGAAATGAACCATATACACATTTTACACATGGATTTTTAACATGGAAACCCTGTTAAGGGAAAAACCACTTGGGACCGGTAACCCAAGATTTTCACTCTTCTGAAGTGAGCTCGGTGAAGATCCAACCCTGTTAAAGTTTACAAACACACTGTTAAGTGTGACCTTGTTAAAGTATTTAAAACTAACAGTTTATCACTTGACCTAGCATTCACTATGTTGTCAACATGAAAACCTTTTGATACTCCTTAGGATGTATCTCAATATAATAAGCATAGTTAAATCCCACTCAATTAAGAGATTTTTTGAATCAATGGTTAAACTCAAATAGTAAATGATTTTTTCATTAATACAACTTTGAATTACATATTTTTAGATCTATTGTAAGTCCATAATACCTCTTTGTCAATATGACTTCAGAATAACTGAGAGGGGGAGTGAATCAATTATCCTTAGGTCCTAATGTGCCCATATAAAACTTTAAATCAACTTCAACAACTCAGATCTGCCCGGTAGTAGTAAACAATAAAAGTGTGTAGTTTACTATATTAATGGAATAAACTTGTAGAAGCTTTAACAGTAAAACACAATAATAACATTCACACATTTTGACACCATGATTTAATGTGGAAACCCAATATGGGAAAAACCACTAGTGACATGCTACCAAAATTTTACTCTTCTGAAGTAATGCTCTGTGAGGATCCAACCCTATCAAAGGTTACAAAACAAACTATCAAATGTGACCTGGTTAAAGGATTTAATCACCCTGTTAGGAGTGGCCTTGTTAGAGGACTTAGATAATTCTAATCTGAATGTAACCTTGTTTAGAGGATTTATACAATTACTGCTAGGTCAACCTGGTTAAAGGATTTTAACTGATACAATGGTTAGAAAGTAATCAGCGGGTGTGATCTTATTCATACAACTTACTTTGCGAATCCAGATCCAGTTTTATCTCTAATGCTAATTCACTAAGTGGCCTCCATTATCATTTCAAACTTTAGATTTGCTTGGAAATCCATCAAGCAATCTCTCTCTTCTTTTCTATTTAGCCTTCTCTTCTTAGATCTTTCCAATCAGTCAATTAACCATGCAACACTTTGCATTCCACTCTGATATATTGACAATAACCATAGTAGGTTATATTATACCTCTTCATTTAGGTCAAATAAATCTTTTTCCACTTAGCCAAGATCATAGATCTTAGGTTAGGTCAAATCCAATGGATCTTTCCATCTTTACATTTAATTTACTTGTCCAATATAGTCATTAATTAACCATTGAATCCATGCACTAATAATGGTTTCCTATGAATTAAATGAATATGGATCAATCTTAATTAATAATGCATATCCCAATAAAATCAATTATGTCAGCCATAGATCTCAAATCTCATCAATAAACAAAATATTGATGCTCAGGATTTCACTGTCTCCCTCTGCATTTCACTGGTGCTCAGAATCATCTTTGCTTTGCTCAACATCACCTTTCGCTTTGCTCGGCATTGAATTTTCTTTGCTCGGCATTGACCTTCCAGTGAACTTTCAATGCAAGATAAACAACGTATCACTTTGCCAAAGTGCCAGATGATCAAGTACCCTGGTTTATACTCATAACTCAACCATTTTCTTGGTCTTCTTGTTATCCCATTATTTTCAAATATTCATCAATCAATGGATGAGGTACTCAAACATACAGAAAGAGTCTTACTAGTTAATGTTTGACATCAATGACAAAATAAAAATTGTCTACATTGTAGCAATCTTTCCAACAATCTCCCTCTTTGGCATTGATGGCAACACCAAACTATAAAACAATAATTTCCAACCAAAGTTACCATACAATCCTAAAAGTGCCTATGTTCCTAATATGAACAAATCTTCATTAATGTATTTAGCTTCATTTAGACTCCCTCTGTGTCTATAATCACACTAATGTTTTCTATTTCTATTCAGCTCCCTCTTTCAGTAATATCTCCCTTTTATCTATTGTTACCTGTTGTTTTAGAAATAATCTCCCTCTTTGAAAACAATGCCAAAGATTGACATCTTTATCATGCATATTTTTTTTATGCTAAGCTTTATATCATGTTGTTCTTGTCATCTTTGTGTATGACTGATTTACTTTTCTGTTCTAGTTTTCCACTTCACAGTTTTTAGGTAGCATCCTAAAAATGTGACTTACTGTGCATCAATGTGTCAAGTGTTCTGATTAAAACATTTGATACAATAGAACCATTTAGTAATAATTAGCCTTAGTTATGGGAATTACCCCCAATTTACCTCTTAGATACTCATGAGCATCCTTGGGCAACACTTTTGTAAATATGTCTGCCACCTGTTCCTTAGTGTTCACATATTCCAGTCTCACTTCCTTGTTCTGTACCAGCTCCCTCAAGTAATGATACTTGACAGCTATATGTTTTGTCTTAGAGTGCATTACAGGATTTTTAGAAGTATTAATGACACTCATGTTATCACAATATACGACAACTGGTTCTATGATTTCTTCATTCATACCTTTCAGTAGTATCTTCAACCACACAATGTTCGAACAGTTAACTTTTGTTGCCACATACTCGGCTTCAACTGTAGATTGTGAGGTGCAATTTTTTTTCTTGCTTGTCCAGGAAACCAATCTTTTCCCCAAAATAAATGCTCCTCTTATGGTGCTTTCTCTATCATCAATATTACTAGCCCAGTCAAAATCAGTGTAGACTCTGAGTTCAAATTTGTCATTCCTTTTGTAATATAGACCATAGTCTTCTGTACCTTTCAAATATCTCAGAATTCTTTTTACTTCCATAATATGTGTCTCTTTTGGATTAGTAGAAAATCTAGCAACAATTCCAATTGCTAATGCAATATCAGGTATACTATGTACAACATATTACAGCTTACAAATCATTGATCTATACAGTGTTTGATTTACCTCTTTTGTATCATCATTCTTTGTCAACTTATGTCCAGTAGCCATGGATGTACTTACTGGTTTTGAATCTTCCATACCAAAAGTTTTTAGTATCTCCTTGATATATTTTGATTGTGTAATATAAATACCATTCTTCATTTGATGGATTTTTAGTGCAACAAAGAATTTTATCTCTCCAAACATAGACATTTCAAATTCAGTTTGCATCTCTTTTGAAAATGCCTTACATATCATATCTTGTCCACTGAATATTATGTCATCCACAAAAATTTCAGCCAATAAAATTCCTTTACCTTGCTCTATCTTCAAATATAGATTGTTGTTGTCATTAATTCTTGCAAATCCAATCTTCATCAGATAATTGTGAAATCTTTCATACCATGCTCTTGGTGCTTTCTTCAGTCCATATAACATGTTGTGTAGTCTTCAAACCATGTTCCTCTTACTTGGGTCAATAAATCCATCAGCTTGTTCAATATATACTTCTTCTTCTAGTTTCCCATTTAGAAATGTAGACTTCACATCCATTTGATAGACTTTAAATCCTTTGTAGGCTGCATATGCAAGTAGAGTTCTTACACCCTCCAATCTTTCAACTGGGGCGAATGTCTCTCCATTGTCAATTAATTCCTCTTGTGCATAACCCTTGCATACCAATCTTGCTTTATTCCTTGTGACCTCTCCATGTTCGTTCAGCTTGTTTCTGAATACCCACTTAGTACCAGTTACATTTTTGTTTTCAAGTCTAGGTACTAGTGTCCATGTCTTGTTCTTTTCAATATGGTCTATCTCTTTATTCATGGCTTGAATCTAGTCTTCATTGTCCAAAGCATCTTTTACTATCTTAGGCTCGAGATCACTCAAAAAACATGTGTCTTCTCTTAATTTGCCTCTTGTCATGACTATTGAATCCTTTGATCCTATAATTTGATTAGGTTTATGGTGCCTTCTTACATATTTTTCCAAAGTAGGCTCTTTCTCAGCTTCATTTTGATCATTTAAGTTTAGTTCAGGGTGAAACTATGACTCAACATCTCTATTAGATAGCTCGACAGTCACTTCCTATTGCCCGTCAATGTTGTTTTGTGTCTCGGCAGGTGCAAACTATTTCTCGACAACTTCATTTTCAGTTTCATTAGAATCCTCTACTTCAAGATATGTGAATGATCTGTAACTTTCAGGCTCAATCATGCTTTCAGCTTCATTTCTTTCTGCATATTCATCAATTCTAACATTTTCACTTTCCACAATTTTGTTAGTGTTAGAATTCAAACA
>MU225095.1:2592143-2619455 GCA_018584345.1 Thuja plicata
ATTACATTCTCAGGTTTCTTTAACTTAGGCAGCCCTCTAACCTTTTTCAATTTACTTATGCTCACCAAGTTATCAAAGTTAACATGACATAGCCTCTTATGCCATAGCCAAACATCATTATATTGTGAAAACAAACATGTCTCTTCAGCTAAATCCAGATAAAACAAGTTACCTTTTGTTTTCTCACCACTTCTAACTAATTCTCCATTTGTATCATAGATCTTTGCTTTCCTGTAATGGAACTCAACTTTGTAACCAGAAGTGTTTAACTATGAAACACTCAACAAGTTATACTTAAGATCATTAACTCAGTATACATCATCACATCTAATCTTATTAGTCAATTGAATTGATCCTTTCCCTTTGACTCTAGAAGGTGTGTCATTACCAAATTTAACATATCCACCTTTGCATTGATCTAATGTTTCAAATTTGTCCTTATCACCAGTCATGTGATGTGAACAACCATTGTTAATAATCCAACGGTCACCTTTACTCATTTAATAAATTAGTGCAATTTTCTCATCATCATCAAAATCATCTTTCATTGCAACATACACTACTTCTATATCATTTTCATCATATTTTTTGGATTCACTTTCAGAAGCTTCTTCAGCTATAGAACATGATTTCTTACCTTTTTCTTTGTATTTTTTGTTCTTTCTTTAGTCTTGATCATCCTTTCTATCTTTATACTTGTTTTCCCTTCTTTCACCCTTCTCATTCTTGTCAGGGCATCTAGCAGCAATATGACCAACTTTGTTACAAGAAAAACAAATAATAGGAAGTTTACCTTTGAATTTTCCTTTTCCTCTTGCTAGTATTCTTGCCATAAGTGCCTCAAGTTCTTCAAGGTCATCATCTGAGGTGTCACTGTCACTGTCCACACATTTCTTTCCTTTCTTAGATTTTCTGATGACCAACTGTGACTTGAATGCAATTTCAACAGATTATGGAGTATAGTTGTCAAAATTTGACATCTCAAATGTAGTAAGTCTACCTACTAGACTTTCCAGAGTTAAATTATTATTAGGAGTACATCTTAGTTCTTGAATTGAAAGATACTCTAATAGCATAAATAGGAATAATTTTTCTCAGTACCTTGCTCATGATAGTATCATCATCAATGACTCCCTTAGCTCCTCTAATAGCATTTACAACTTCCTTTATCCTATCATAGTATTGCATTATATTTTCTCCTTCTTGCATTTTTAAATCATCAAACTTACCTCTCAAGATTTTTGATTTGGCTCTCAGTACATTCGTATCACCTTCATAGATAGTTGTAAGGGCATCCCACATCTTCTTTGTGCTTGTACAATCTTTTTTGTCCTCAAATTCATGATAGTTCAGAGATGATGCAAGTTCCAACATTGCTTGATTATGCTCATGCTTCTCTCTTAATTCTGCAGCATTTAGAGTTCTAGTAGGAGCTACATATTCTATTTCAATATGCCATTTAGTAGATTCACCAATACCAGCTAGATGAATTTTCATCAAAATTTTCCATGCAGTAAAATTTTCCTTGTTGATCTTTGGTCCATCCCTTTTATACAGCTTGATCTTTATCTCTAAGTACCTTCAAACTTTTCAAGAGAACAAGTGCTCTGATACCAATTGTTAATATGAATTTAGAATAACTAAGAGGGGGCGGTGAATCAGTTATCCTTAGGTCCTGATGTGCCCATATAAAACTTTAAATCAACTTCAACAACTCAGATCTGCCTGGTAGCAGTAAACAATAAAAGTGTGCAGTTTACTGTATTAATGGAATAAACTTGCAGAAACTTTAACAGTAAAACACAATAATAACATTCACACATTTTGACACCATGATTTAACATGGAAACCCAATATGGGAAAAACCACCAGTAACATGCTACCAAAATTTTACTCTTCCGAAGTAATGCTCTGTGAGGAGCCAACCCTGTCAAAGGTTAAAAACACACTGTCAAATGTGACCTAGCTAAAGGATTTAATCACCCTGTCAGGAGTGGCCTTGTTACAGGACTTAGAGAATTCCAATCTGAAAGTCACCTTTTTTAGAGGATTTATACAATGACTGTTACGTCAACCTGGTTAAAGGATTTTAACTAATACAATGGTTAGAAAGTAATCAACAGGTGTGATCTGATTCATACAACATACTTTGCAAATCCAGATCTAGTTTTAGCTCTAATGCTAATTCACTGAGTGGCCTCCATTCTCATTTCAAACTTCAGATCTACTTGGAAATCCATCAAGAAATCTCTCTTCTTTTCTGTTCAGCCTTCTCTACTTAGATCTTTCCAATCAGTCAATTAACCATGCAACACTTTGCATTCCACTTTGATATATTAACAATAACCACAGTAGGTTATATTATACCTCTTCTTTTAGGTTAGATAAATCTTTTTCCACTTAACCAAGATCGTAGATCTTAGGTTAGGTCAGATCCAACGGATCTTTCCATCTTTACATTTAATTTACTTCTCCAATATAGTCATTAATTAATGAATAAATGAATATGGACCAATCTTAATTAATAATTCATATCATTAAATGAATATGGACCAATCTTAATTAATAATTCATATCCCAATAAAATCAATTATGTCGGCCATAGATCTCAAATCTCATCAATAAACAAAATACTGATGCTCGGCATTTCACTATCTCCCTTGGCATTTCACTAGCGCTCGGATCATCTTTACTTTTCTTAGCATCACCTTTCACTTTGCTCGGCATTAACTTTGCTTTGCTCAGCATTGACCTTCCAGTGAACTGTTAGTGCAAGATAAACAACACATCACTTTACCAAAGTGCCAGATGATCAAGTACCCTAGTTTATACTCATAACTCAACCATTTCCTTTGTCTTCTTGTTATCCCATTCTTTTCAAATCTTCATCAATCAATGGATGAGGTACTCAAACATACAACAACATTCTTACCAGTTAAGGTTTGACATCAATGAAAAAATAACAATTATCTACATTGTAGCAATCTTTCCAACACTCTTTTTATCAATGTTTCTCTTCAATTCCTTTGCTCCCCTTCTTTCTACTTGGTGAATGTTGTTGCTTCTCTATTGCTCGGTGTCAGCAGGATTCTTGGCTCTGTTCCTCATCCTATATGATCCTCAGCCTATATGATCAAATCTGCATGAAGACTTCTATCTTCACTAGAATTATACTCAGCATTTCTCTCTTCATAATTAATTACTTGTCTCTTGATATAGACATGACTTCACCATTCTTCTATACTTCTTGTTTTTTACGTAGACAGCTTTCTTGATCCACAAATCTCGCCATGTATTTCTTTAATCTTTAAAGATTTGCTTTAGATTTATTCCACAAATCTCTCCTTATTTTATGTGCTTTAAATATCCTTCTTATCCTTAGTTTATCTAATCAATGAAAACAAAGTAATCATAACTCTATATTTAGCTTTTGTTAGCTAAGTATTTTGTTGTTTCCTAACTCTAGTTTTGATCGGTGATCAACTCTTAGTTTTCTCAGTCATTGACTCCAGTTGTTCTCAAACATCAACATTATTCGTCGATCAATATTGATTTCTCCTCAAAGATCACTTGATTTATGCTTGGGGTTGTGGTTCTTGAGATACACTATGATTCCTTGAGGTTCTCTATCTATCAGTGTGCACTGTCCATTGGTGTTTACTGTCACTCGGTGTACACTGGCTTTATATGCTTACCGATAACTTAAAATTTATCTCTTTGGTTTCTTTAATTACATGACATTATTTATATGACCAATCAGATTATATAAAGTTGATATCAATCACAATACAATACATTAACTGATTTAATGTCTTACATATACTTTCTATAGCTTAGTGATCATCAACTTAATCATCTTCAAACATTCAATCAGTTATATTTCATCAATCCCTCCCTTTGGCATTGATGGTAACATACTATCAAAAAAATATGAAATATATCAGTTGTAGTTCATCAATCTCTCCCATACTATTTGTTCTATAACCAATACAAATATTTGACTCTTGATATGCTCTTCTAGCTTAGATTTGATTCTTGCAAAGTAATTTCTTCATTCTTCATTCCCTTCACTAGATAGATGTAGCAACTTCTGATTCTGTCTTTCCCTTTGTTGTGGAATTTCTTCTCCCTTTTCTGGATAGATATGCAGTGTTCACTTTATTCAATTCTCTCCCTTAGATGGATGGTTTACGTCATTGAATCTTTCTCTCCCTTTGATTATTCCTATCTCTAATGGATATTTCTCTTTTCTCCCTTTGAATGATTATGATGGATATTTTATATGGATATATTCTCTCCTTTTGAGAGCAATGCCAAAAAAAAATATATCTCTCTCCTGTCCATCAGCAATACAACTCTGTAGTAGCCAACAATTTCTCTAGTGTTCAATTTTGATAAGTACCTTCTTGTATTTATATATCATTGTAGTCCATATCATTTCTTGCATCAACATGAATGATCTTTTGATAATGTGTAGGCTGATGCAGCCTCCAAGTCATCTTAGTGACCAGTAGACAAGGGTCAAACCCCTAGTCTCTTCCTTAGGTACTCAAATATATCTTTTGGCAATGGCTTTGTGATTATATCTTCTAATTGTTCCTTGGATTGTACATATTATAGTATCACTTCTTTCTCTTGTACTTGTTCTGTCAAGTAAGTGCTTTGTCTTAGCATGCATGATAGGGTTCTTTGAGATGTTTATAGCACTTGTATTAACACAATAGATAATTACTGGATCAAGGATTTCCATATTCATACCTTTTAGCAATTGCTTGATCCATGCAATGTTAGAGCAATTTGCAGTAGCAACCACATATTCTACTTCTGCAGTAGATTGTGATATACATCCTTGATTTTTTCTTATTCATGTGACAAGTCTATCACCCATAAAGAATGCTCCTCCTATTGTGCTCTTTCTATCATCTATGTCTCTATCCCAATCAGCATCTATAAAGACTTGAAGCTCAAATTTTCCTTCTATATTATACCACAAGCCATAGTCTTCAGTATTCTTTAGATATCTCATAATTCTTTTGACAATAGTCATGTGTGATTCCTTGGGATTAGAAGAGAATATTGCAACTATTCCAACTACATGTGTTATATCTGGTCTAGTATGTACACAACATACATGATTTTTCCAATCATAGATCTATATAGGGTCTGATTTACCTTGGTTGACTTGTCTTCCTTTGTCAATTTTCATACAGATTCCATTGGTGTTCCAACTGGTTTGGAGTCCTCCATCTTGAATATCTTGAGGACTTCTTTGATGTATTTGGATTATGTGATGTAGATGCCTTCATCTTGTTGAAGAATCTATAGACCAAGAAAAAAATTGATCTCTCCAAACATTGACATCTCAAAATCTTTTCTCATTTTATCAGCAAATGATTTGCATAGCATATCATTACCTCCAAATATGATATCATCAACAAATATCTCACCAATCATAATGTTATCATCAGTATCTTCTTTTAAATACAGATTACTGTTATCACTTGTTCTTATAAATCCAATACTAATGAGATAAGAGTGAAGTCTTTCATACCATGATCTCATTGCTTGTTTCAATCCATACAAGGCTTTATGTATTCTACAAACCATGTTACTCTTGTTAGGATCAACAAACCCTTCTGGTTGTTCAATATATACCTCTTCTTCTAGTATTCCATTTAGAAATGCAGACTTTACATCCATTTGGTATACTTTGAATCCTTTGAAAGCAGCACAAGAAAGTATAATTATGACTCCTTCTAGTCTAGAAATGGGTGCAAAGGTTTCTCCATAGTCAATACCTTCTTCTTGTGCATACCCTTTGCATACTAATCTTGCTTTGTTCCTTGTGACTTCTCCATTCTCATTCAGCTTGTTTTTGAATATCCATTTGGTACCAATGACATTTTTGTCATTTGGTCTAGGTACTAATGTCCATGTTTTGTTCTTTTCAATCTATTCGTTCTCTTCATTCATAGCACTAACCCATTCTTGATTCTCAAGTGCAGTATTGATAGATTTAGGCTCAAAATCACAAATTAAACATCTAGTGTTTAGTGACTTACTTCTTGTTCTCATTCCAGCCTTTTTGTCTCCTATGATCCAATTCTGTGGATGGTGTCTTCTGACATACTTGGCAAGTATGGGTTCAGATCTATGTTCATCATTATGGTCATCATTGTGACCTTCATTTTGATCTTCATCACTCGGTTCATCATTGTGAGCAATTTCCATATTTTTTCGGTGTTTGCAGCCTGATGCTTGGTTGCATTGTTTTGTTGCTCGGTAGCAATACATTATTACTCAGGTAGAGTGTCAGGTTCTTAAGTGTATAAAAATCTGTTATAATCTTCTAGTTCCTTTCTACTTTCCTGATCATTTTTCTCAGCAAATTCATCCACTTTGACATTTTCACTTTCAATGCTTTTGTTAGAGGATTTGTTAAGACATTTATAAGCCTTTCTTTTGGTAGAATATCCTAGAAATATTCCTTCATCACTTTTGGAGTCAATCTTTCCATTTCTATCATCTTTCAATATATAACATTGACTTCCAAAAATTCTAAAGTAACTTACATTAGGTGTGTATCCATACCATATCTCATAAGGTGTCTTATTGGTGTCTTTCTTCAATTAAACTTAGTTTAATGTATAGACAACAATTCTGACAACTTCTCTCCAGAATTTTTATGTGATGTCTTTTTCAATCATCAGTGTTCTGGCACAATCAACGATTGATCTATTCCTTCTTTCAACAATCTAATTTTTTGTGGTGTTCTTGGTGTAGAAACATGTCTTGTAATTCCATGCTCAGTACAAAAGTTAGTAAATTCGTCAAAAATAAATTCTCCTCCTCTATCTGACCTTAGACATTTTAGTTCCTTTCCACTTTCTTTTTCAACTATGGCTTTATACCATTTAAACATCTTAAATGCTTTTGACTTTTCATTTAAGAACATAACACTCATCATCCTAGAATAATTATCAATAAATAGAATGGATTATCTATCACCATAGTAGCTCTTTGTTCTCATTGGTCCACATAAGTCAGTATGGACTAGCTCTAGAATAGCATTATATGTGTAGTTTTTTCTCTTAAAACTAGACTTTGTCATTTTACCTTTTTAACAATTCTTACCCTTGGCATGGTTAGGTTTTGACATGCTCGGTAAGCATCTTACCTTTCTCTTCCTACTTATCCTAACCATGTTGTCAAAATTCACATGACATAACCTTTTATTCCATAACCAAATGTCTTCATTCCTAGCCATTAAACAAGTGGTCTTAATATCATCAAGATATAATAGGTTACCTTTTGTTTGTTCACTAGTACCGATCAACCTTCCTGATTGATTATAGATCTTTTCCTTTTTTTCCTCAAATGCAACTCGGTGACCTATGTTATTCAGGTGTGAAACACTCAATAGATTATAGTTAAGTCCTTTCACCCAATATCCATTTTCACATCTGATCATATTATTCAACATCATGATTCATTTACCTTCAACTAGACAAGGTGAGTCATTGCCCATTCTTACTGATCCACCATTATATTATTCAAAAGTTTCAAACTTTTCCTTATCTCCAGTCATGTGGTGAGTACATCCACAATCAATAATCTAGACATCTTTTTTACTAACCTTAGATATGAGTGCAGTTTCAACATACCTTTCTTCTTTATCTGAATCATCTTTTATAGCAACAAATACCACCTCAATATCTTCATCAGATTTAGTGTTAGTATTTTCAGCTTTGTTCTCAGCCAGGTAACAAGCCTTCTTTCCTTTGTCCTTGTAGTCTTGGTTATCTCTTCTATCATATTTTTGGTTGCTTTGGTAATCTTGGTCATCACCTCTATCAACTTCTTTTCATAAGATCTATCACCTTTTCTTTCATCTTTTCTTTTGGTAGGGCATTTAGCAGCAAAGTGTCCAATCTCTTTGCAATTAAAATAGACCAATGGTAATTTACCTTTGTATCTAACTTTGCCTCTCTCCAATCTTCAAGCCATTAGTGCTTCAATTTCATCATGTTCTTTTTCATCACTATCACTTTTACTATCATTTCTCATAGTGTGTTTATGACTTGATTTACTTATTTTCAGAGAATATTTGAATGCAGACTCAATAGTTGGTAAGACATTGTTGTCAAAGTTATTCATCTCAAATGAAACAATTCTACCAATAAAAATATCTAGAGTAACATTATTATTTGCTACTGCTCTCATTTCTTGTATTGCAGATACTCTAATAGTATAAATAGGCAGCAAGGTTATTAGAATTTTACTTATCAATGTTTCTTCTTCAAGTACATCTCCTACTCCTTAGATAGAATTAACAACCTCTTTGATTCTACTACTGTACTGAGTGATGTTTTCTCCTTCTCTCATTCTTAGGTCATCAAACTTTCCTCTTAGGATTTCAGCCTTAGCTCTCAACACATTTTTATCTCCTCCATGTAATAGCTTGAGTTTGTCCCACATTTTCTTTGTAGTGGTGCATTATTTGACATCTTCAAATTCAGAATCAGAGAGTGAGGAAGCAAGTTCTATCATCATGGAATTGTGTTCATGTTTCTCCCTCACTTGATCAACTATTGGAGGTCCAGTAGGTAAAACAAATTTAGTATCCAAGTACTATGTGACATAATTTCCAATACCTGATAGGTGGAGTCTTATCCTACTTTACCATGATGCAAAGTTGTCCTTGTTCAACTTAGGCACATCCCTATTTCTCATCTTGTGATCTTTATCTTGGGTCTTAAAAATCTCTTCTAAGAACACAAGCTCTGATACCAATTGTTACAATAACTGAGAGGGGGAGGGGGTGAATCAGTGGCCTCAAAAATTAATCCAATAATCCAACCAAAACTTTATACCATAAATATAAAACCTCTAGTTATCTTCAATCCTACAAGATGTATGCCTTGTGTAAATCTAACATATATATACTGCTTGGTGATTATACTATTTATCCTTTTCTTAAGCTTTACCGAATAGTAGTTTATCTTTTCTTAGCCTTTATCAAATATCAGTAAATAGACTTAGTGTTTACCGACCAATCTTTTTTTAGTAATGTGTAAAGAAAAACATCAAAGAAATGGACCATATACACATTTGACACATGGATTTTTAACGTGGAAACCTTGTTAAGGGAAAAACCACTTAGGATCGGTAACCCAAAAATTTCACTCTTTTGAAGTGAGCTCGGTGAAGAGCCAACCCAGTTAAAGGTTACAAACACATTGTTAAGTGCGACCTTGTTAGAGGATTTAAAACTAACAGTTTATCACTTGACCTAGCATGCACTATGTTGTCAACATGAAAACCTTTTGATACTCCTTCGAATGTATCTCAATATAATAAGGATGGTTAAATCCCACTCGGTTAAGAGATTTTATGAATCAATGGTTAAACTGAAACAGTTAATGATTTTTTCATTAATACAACTTTGTATTGTAAATTTTCATATCTATTGTAAGTCTATAATACCTCTTATGATCAATGTTCTCTTCAATTCCTTTTCTCCCCTTCTTTTTGCTTGGTGAATGTTGTTGTTTCTTTTTTTCTCGGTGTCTGTAGGATTCTTGGCTCTGTTCCTTGGCCTATATGATCAGATCTGCATGAAGACTTCTATCTTCACCATAATTATACTCAACATTTCTCTCTTCATAATGAATTACTTGTCTCTTTATATAGACAATATTTCATTATTCTTTTGTCCTTCTTGTTTTTGATGTAGACAGCATTCTTGATTCGCAAATCTTGTCATGCATTGTTTTAATATTTAAAGCTTTTCTTTAGATTTATTCCACAAATATCTCCTTGTTTTTTATTCTTTAAATATCCTTCTTATCCATAGTTTATTTGATCAATGAAAACAAAGTAATCAATCAGTTAACTCTATATTTAGCTCCTGTTAGCTAAGTATTTTGTCATTGCCTAACTCCATTTCTAATCAATGATCAACTCTTAGTTTTCTCGGTCATTGACTCCAATTGTCCTCAGGAATCAACATTGTCTGTTGGTCAATACCGAGTTCTTCTCGGGGTTCACTTTAGTTATGCTCGGGCTTGTGGTGCTTGGGATACACTGTGACTACTTGGGATTCTCTAGCCTTTGGTGTGCACTATCCGTTGGTGTTTACTGTCACTCAATGTACACTGGCTTTATGTGTTTACCGATAACATAAACTTTATCTCTTTGGTTTCTTGAATTCTATGACATTATTTATATGACCAATTAGATTATATAAAGTTGATGTCAATGACAATACAATACATTAACTGATTTAATGTCTTGCATATACTTTCTACAGCTCGATGATCATCAACTTAATCATCTTCAAACATTTAATCAGTTATAGTTCATCATCTGCTAGATCTTCCACCGTGACCTCTTCCACCTTGCTTGCTTTCAAACTTCTTGTTCAGCTTCTCTTCCACCCTTAAGGAAAATTGGTACATGTCTTCAATACTAGTCATTCTAATCAAACTTAACTCATCTTGAATACTTGGCTGCAACCCATGAAGATAACGGGCAACTTTTTCCTTGTCAAGTTCTGCATGACCTGTTCTAATGAGGACTCGATAAAATTCTTCTGTAGACTTCTGTGCAAATTTTCCATCTTGTTTCAACCCTTGCATTTTAGTTACTAGATCAAGCTCATAATAAATGGAAATGAATTGTCTCTTCAACTTCTCCACCATTTGATTCCATCTTGTGATTTTATTCGTTCCTCTTCTATTCCTCTCCAACTAAATCTCCTGCCACAAATTTTTTGCATGGCCCTTCAGTTTAGCCTTCACAAATTTGACCCGATCTAGATCTTTGACATCTTCATAGTCAAAATATTCTTCTATATCATTGATCCATTTGATCAGCTCCTCTGGGTTAAGATTTTCCAAAAATTTGGGAACTTTAATTTTGGGTCTCTTTCCAATCTTGGAAATGGCCCTCAAAAGCCTGTCCTCCTCAGGATCTCTAGGAACTTTTGGTGCTTCTTGGTCACCTTATCCTTCTTCTTTGAATTACTCTTCACTTTCATCACTAATCACAATATTCATTTCTCTACACACCTCCTCTTGCAATGCTTGCACTTGTCTCTAGAGGACTCTAAAACCCTCTTCTAACACACATGTAACTCTCCCACCATGGTTTCTTTATGGAGGCATTTTCTACTCTGATCACTCGAACCCACAACCACAGTCCTTGAGAAAATTGCCTCATAGTCGGTGATCTGTCTACACACTTAGGAACTGCTCTGATACCACTTGATGAAGGGTTCTCCCCTTATTAACACAAACACACAACAAAATAGAGAATAGCAATGATTTGCAAAGACAGGAAATGGGATTTCTTTTATCAACAATGAAAAGAAATTACAATATTTAGAAATATAACATGAACATCCACATGGGCATTTGATTACAATATTCTACAAGCCAAAGCCACTAGATGCATATCCCAAAACTATCCTAGACAACCCTACGAGCCTTCAATATATAGGCAATTTTAACCATCCAAGGAGATTATAGAAATTAAACCCTAAAGTTTGAGTTCAACCATCCCTAAGATATTATTATTCATTTTTATTACATTAGAATAGGCCCAAAAAACTTTGGAACCCAAAAATAAATTTTGAAGGAACTTTAACTTTTTTCAAATTCAAGTAGCACAACTTCTGAAGACCATAACTCATCACCCATTGACCCGATAGGCCATAATAACCCAATTTAAAAAATTCCATCAAGTTCTCTACAACGCTTGACTTGCGCAAGTTCCAGTCAGCCTAGGTTTTGACCCCATTCAGAACCTCTAAATATTTCAAAACTAAGTTCAAATTTTCTATACCCTACTGCCAATACTAAAAATGTTCAACATCTACAAAACTAGACTTGATCTGGCAATGAAACTTTACTAGCAGGATGATACAATCAAATTGAACCTCCAAGGAAAAAAATAGAACATTGTAAGCTCAAACAAAAAACTTACTGAAAATAGGAAATTTCCAGAAATAGAAGCTCTGCATAAGATAACCCTTATTGAAAAAGAAACCAGAAAATATTTACAAAGAAATGACATGTCCTCCTACTTGTACTAGAGGAAAAAATACATGCAGGATACCTTGGTTTATCCTAAATTAAATAAATACCACCAAGGAAAGATTAAATATTCTAACAAGGCCTAAGCGCTTTCCTTGATAATGCATGTTCTAACAAATCTTCTTGGTAATGGAGTAGCTATTATTTTTTGAAACAATATGAGAGTCCAATTTGAGGTAGAGGATGTATGTAAGGAATGATAGGATCACGAAGTAGACTAGACCAAATGAAAGTAGATGAACCAAGTTGATATGTAAGAGGCTCATTTTTAGCTTGGATAGGGGTGATGGAATTTTGATGCAAGAACATATTGGGTTCCTTGAGATCTTTCATGATATTGGAGTTGTTTCCTATTGGATTAAGGAAGCTCCTTATTTTATGGTAGTTTACATAGATTCTGCAAGTGATGGGTCTGTTGAGATCTTGGAGTGGATCAAGGAAATGGGTTTGTTCCTTTTTATTTATAGATGCTTTTTCTATGATCACACTTCTTGGTATGGAATGGTTTGGGAGATACTATTGGTTCTTTGTTGGGCAGTTGTGTTCTTGTTGTCTAGTTGCAGTGAGTTGACACCAATCAAGAAGATTGATGTCTTGGGTGAGTTATTCACATCCCTGGCTAGTGCAGTTGTGGTATGTTGTTTGTGGGATCATCAGGAAGCATTTCCTATTATCACAACTTGTTTGGAGTTGTATGGTGTGAATTATGTTAGATTCTATGATAGGGCAGTGTTTGTTTCTTGTTCTTCAAGAGTTGTGGTCAAGTTCCCATGCGAGTTGGAAGTTGCACTTGTGGATTCCTATTATGGAGTGTTCTTAGATCATTATCTTATGGTTGTATATCTTGGGTTTGGTTGTGTATGGAGATTTCTTTCTTTTTCTAGCCATGAGTAACATGTTCATGACTGGTGTGGCCTTACCTAGAGATTGGTGTTGTGATCAAGATTATGAGATGCTTAGCCATTGTGATTGTAGTGTGTGAATCATGGTTCCTTCATGGATTATTAAATGTGATTTCTCCTTCTTATGTTATGGTGGATAGGGTTGGACCTATATTTTTAAAAAATTTCATTCTTTGGGGAATGTTATTTCTTGTGCTGACTTATGGTCGTGATTTTGTATAAAAGTAGGGCTCAGTTTCATGTTAGAGGGTAAGTGAGTGTTTTTTTTTGTGTTGTATTGATTGCAAGGTTTGGACTATCCATTCTTGGATCCTCCATCCTTGACTGCACCAAGTGGTATTAGAGTAGAGTTTAGATCTTGTGGTGGTGAATAGATCGCTAAATTGTGGTAGTTTATGACGATGTTTAGTAAATCATCGAGTCTGAGGTAGTTGGAATCTTGCAATCAAATATTTGATCAAATGTAGTTTCACCTTGGGAGGAAAGAGATGAGGATGAAGGAAAAGATGGATCAGTTGGAAGAAGATTTTTATAGAAGAATTGAAAGAGAGCTGGGAAAGATTTCTTGCAAGCTTGAAGAGATGAGGAAGTTGTATTTTAGATGGCTATTTTTTATCATGAAGAAGATTATTTGGCCCATGAAAAGGCTTGTTCAAAAGAAGAAAAGACAAGTTAGGGTTGTTAATAAAGAGGTGAATTTTGATGGTTTTCATGATGTGGAAATTGAGGAGAATCTTATTGCTAATGAGATTTCTAATGTTGAAGAGTTATTTGTTGTGATTTCTAAGGAGTTGTAGATGAATTATGTTACTTGTATTGAGGATTTGAGGTTGATAGTTGTGGATAAGACTGGTGAAGACAGTGCACATCTTGATTTATTGGTTGTTGATAAGCTAGAGTGCTTTGATGAGGTTACTGATGATAGGAATGTTGAACTAGATGTGATTGTTGATGTTCCTGTGGTTGGATCCGTTAATGAATTTGCTAAGGATAGTGGTAAGGGTATTGATGTTGATGGGTTTGTTGATCAGTATGAGTTTGTGGATGAAGTTTTCGTTTGTGATATTGAACATGTTGGATAATTGCAGTCTGAATTGTTTCTATTGAGTGGTAATTTATTGCAGAGCTTACCTAAGGGGTGTGAAGACATATGTTTTCTGATTGATATGAGTACTACTTGGGTTGATTGTGTGAAATAGTATATTTATTCTTGTGTCGTAGTGCTTGTGTGGAATGAGGAAATGAGTTTCCTTGATAGAAATAGTTATTTAAGGATGGATTTATTGAGAAATAAGATGAGTACCGATTTGAAGATAGGGTTGGTGGTGATGAACAAGGATGACTGGTTGAAGGATAAAGGTGGTGGATTCAATGAAGTTTCTGATTTCCTTGTATTGGATAGACTGATGACCAAATGTGATCAAGTGTATGGTTTGAGCGAGGATGAGTGGTGTAAGCTGATGGAAGGGTTTGTTGATCTTGAGCATGGGTATTTTACTGATCTATTTAATTTTGTTAGTAGATTTGTTAGCTAGTCTATTTCTGAGAAGAGGTTGTGGAGATCAAATTAGAGAAGGTAGAATGTTCTTGTGTGGAGGTTATTATTCTTCACCTTGAATATGTGGAGACTGATGGTGAAGATGAAGTTGTTGAGTTAATATTTTCCTATGGAATCAAAGTGTAAGACACGCTTTTCTATTTACCTTGAGTGTCTGATGCAGGAGCATGTTGAGTTCCTCAAGATCTTGCATGATCTTGGAGTTGTTTCTTGTTGGATTGAGGAAGTTCCTTGTTTTTGAGCAATTTATACAGATTCTACGAGTGATAATTCTATTGAGATCTTGGAGTGGATTGATGAAATGAGTTTGTTCCTCATTGTTCATAGATGTTTTTTCTATGATCACACTTCTTGGTATGGAATGGTTTGGGAGATGTTGTTGGTTCTTTATTGGGTAATTGTGTTCTTGTTGTCTGGTTTCATTGAGTTGACACCAGTCAAGAAGATTGATGTCTTGGGTGAGTTGTTTGCATCCCTGGCTAGTGTGGTTGTGTTATGTTGTTTGTGGGATCATCAAGAAGCATTTCCTATTATCACAACTTGTTTAGAGTTGTATGGCGTGAATTATGTTGGATTTTTTGATAGGGCGATGTTTGTTTCCTATTCTTCAGATTGGGGTGATAGATTGGATTTGTGGTCAAGTTCCCATGTGATTTGGAAGTTACTCTTGTGGATTCCTATTCTGGAGTCTTCTTGGATCATTATCCTATGGTCGAATCTCTTGGGGTTGATCACATATGGATATTTCTTTCTCTTTCTAGTCGTAAGTAATGTTTTATGATTGGCATGGACTTACCTAGAGATTAGTGTTGTGATCAAGATTATGAGATTCTTAGCTATTGAAATCATTGCATGTGGATCATGGTTCCTTTGTGGATTATTCCATATGATCACTTCTTCTTATGTTATGTTGGATAGGTTTCGACCTATATTTGTAAAACATTTCCTGATTTGGGGAATTTTATTTATTGTGTCAAATTATTGTCATGATTTTGTATAAACGTAGGTCTTGGTTTCATGTTAAAGGGTAAGTGAGTAAGGAGAGGGGCAGGTAGATAAGCTTGAGAGGAACTTAGAGTGTTAAATTTGTTTGTAGCTTGTGGGCTTGGGTAGATCTGGGAGAAGATCCAATTCTTTTTGTATTTTTATTTATCCGTAACCGGGAAGGCCTTACAGCATGACATGTTTGATGTAACTCATAATATTGATAATAAAGTTGGTATCTTCGATCTCTATTTTGTGTTATGCTTAGTTTTTTCTACTGTATTGTATTGGCTGCAAGGTTTGGACTATCCATTCTTGGATCCTCCATCCTTGTCTGCATCATATTTCTAGATGGCTATGGATGATTATTACATGGAGATGGAGGGATAGTCTTCTCTTGACATGGAAGAGGATCATTGGATGGAAGAGAAGGGACATCATCGTCTTTCTTTAGAGGTGGATTATGAATGAGACATGGAGGGATACTTTGGTCTTGGGATATAAGGGGCACATGTTGGATAGAAAATAAATGGATGAGGGGATCATCATGAGGTTCTAGGAATTTGGGATCTTTGTCAAATATTGGGCAAGATTAGATGCTCTTGGTATCTTGATCTTGATTCATTTTAGGAATTGTTTCTTTATACTTTGCGTTATCCTCTTGACATGGGGTATGAGTTTTGATGTGTATAGTGGATTCTTAAAAGGATTCAAAACTTGATCATGATAGGAATGGACTTTGAATGAGACTTACTAGAGTAGGTTTTCTTGGGAATGGAGTATATAGTGGCATTGGATCTAGGATTGTTGAAATGTAAAAGGAGATTGTACCAATAAATGGACTAGCTTGGATTTTTATTGTGGATGCCCCTTGAGGCTAAACTCAAAAGGTATCATCATTAGATACATTTCATGATGAAGATGATGTGGAATCTTGTTGTAAAGCCTTGGGAGATGAAGGAATGGTGGGAGGTATGAAGGTTACATGTGGGCCATTGCTAGACATAGGTAGGCAGTTTGATCATGTTTGTGAATAGTGTCTTGACATATGTCTAAATCCCTATGAGGTGAATTATTGGGATTTTATTTAATAGTAAAGTAACCTTGGTCAATGAGATCTTGGATGAGATTTTTCAATTTTGAGAAATTGGAATTTTTATGTCCTTTGGTCCTATGGTATTCATAAAAGTCATTACCATTCCACCAAGATGGTTTTAAATATCCTATCTTATAATGTGTTACTTCTGGAAGTATGATGTCATTTGATTTTATAAACTTTTTTATAGTTGACTCAATTGGTTCTCTTAAGGGTGTGAATATTTGTTTTACTACACGGAGAGTATTTGTTATAGGATTGTTGTTTGGAAGAATGTGGGAGTCCATTTAATTTGTTTCCTTTTGGGATTGTGTAGTTGGCATATGAAAATGTAATAATGAATCTAATTAATTGGAAGAAAATAATCAAAGGATATGATTTGCACTATAATGAAACCTAGAAATAACCTTGTTGTTTTTCAAGATTTTTTATTTTTGGGATGAGTAACAATAATGCAAAATGCAAAGGTACAATGGTGATTACGATTACTAGGAATGACTAAAGTTTTGCAAGGGAATTTCAATTTTTGGGATGACTAAGGATAACACAAAAGATAAAAGATAAAATGATGATTAGGATGTCTAGGAATGACTCTATGTTTTTGGGGTTTTTTTAATTTTTAGGGAATGACTAAGGTAAATGAAAAATGAAAAAGGTAAAATGATGATTATGATGACTATAAATGACTCTATTTTTTTGGGATTTTTTTAATTTTTGGGATGACTAAGGATAATGAAAAATGCAAAAGGTTAAAATGATGACTATGACAACTAGGAATGACTCTAATTTTTTTTTTGGATTTTTTATATTTGAGATGACTAAGGATAATGCAAAATGCAAAATGTGAAATGACAATTATGACAACTAACAATGACACTATTTTTTTTTGGATTTAGTATTTTTAAGGAAGGACTAAGGTAAATGCAAAATGCAATAAGGTAAAATGACAATTATGACTCATTGGAATGACTCTAATTTTTTATGGGGATTTTTTAATTTTTGGGATGACTAAGGATAATTCAAAATACAAAAGGTATACATACAATTAGGACAACTAGGAATGACTAATTTATTTGGGATTTTTTAATTTGAGGGAATGACTAGGTTAAATGTAAAAGGTAAAATAACAATTATCATGATTAGGAATGACTCTAATTTTTGGGGGATTTTTTATTTTTGGGATGACTAAGGATAATGCAAAATGTGAAAGGTAAAATGATGATTATGACGACTAGGAATGACTCTAATTTTTTTGGGCTTTTTTATTTTTGGGATGAATAAGGATAATGCAAAATACAAAATTTAAAATGACAATTATGACAACTAGGAAGGATACTTTTTTTTTTAGAGAATGACTAAGGTAAATGCAAAATACTAAAAGTTAATATGACAATTATGACAAGTAAGAATAATACAGATTTAAAATAATGACAATGATGACTAAGGTATGAACAAATAGACCCTAAGGGATTTTTGGGGAAATTTTGAAAATAGAGCTTTAGGAAACAACCTAAGTAAGTGAGAAAATTTTCTTGACTTTCAAATTGTGACAAGAGCGACAAGTTGACAAAGTGTTGGTTGTGACAAAAAGGATAATCAAATTAAGCAAGTCAAAATTATTATAACAATCACTATGGAAGGATCCAAAAAGTGTAATATCTAGTTTCCAAAAGATAACCCTAAAGGTATAAATTCCAACCGTAAAGGATGCAATAACTATGTATTTGTGATTTTTTGGAATATGCAAGGTAATCCTAGTGATCTATGCATAAGGAAACCCTTGGGATGGATGAAAAAGGAAAATGGGAAACCTTAATAATATATGCAACAAGGATAATTAGAAAACCCTAATGATGTATGAAAGGAAACCATAAAGATGTAAAAAGGGAAAACCCTAAGGATGGATACAAAAGTGAAAATGGGAAACCCTAGTAATGTATGCAACAAGAATAATTAGGAAACCCTAATGATGTCTACAAGGAAACCATATGAATGAAAAAAAGGAAAACCCTAAGGATGTATGCAAAAAAGGAAATGGGAAACCCTAATGAAGGATGCAAAAGGATAATGATAAACCCTAATTATGTATGCAAGGAAGCCTTAAAGATGAAAAAGGGGAAAACCCTAATGATGGATGCAAAAATAAAATAGTAAACCCTAATGATGGGTGCAAAAGGAAACCCCAAGGATGAAAAAAGAGAAAACCCCAAGGATGAGTGTAAAAGGGAAAATGGAAAACTCTAATGATGAATAAAAAATGATCATGGAAAACTCTAAGAATGTATATAACAAGGATACTTGGAAAACCCTAATGATGGATGCAAAAGAAAACCTTATCAATTAATACAAAATGTATGAAACCCTAATGATTTAATGATGTAAAGATAGGATTCCTGAAAAAAGGATAACCTAAATGATACAATATTTTGACCTAAGAATGAGGAATGATGCAATTGGAACCCTAACATATAAACCCTAAGGAAATATACAGATTTTAGAATGCTAAATTGAATTAATATGCTTAGGATAGATCTCTGGAAATCCCTAATTTTTGGTCTAGTCACTCGATTTTGGTACTAGACTTTGTCAGGCAATTGTAACTTATAATATGATAGTTGGGGCTCAAATTTTTATAATTGCAGCTTAGGATTTGATAGTTGTGACTCATAATACAACAATTGTGGCTTAGAATTTGATAATTACAACTCAGAAAATGATAATTGTAGCTCAAAATTTGACATTTGTGTTGTTCTATTTATGAATGCATTGTGTAGGTTTTGGGAAATTTTATCAAATTAAACAATCATGATGAAGACATGCAAGATAGTATGGGTATCGTTAACCCTTGGAAAATTGAGGTGAATGGATTGAGAGCTATAAATTCATCAAGCCTAAATGACTCTATTGTTATTGACAACCAATAAAGATATTTTGAAGACAAACACAACCTAGTTTAAAATGTGGATATATTCACTAGAACCCAATTGTATTTCTCCAAATACTACCTAAAGGTAGACAAGTAAATACTTGGGTGTCATTGGGTCTCCTTTACACAACATAGGAATCGCCAAACTTTCCTAGCTTGAAGATCTATAGATATAACCAAGGGATTTATGTCTCAATAATGAGGGTACATAAGGGGCTTCTTAGAAGGTTCAAACTTTTGCACCAGCAAATATTGGGATTTAGGGTTCTACAACAAATGGTGTCTAGTAAGGGCATCCATTTAGGTGGCCATACATGTGAAAGTTAACCCAATTAAGGGGCCTCACAAGTCTTTCAAATCAAGGTGTTTTATTTCTTGCATAGAGGGTTTTTACATATCACACAAATACTAAAGGATTGTTGTGGATATGACATATCTGCACTTGTTGATTGTGACATTAATCACAACCACTTTTCTAGTATAGTAATTTAGAAGTAGCTTGGCCTTAGCCTGTTACCATTTGGCTCATCCCTTGGTGGTGAGTGCCTCTTTTACCAACCAAGAAAGACACTCTATAAAAATAAACTTGGGTGTTGTGGTCACTTTTCAGTTCCACACTAGGTCTACCAACAAAATAAAAAATCATTCCAAACACTTGAGCACAATGGTTAATTGATCGTTAGTAAAATAAAATGTGAGCAAGACACACAAGTTTAAATATTGTTCTTTATAAAGTCCTCCCAATGCCAACACAACAAGTTTAAAGATAAAAAATAGTAACCAAAACCCTACCATGAAATTGAAATTTAACTAAAATTTGACAAATTCAAAGAAAAACACAAAAATATTAAACCTTGACTTTACTAGGTGATTGCAACATTCGGCTATCTATGTGACATTTGGTTAAATTATTGTGGTGTTTCATCAAGGGATTGTGACATCTTTGTTAGTAATAACTAAGAGGGGGGGGGTGAATCAGTAGCCTCAAAAATTTATCCTTTAATCACTAACCACCAATAAAATAAACCTCAGATTATTAAGTCCCTACAAGATGAATGCCATGAAATACTTATAATGATTAACTGTCTATCAGTTTTCCTTGTCTATCCTTATTCTCTTTGATTACCAATATGTAGTATAACTATTTACCGAAATACAGTAAATAAGCAGAGTATATCGATATATCCAGAAATGCATATGTGAAATGTAAATTAGTAAAGTAATAAACCGTACACACATAACACTTGGATTTTAACATGGAAACCCTGTTGAGGGAAAAAACCACTGCGACTGGTACCCCAAATTTTCACTCTTCTGAAGTGAGCCCTATTAAGAGCCAACCCTATTAAAGGTTACTTTTCAAGCTTAGAATTGTCACCCTAAATCGGGCATTAATGCTTCATGGCAATTCTATCTGACTATGGAAACTTCCTCTAGCTGTGGGTGAACTATGGATGAGGAAGAATCTCTAGATTCTAGGCTGGTTCCTATTTTGGTATGGAATATCGCCTCCTGATTGAAAATTTCACTGAGAAAAGGGAAGAGAGATTTGAAATTAAACTTGCATAAAAACTAGAAAAAGGTGATACACCAAGGAGATTCAGATTCTTTTGAAGCTTCAAACTGACATTCACTTATCATACCCTAGTGGATCTTTGCACTATCATTCACTGCTCAATACATAGGTTAATTGGAGGGTCACAACTAGGGTTTGACCACAAGTAGTACTTTTACCATTAACAACATGCATATTTTGAAAAAGGCTTATATTCTATAATATAGAATAGGAATCAATGCAATTCACTAAAACATATTCCAAAGGTACTACTCTTATATGTGGAAAATTGAAAAGGAACTTGAACAGATGATCACAATAAGATGTATGTAAAAAAGTGGGGCCACTATATTCTTCTCAAAATCTATATATAAGTTACATGTATGAATTCTCAAGCAATGGCAAGGAATAATGAAATACTCTTGCACACAATTGAAATTACAAGCATGGACTTAAACTGGAATACAAAGAAAAATGAATCAATAGCTATAGGAATCAGAAATTCACTAAAGCTCTTTTCTCCACCAATTTGACCCTGCCAAACATAAAGCAAAAACCTTCACTAAATAGCCAACATGGCTTATTTCAAATAATCTTCCCTCCAAAAATCCCTCCAAAACTATAGGGTTTAATAAATTTCCATAAAACAAAAACCCTAAGTTTTAGCCCCCCAAATTTGATATACCATACCAATTACCAATGTATGAATTACATCCCATTCAAATACATGACATTTTAATCTAACAGTGTTACCACCCTACTTAAAAAACCCGACTACCTAACCTCAAAGGGTTCAAAACCCTTGTAAACTTGGCATCAACCCATCTCTGACTCTATCGACACCATACCATTGTGGTTGATGCTGATGTGGTTTGGTAACCAACACGGTTTGTAGTCGACTTGACTACCATTATTTCAAAGAGACAGTTTTATCATGTCGTGGCACAAAAAGGTACCAATGTGGCAATAAGGAGGGAATGTCAATGCATTTGAACTATAATTGCATTTACTCCATCTGACAATGGATTTCAAATGAGAGTAAAACATAATGTATTCCATTCATCGGTTTCATTTGCATATTTAGGGTTTTGTTCTATGTTTCCGCCATGTTTGAAACTGGAAACCATGAATCTCTGCTATGTTTCCACCTCTACTCTGTGAAGAAACTTCCAATTTCATGAGCTTTATGAGGAAAAAATGTCGTTTACATATTCACTGTAACACATGGCATCTTTGTTGTCACATTCTTCTTCAGTAAAGGTCGCGGCTTTTGATCTTCATTTGCTTTGAACTCAGGTTCCAACTATAAGTTATCATGTATTTGCTTTAATATTGGGATTTTTAATGATATAGTGTCATCATGCCAATACAAATGGTTTTGCATAGTTGCTTTTAACTTGGGGTTTCTTTTCTATTGTTTTACCACCATTGAGGGTTTTGAACTGTAGTGTATAAAGAAGACTCAGGAAGTTCTTCTATGTTTGTGATTGCCACTATACATTTGGAATTTACTACCGCTTCAATCTTTTAGTGGTCTTAAACTGTGATTGAGATCTCGACCCATGAACCTCAGCTCTAAACTGGGGACATCTCAGTCATAGTTTCAGACTTATCCACAGTCTATAGCGTGACAATAAAACACCACCACTGCTATCTTTCTCCTTCAGACCCGCGGGCAACAAACCAATTTATGATTGTTTTATCTCGACCACCATGTTGAGACTGGAAACCATGACTCTCTTCAGCATGTATCTTATGACTGAAAGGTGCGGTGAATGTATTCTCTTCAAACTTTATGACATCTTTCAATCATAAGCTTCACATTTCCAGTGCGAGTTGATACAACCATGACTTGAAAGTATAATGTACCAGCAGCTTCTATACATACAGATAAGTGATCATCTCCTCTATTGTTTATTTATCTCTACTTACTACATCAATGTGAACTTTCTAAGTGTTTAATGCATGTTGGTTCTCTCTATTTGATGTCGATTGTAGCTTTAGATCTTCATACAACTCTTGAACTATTATTTGTTTACTATCGAGCCCATGAACTTCAATATTGCTTGATGTCGAACCTCACTGTCATTCCCACATGCTATAATTTGCATTACTTTAAAATAACCACATGGATTTGCACTTGAATTTGTCAGTTTAATGCTTGTTTCGATTTTGAAGTGAAACACGGGATTTGCACTATCTAAATGTTTTAATAAGAACATCATTCTTGTTGTCTTCAAATTCAAGTAATTAGCAAGCACAATATATTCTTCTCTATTTGATGACACTCCACTGTTTAAAAACACATATAAGACATTTGAACTGCAACATTATGTTAAAAAACACTTTTAGTTTATATTCTTGATGACAATACTAAGTATCTCTTTAGCATGTCAGCACAAATATATTGAATATGTTGTTGTCTTTGATGTAAAAATACACTATTTTTCTTTTGAATTATACATGGGAAAGAACAAACCCGTGGGGTTCGAGCATGGGCTTGTGACTCCCATGGGTTTTACTTCAAAATAGTAAATCCAATCTGCATATACAATTCTTTACCTGTCCTGAACTGTTATTAAGAATGTTCATCTTTTCAAAACATCTATATGAGATGTAAACTTTGCAAAAAGAAATTGTCTCAACAGTTTGTCTAAAACACATTATACACTGCAATATTTCAGAACTATTAAGCATAGTCTCATTTAATGAAGCTTCTAGATATCTTGTAATACTTTTTCCATTATGTTTATTTTTTGTATGTGTAAACCCATGCTGATTTGAGACTGTTAATCTTTGTCCTTACTTGTAGTTTTCACATCTTTTGTTCCATGATTTTACTCTGTCAGATTCAGCTGTTTTAAAAAGACTACAATGACATCTTCTCATTTAACACAGTTTATGCATAATTTTTATGTATGAGATTTCAACTTAGATCCTCCAAGTGAACTTTTAACAGATGTCTAGAAGCAACATATATATGAAGAAGCACTTGCTATAACAACATTTTCTCATTCTCCATTATTTGCATAAAAATAGTGAATCTTCAGAGTCTTTCAGTTCTACAATTCTCCAACTTCCTTTGTTCATGTCCTTTTTGTAGCATATTTTGACTCCTTCATATGTCTACACCTCATCCTTCTTATGTATATGAGCAATAACATTCTGAGATATCAACCATCTTTTTGCATATAATGCCTTATGTGAAGTTTGAGCAGGGGCTCATGACATCCATTGCATCATTTTCTTTTGTTTCCTATATTCAGTTATAGATACCTGTCCATTTGCACACAAAATACCACTCAATTTATTAGGTCATCAAATTATATGCACCAATTAATATTTTTGAGTGAATGTAAGATAACATTCACTCATGAATATTGGTTGGTTTGTGTCATTTGGTGAACTCATAGGTTGATCTAATCATGAAAAAGGTTTCTCAGATGGTAATACTAAGTCCCTTTGATTTAGATATCTGATTATATAGAGAAGAATAACATATATCAAAGTGATCATACATAGAAAAAGGTTTCATGTTTAGAACAAGTCCCTTTAATACTATTCTTCAGATATCATAGATGAATGTTTTCTCATTACATTGATTTCATCAGATTGATATGCAGTTTTCAGAAAGATTGATTGTGTGTTGTTTATGTTCCATGGATTGCTTAGATCCAACTGGATCTAACATATTTTTTTCCATGATGTAGGTAAACCCTAAAAAGACCTATATGCAGATGAAGATGGACTATGAAGACCTAGGACCTGATATGCAACCAGCAATGGAGACCTAATATGCAAGCATAAAAAAACCAACCACAAGGCAATGCATGGGACCTCTACTCCACACTTTCAATTATGCCTTCTATTCTACAATGTACTATTGTTTTGACATGAAAAGAAAGATGAAATAACATTTGTATAATACATTCAGCTTGAATGCACAATGTAATTGATCAAAATTGTAATTTGAAAATTTTGGAATGTGATCAATTCTTAGAGTACAAAATGACAATTTTTGAAAATGAATGTAATTATAAAATGTTGATTAATAATACCTGAAGGATAATATTAATGGGACTCCTAAAATGCAATATCTTCCTATTTATGATTATTTTGATGCATGCTGAAAATTAGGATAACAATTTTGGTGACTTCTGTTGGATGTCTGCCTGCTAGACACAACCCTAGACCTTTATCCTTGGGCATAGAGTTAGGAAACCTGAAACCATGAATGAAATCATTATTGAAATGAAAATTTATCTATCCTAGACCTAATGCAACCTAAAGACCTAAGCAACCTAGGGACCTATGTGCTTGGACAACACTTATTGAAAATGAAACCTAGACTAAAACCTAATCCTCAAAGCAAAGCTTGAGGTGTATTCCATTAAATGGAATTTGTAGAACTTCTCCATCAGTTGTGGACAACTGATAAGCATTATTTTCCTTGCAGGCTGTAATAGCAAAAGGGCCTACCCAAAAGTTATCAAATTTATCATGTTGACCTGGCCTGCTCTTTAGTACATCCCACTTAAGTACTAGATCACCTTCTTTGTAATTCCTAGATGTAGTCTTCTTGTCAAAATACCTCTTAGTTTGTGCTTGGACCAATTCCATAGTTTCAAATGCCTTTCTCCTTTCTTCTTCCAATTGCAATAAACCAACATACCTTAAGGCAAGGGGATCTCCTTCTTCAAAAAGCAACATTTGATCAGCTAGCTGCAGTGTAGGAAATTCTGTAGATATAGGCAATCTAGCCGCTTTGCCATAAACAAGAACATAGGGTGAATTCCCAATAACCTTAGGTGTAATTCTATCCAGCCACAGAGCTACCTTCAACTTAGAGTGCCAATCCCTCTTGTTTCCTTGCAAAGTCTTCTTGATGATCCTGATTAGGTTTTTATTGGTAGATTCTGCAAGACCATTACCCTGTGGGTAGTAATTAGAAGAAGTACTTAAGTAAATACCATTCTTGATAGCCCATTCTGTTATAGATGTTCCAATAAAGGCTAAAGCATTATCTAATATGATTGACTGAGGAACTCCAAACCTTGTAATAATATCATCATAGAAATTTAGAACAACATTTCCAGAAGATTGTTTTAGTGCAATTGCCTTAGTCCATCTAGTGAAATAATCTATGGCAGTTAAGATCCATCTATGCCCTGCACTGGAGTTAGGCACTAATACATTTGGGGTCAATTTGTGATGGCTATGTGTCACAATTGGGACAGCCATGTGTCTCAATTGCGACAAGAATAGACGTCGTTGTTTTTTAGTCACAAACTACGACGTCCTTCCTTTTCCATTGCAATTATGACTTCATTCCGTCGCTATGTAGCCCTATCAACCCCGGCATTTGGGGCGTTGACAATATAGGAAATCCATCATAATTCTATGTGTATACGTCATAATTGTGACCAAAACCCAAGCAACTGCGACGGTATTTGGGCGTCACCAATACAGCGACCCCGCTGTAATTCTGGCGGGTAAACGTCGCAATGGCAATGAATACACAAGCAACTGTGACGGTTTTTGGGCATCGCCTATACAGCGACCCCGTTGTAATTCTGGAGCTAAATGTCACCATTGTGATGAACTGCAAAGCAACTACGATGATTTGTGGGCGTCGCCAATACAGCGAACCCGTCGTAATTCTGGGGGTGAACATCGCAATTGCGACGGATTCAAGATAGAATTAAAAAAAAATGGCATACCAGCATATTACCATGATCTCCTACAAGGAATTTCATATTTGATCACAATTTGTGTTGTTTCATGCAAAGTCGACATAGGTGAGAGGAGTCAATATTGTTGTTTAAGACCTGCTATTTGTTATTCCTGTGACTTGAAATACAATCTAGTGCAATTGGGTTGAATTGGCAGTTGTTTGGTTTTTGCAGGGCATACTTCCCCATATTTGACTTGAATTGGCTAGAAAATGTTGGTCACATTGGGCATGATTTGAAGGAATTAAGAAGCAGATTTGCCATGCTATAGGGCTGTGACAGTCTTGCAACTCTTTTTTTTGTTATATCTGACCTATAATGTTCTTGTTCATGCCCTAATCAAGGTACTTTGATGTATTTTCAATGTTAGTGCTTAATCCTTCTAGTTGGTGATGAGTTTTGAAGTGAATGTGCCATTGTATTGCCCAGCTCTTGTAATCAACAGTCTTAAATAAATATAT